>JACTOM010000070.1:2391405-2498130 GCA_015832385.1 Elymnias hypermnestra
CTTAGCAGCGCAATAGGTCTATAGTTCTTCAATAAGGTGTTGTCACCTTTCTTGAAGAACAGAACTACCACGCTCCTATGCCATGCCTTGGGCACCGTGCCTTCCAGAATGACGGAATTGAACATTCGCTGAAGGACTTTAAGAATGGGTTTTCCACCCGCCTTCAGGAGTTCCGCTGTGATTCCGTCATCACCCGGTGCCTTGCCGTTCTTCATCTGTTTGAGAGCCATACTAATCTCGTACAAGCTGACGTCCGGGATATCTTCGGTATAATGCCGGGTCAGTTTGGCACGGGGATCTTTAGCCAAACTATCAATAGGCTTGCAAGTCGATGTGTACAGCTGTCCATAGAAGCTCTCAACCTCCCTCCGAATCTCAGGTCCAGATGCAATGAGTTCGCCGTTATGGGTCTTCAGCCGCGTCAACTGGCTCTGACCGATAGACAGATCTTTTGCGAACACTTTAGTGCCTTTGTTGCGTTCGATGGTATCTCGTATACGCTCGGCATTAAAGTGTCGCACATCACGCTTTTGCGATTTAGAGATCTGTCTATTGATCTGCCGGTATGCGGACGCGTCTGCTGCAGACTGCAAGCTCATTGCATGTCTCTGTTCCATGAGATTAAGAGTACGGTCTGAGAATCTCTTGGTTTTCTTTCTACGGGGTTTATAGAATTTCATCCCAACCGTGTGGACAGTTTCCACTAGCCTATCGTTTAGCTCGTCCACGGATTCGCATGCCTCGAGGCAGGCGAAGCGGTTTTGCACTTTTAAGTAATCCAATACTTTTCATTTCATTTTACTTAGTAGAACTGTAAATAAGAATACGCAAATATTTTTTACTTTTTAGAGCATATTAATTTGTTCGGAATAATTTGTTTTAAAAGCGAGTCTTTTTTGTTAGAACTGCCTCTTTGTTATGTTAGGTTGTTTGGCTACAGGTCAACAGGTCGTAGGTTTGAGGTCCGAATGAGGTCAGTTGTATAATTCTTTTCTGATAAGACATTTTCAATATAAGCCCGCAATTAGGAAATTAGTGTTATGGTTTACCTTTGTGTCTCTGAGAGCACGACAAAAATATCCTATTTGACCTCCCATCAGATTGTAATATCATATAAGAATGTGAATAAAAACCCATTTATATTGTATTATTATATATCAAAAATTATTTAGTTTTTCTTACATCAAAATGCTTTATCAAATTCCTTGCGGCTACAAGTGTCCTTAGTCGGGGTAGTTGCAAGATGTGGTCGAGAGAGCAAATTTCGTTATCACTAACATTGATTTCTTCCAATCTGAAAATAGATTACAATAGCATTATAGTATATGTATTATAGTTCAAGGCTATATTCACATCACGACATGTTAGATTCTTTACTTTAGATGTACGGTGCTGAATGTTGGCCAATGCGCAAGCAAGATGAACAGAAGAGGCACTGCACAGAAATGCGTATGCCCAGATGGGCCGGGGCCGTATCGAGAATGGCGGGATCCAGAATGAATACATACGTGGAACATTTAAAGTGGCACCTATGCAAGAAAAAATGTGCGAAAGTAGATTGCGTTGGTTTGGACACGTAATGAGAAGGGATGAAGTCCATATGACAAAGTCTGCATTAAATGCAATTGAAGGAAAGAAAAGCCGTGCCCCCCCCCCCCCCCCAACTTGGATGAGCACTATTAAAACAGACATAAAGTTAATGGGTGTCTGCCCAGAAATGGCCCTCGATAAAGGAAAATGGCGTTTACATACTCGGAGAGCTGACCCCAACTGACATGGGAGAAAAGCAAGCGTGATAGATAGATAGATATGTTAAATCCTTTAGTCTTTACAGGCCCGATGTGGTTATTAGCTATGAGTTCGATATGTAGAGCTCTCGTAGCTACATTACACTGACCTAAAAAATTATCATAAAATTAAATTTTTATTTACCGACGTCGGTACTTATCGGTACGTTTTACAATTCTATAGTACTTTAAAAAATCCCAAATACTAAGTTAAAAATGCATCGTAGTATCTAATGGATGTTAATTAATACACTATTATAAATATCCAATTTTATTATTATTGTTGAAACTTCTTTGTTAGATTATTTCGTACATCTAATCTTGAAATAGAGTTTAAATAATGAAATAGCTGTTTCGAAAACTCCTTAAAAACCAGGTTATACTCACTTCCCTAAATAAATCAAAAACCATCACAACAAAAATGTCAACATTAAAGGAGAGCAAAAAATATATTGCTATTACAGCAACCTACTACATTAAAGATGCAATGTATCCTATCATTTAGAAAAAAATATATATCCTTCTTGTCTGTATGCCTATTGTTTTCAAAGAAATAAAATAAAAATTATTTTTAAAGCCCTTTACCATGAACTTTAAACCCTTAGCCTTTTCACGTGAGTTTTCAATAGCTGGCGCTTTTTTTCGCCAAATAAATTAACTCAATAAATTAGTATGTATAAAATAAAGTCATGTAAACCTAAAAAATAGTTTGTACCTGAGTAGATAACGCAATTTATTAACGACAGAAAATTTGAGCTAATATTCACACTCTCTGTATCTATATCTCGTGATAGGAATTGAAAATTATTTATCATTCCTCTGTTCAGTGGTGGAATGTAACCTAAGGAATAACTATGTAATCATCCCGGCAGTGTTTCGATATTAATGTTGAATTACAAATTTGTGACAATTAATAATCTAATACTAGAATTATATAGATTAGTTCTTTAGGAACCAGTAAAATCTTTTTCTGATTCTTACACTGTGACAATTAGCGTCGTAGAATCTAAAATTTCAATACAAAACGCACAATAAAATTAATTACACAATAGCTACACACAAACATCAACGTACAATGCGTGTTAAAAATTAGATCGTTATGTGAAATCGAATAATTATTTTTATTTAAACGATATATAAACGATTCCAATTATAGTTTTCCGAACGAAAACTCGTTTTATAATAATGAAACACCTATATGTATTGTATGTATACCTGTTAATGTACTAACAGATTACTTTTACTAAACTAAACCATATTTTATTAAAATAGTCCAAATTAGGGACACATGGAAACATGTATATAGGTTTTTTTAGTTCCTGCTTTTAGTTCACACTCTCCATGTACATAGATATAGATAGACAGATGGATTTATTCATCTAGTCAAGTTCAAATATATTTCTGTTACTTGTACTGGATCACACTTGACGTCTATACAATTATAGGTAGTAATTTGGAGTATTTTTGAAGTAAAAGTTCTTTAGGCGTGAAGGTAAAATTTTTACGGATGAAACGAGTGATTAGCGTCACGAAAATGCATGTTTTTTATGGTATTTCGATTGAAGGTTAGGTAGTTTAATTATTTACAAATAACATGTGGCATTTTATTTTGCTACTACGCCATTTAATAATTAAATATGCTATTTTTCATAAATCATTTGTTCATAAACAAAATTTAATTAATAATTTGTAATATTGACAAAAACACGTGGCATGTTTATTTACAAGGCGTCATTTGAGATTTCAATAAATTATTTGTATTAACTTTCGACATTTTAAATATTTTAATGACAATTAAATTCATTAAATTCCTAACATTTTAACATTAACCTTTTTCCCTCCCTCTAAGTCTTAGAAATCTAAAGTTTTAGATTTGTATAAATATAAACGAACCTTAAAAATTTGTTTGCCAATGAAGTGGTACTTCAGACATGTGTACTTTTTATGCACGCACTTTTTCAATACATTACAGATGCCAAATATCCATTGTATTTTGTACAATTAGTTTAGGTTTAAGAAACATTATCTTCATTTTCACTTTCACTTAACAAATCGCGAACACTTCCATGCTTTTCAAAAGTTTATCAAATCTAATCATATACTATTATTATATAACGCATAAACATCATTGTTAAGTGTTAGTATACTAATAAGAACTGCATAGTCTCCCACAAGATGTTCTAAATTTTTGGTTCTGGTTGTCGTAATACAGAGAGTATAAATTAATTTTGAAATTGTTATTAGTTTCAGAAAGGAAATTTATCTTATTAAGCAAAGATTATACTTTAATTCGTATCAGATTTATTTATGTTTACTATATTTTGTAGTGTAAATATAACATTTATAACTCAGTAACACCACGGCAAAGTTTCGCCATATGTTAATTTTTAGCCCACAAGTGCGTTTACCGTGACTGATGAGAAGATATTTGTTAAAGAAAATAATGTCTTCTATATATACAAAACATTCTCCATCTCATAGACACTCGGATTCATTTAAATTCAAACACTAAAGCAATATACAATATTATACTTATATGAAACATTGAAGAAAAAGAATAAATTCATTAAAAAAATAATGATTATACTTTCTCAGAGTATTTCAACTGTACTCGTTACATCATATATTTCTATTAAAATTTTTCTTTATCTTATTTTATACTACAATAATAATATTTTAGAAAGAACATACCGAATTTCTTTGTCATATTGTACACTATCACTAGCCACTTTTACAGTTTTCCATTTTATTATCACTTTAAACTTCCCTAGACTTTTAATATGTATATATATTGCAACTCAAGGATTTTTTAAATAAATTTGAAGCTAAATAAAATTGCCGAAAGTTCGAAGCATGTATTAACTTCTCTAAGAATAAATTCTAACTGACCGCGGTTTGTTCGCGGCCCACTGCTTTTCTTTAAGGCATTACAGACACTAGTCAAGACAAATTATAAATATTAATATACAAAGTTAAAATTGTGGTATTGTTGTTAATGGTACTTTAAACCTATTAACCTTCAAGCATTACAAGATATTTTAACCCTTTCAATGTATGACATAGACATAATATATATAGACATATATATTATGACCGTCACGTCGGACTATGAGAGTGAAGGAATAGAACTGGTCAATCCGCAGTGAAGCAGCATGGTGGGTCTATGCTCTAAAAAAAACCCTCTCTCATATGAATGAGGCGCCCTGTGCCCAGCAGTGGGACGTTAAAGGGCTGCTACTTATAGACATATTTATGGAATACTAACAATGCCCCATGGAATCACCCGAGAATCACTTCCTTTCGGATTAATATATACACACATCTAATCAATAAAGATTTTTCTTTACAACGAATGTATATCTAACTAATACATATTTAAATTCGTAACATCATTAACGTAGAATGTCCGACATTAGTCAACTTATAAAAACAGGTATTGAATATATCTTGATTTCAAGGGGGTAATGAAATTTTTTTCAAAATTGGCCTAAAAATTATTAGCTTGATTATTATAAATAGTAATAAATACAAACAACTATTTATTCAAAACTTTCTTCTATAATAGTAGAGCAGATATTTATTTGTGAACTTTGACTCAGAATACATTATTTTCTCTGAATTGATATTTTAATAATTTAAAAAGTATTAATAGGTTTAAATGAATAGTATTATTGTCGATACTTTTATTAGCTTTTAAAATGTAAAAAAAGTAGTTATAATGGCATAACTACAGTAGCTGGACGCATGGTATCTTGGGGTTAGATATTAATAGATTCTTTAATAAGTTTTCGCAGTGCACGCGACGACATATTTTTTCTGACTAATTTTTTTACACCTTGGGAACATTAATGCATTTTTCTTAGAAACCCCACTTTTTGAGAAAATAATATAGCTTATGTCTCTCAATGAAAAGGCAGCTTTCTAATGAAGGAAATTCTTTTGAATTGGGGCCAGCAATTTTTGTGTGAAAACGTTACAAATACACATATACATACATACAAAAAAGCAAATGTTTCCTCTTTGCAATTTTAGTTTAGTTAGTTTGACCCATTAAACGTTAAACAATTAAATGATCTATATCGTTTCTAATACATTATACGTAATAATGAAATTTTGGGTATATCTTCTGGTCCGAAAGTAACATTAAAATATTCTTTTCAAATTATATTCGTCTCTGAATTTGTAAATTTTTGTCTAAAGCCTATTTTAGACATATCAACGTGTCTTATAATTCGGAAAATACGATAACGCACTATCTGATAATATTTCATATAATCCAAAAATGTTAATCAGAATCGAAAAGCATTGCATTGAAAAGATATAATTTCGATTTATTTATCATATAGAGTTCCTGTTTAGACACTATATTTATATTTTGTTACTAAACAGATTGATTTTACTAGCTTTATCCGAAATATTTGTTAAAATAATATTATGCAGCTTACTACGTGTTTGCTTTCCAACATCGATATCATTGTCTAACGTTTGCTTTGGCTACAAATTTGGCAACATCTTCTATACGCAATAGTCTCCGCCGATGTTACAATACACACGCATTATTGTATAGGTTATCTACAGGCAATCTTTACATTCGTTATGTTTTTCATTCTCGATTTCCACTTTCGTCACTCTTTCCTGTAGTAATTCTTTGTAAATGTACGCTACGATTTCTCCTCAAACAAAACTAGTAGTAATATTTTATGTTTAATTAGATTTTGTAACGTTTTGTGATTTATAGTTTCACAAGTAATTAAGGTTGATTAATAGCCACAATAAAGATGTCATACAACGTCTGCCTCCTGTTTTTAAATATGATTTATTACACACATACTATTTAAGTGAAATAGTCATAACATAGTGAACTTACTATTAATAGTAAGTGGGAAAACTGATATCCTATGGTTTGTGGTGGGAGAGCACTCCTAACCGATCAGTTTAGCAAGTCTATGGGCTCAATATATTTATATCAGCAGCGTTAATACTCAAGGGCTAGTTAAACATAGAAGCAATAGCTGGTATGTTTTTTAATAGTCAGAAAATATAGTTATAAGTACACGTAAACCAAGTTATCTGATTATAATGTAGATAATTATTTGCGGAACTAAAGAATGAACGGAAGCGGTAGATACAAAATACCTCCTTCAAATCCATTCGCCAGTCATGGCTGCATTTGATACCATCAAATAATTGTTAATTAAGAATTTAATCATAAATTGCCTTAACTCTTATCTAGCAACGGCGATTTAGCATGTAAAAGACAAAGTTATTATTAAAAATCTTAGGTAATTGGATGCGCAAAGGCTCTGAGGAATTTTATAATAACACTATGATAATAGGTAGTGGCGAGTTCAAAAATAGTTTAATGTTTCTGATTTTTTTTTAAATTTACAGATATAAGGTTGTCACTATTTCTTTATAAAGATTTTCTTAACCTTAAACTTGATAAAAAGTTTTGAATGAATTATCTTGATATTTTTTTTACACAAATAACGTCTATATCCGTTATTCTTTTAAAAAATTAGAGTTTCTGAATTTCCTGTATCAGTATTAAGCAAAAACTTATAAGGATCTAAATAAAATTGTATGACCTATAAAAGGTACTAGTTTATACTTTATTTACCCTAATTTTTCTAACCTTTATTTAGACTTTATACATAAAATACATTTAAATGTGCGATAAAAGAAAGATTGTTCTTCAGAATATGTGTAAATCGTTATTTTGAACGCGTTACACCAATTTAAAGAAACATAAAACTGTAGATAAATTTGAGACTGAAAAAACTAGCCAAACGCGCAGGTATTTCAAATATTATATATCCATCAAGGTAGCTTCAAACAAACGTATTAAAAAGTACGAAGTGATCACGCAACACGTAAATAAAACACTTGATAAAGACACAAACAAGGCCGCCAGTTGATAGGGGTTGCGCGTAAAGTGAACGTAACGGGCATGCTCCGGCGCACAGATGTAGATAGGACGACGCCCGTACGACGTGCACTCGGTTAAAAAAATTGGCACACAACGGAAACCTACCCAATTAACATTACAACTGTTAGCTTAATGGATATAATGACAAGTGCTCTTCTGTATGATGCATATTGGTCATAGTCCTATATTAGAAAAACACATGTCTGGATGAATAAGGACGCAAAATTTTGTTTAAGGACGCAGCAGCATTCAGAATTTATGTGTCACAAAACTCGAGAGTGTCGGCCGAATTCATTTTGCCAAGGTAAGACTCCCTAGTCAATGTAACATTCTAAGTATGTACGTCGGACGACTAGAACGGATTTAATTTATAATAATGGGTGTGAAAGATTGACGTTCATAAGTGCTGCTTTGCAGCCTAAATTGAAAAAGAAAATAAAAAATAAATAAATATCCATATGATATGAATTTAAGCTTTCTACTGACGTTAGCCTACTTAGAATTATTGTCACACATAATCACATAAACGCAAAATTTAGAAAAAGACTTCGCGTAATAGAAAAGTGTTTATATTTCATTGTGTTTAAAATTCATATTCAAATCGGCGAAAGTAACGTCACAAAATGTCATTACGTTATGATTGAGGAAGGTGGTTTTTTTTACTTTTAATTGCCAAATTCTTTAAAATTTTTCTTTCTTTAAGTTTTTTTCTCAATTGTTTCATATTTTTTTCAAAGGAAAGATACATTTGATAAATTAAAGCATAAGGTGATATTTAAACAGTGTCCAGAAGAGGTGATTATTCTTTAGACTCGATTGCGATAATAGGCAGCAAATTTTTAAAGAGGACATATTCTAAAAATGGGCGTTGATAGGCAAAATTGTGTAAAAAAACAATCAAAAGCCTACAACAAATTATAAATGCATAAAATAAATAGTATAAACTTGGTCGATGTTTCTCTGATGTATCGATCAACGAAAGATTAATTATCACGCTTTGCTTTAGTTCCTGCTTTTATTTATACGGTTTTATGATTAGAGATTTTCCGATAAGTTGGTAAGGAAACATCATTCCGAAAGATAGAAATCTAATGCAGATGATGAAAAGTGCATCGTTTTTGAAATTATAAAATATAGATAAGACGTATATTCATTTGGTTTGTTTAGGTGCCAGTAGCAGTAAATTTTTCAAGTAGTATTTATATGGGTATTACAAACTTTTCTTAAAGAAAATTAGAATTTATTATATTGCCTAATATGACGCTTTTGGTAAATTCAGGAATAAAGTAAATAAAACATGACTTCATGTGTTTCTTAAGGCCCTTTAATAACAGCTAATTTGATAAAATAATAATATTTAATGTACGGATTATTCTTATATAAAACAATTGCGGTCCCCGTCAGCATTACCGTTGTGGTTTCTGATGGGAGTATGGGGGTAAGCCTACATTCAAAAAGGAGTCACTTTGTCAAATTTCAATTCACTTGTTACCGGTTTCCAATATCACGTGATTAGTGTATGAGAGGGTGAGTTCAGTAGTCTACAACTATTTCACTTGCGTGTTATTGAGGATCTTGCACTTAAGTCGAAACACTGTAAAACGATTTTTTTTACAACTCTTGCACAATTAGTGCAATCAACTTATGGAAGTGCCAGAGTATCTCCAATTTTATGAAGTGTGTTGTGGAATATTATCTGTCACTACCGAAGTGGTATTACCATATTAGATTATCATCGGGAAGTACAAAATGGAATTACAGATGTATGTATATATTTATTTGTATATATGTTTATATATAAATATATTTATTTGAATGTAACAGTATATTACACTCTTTTTTTCTTAACGGTTTTCCTAACGACAGGGTTGGCTGGAAGAGATCGCTAAAGAGACATAAGACTAAATTGCGCACTAAGAGTGGTATTCAATAAAGCATTTTATCTATCTATCTATTTTCTCATTATTGTCTTTTTATTGAAACCGTTAGTGGCACATTGATGGTTTCAATCTACAAAGCCATTGTCGTATTGATGTGTTTACATTTGACTAAAATCTCTGGGCGATTTTTCTGGTTATTTAGTGTATAATAGTAAGGGTTGGTATCTTAACCTGTTAGGATAGTGAAAAATAGTCTACCATTTAACAAGTCAAGCATATTGCACAAAAGTATCAAAGCCAGGAAGGTTCAACTAAGATGCGGAGCGCCACGCTTCGCTAGCGGAGCGTTAAGAAATAGACCCGTAATGGCAATGTATACCAATATAATGTACTCGAATTGTGCGCCAGACACTCTTTGGAGATTTTGTATTATTAAGTGCATTACCTAACATATCCAGTTGTACTTTTGTTATAAAACTGACAATAGATGTATAAATTAGTATGTTCAATAGTACTAAAGAATTCTGTGTTGCAATTTAATGAGCAAACAATGTTTATCGTTATAACTTGACTTGGAAAATATCTTTAGTTTTTCCACACCCCAAAATGTTTATTTTAATATGTTATTTTCAACAATAGTTCAATGGACCTTTTTAATTCGTCCTTAAATTATTGAAAGTACTATACAGTATTTATGGAGATTGGATTATTAGAATTTAGGAGGTTGGAAGTTGAAATGAGTTTAAACGACTTAGTACATTGTTAAAATGAAGTATCAATAAAAGTACTATATATATAAACCTGTTCGAAAGATAGGTATTTTGTAGTAACGGAATGGCAATCCCACTGCCAAAGATATAACACAGGAATTCGGGAAACCGACAGCTTAACTTTCCGTTTTCGGGATCCGAACTCTGTTGCGTCGTCTGTTATCTCGGATAATTTTCAACGAAAAATGGAAATAATCGAAATTGTTTGGACTTAAATTAACCACAATTTTTGATTCTTATCAACTTTTTCCTAGGATCAATGTTTTTCGAAAGAGACCCTAAAGAGAGGATTTTATTTAATCACTTATTTTCTGCTATACCCGAAAAACGGTAATAATATAATTGTTGGGATTTAAATTTACCACATTTTAGGATTAATATTTTTCGGATAAGTCACCAAAAATGACTGCTGATTTTTATATTTAGTCAAACACTCGCTTATTTTCAATTTTACGCCAAAAATGATAAGAAGCAAAGTGGTTTGGAATGAGTTAAATTACCTACAATTTTGGTCGTTATCATTTTTTCCTAGGATCTATATTTTACGATTAAGAACTCGAAGAATGGGGGTGATTTTAAATTCCCGCAAAGATGAAAATAAACGAGTTTTTGGATAAACAAAAAAATACTCTAAAATCCAGGATGTTTGATGACGTCACAGGGTATCCCGAAAACCGAAAGTTGCAAATATTACAATGTCGAATCCTAACACTAGACTGTACTAATAGGGCTTTCATTAATATGTTCTTGTGTTGCAACATGGTGATTAAAATATTCGTTAAAACATATATATGCAACGAACACAACAGTGACCTTAGTGACCTAAAATAAATAAAATTACTTACTGTGTGAGTTGGCGTATTTCTTTAGGCAATTCCGTTATCCTGTTTTCGCTTATATCAAGATGTGTTAGGGCTTCCAGCGAATAGGTTTCTGGTGGTAATTCAGGCAGGGAGTTCCCCCGCATACGAAGCACACGCACAGCAAAGCCATCGGATCCATGTTGTGTAAGAGCTACTGGTAGACAGGAACGGCCGCCACCGCTTAGGTCCAGGACGTTGGGTGGCTGGTTACTTTGTGTACCCTAAAGAACAGGTAGTACAGATTAGTTTATATTTTTTTATTTATCACTGGCTTGGATAGATAAATCATCGCTTATACTATATTCATTTGTACAGCAAAAGGAACGAAACACAATTTAATACAAGAAATATAAACAAACCTGTACTGCCATATGTTAGAGTGAAGAAGGTTCAAAAATCATTTGTCGACTTGAGCATACGCTTTTTTAATAAGATATCCAAATCACTTTCGAGTTTGCCTCCATATAGTTTTAAGAAATATGTTAAAACCGTCCTATTACAAGAAGCATATTATAATATTGAAGATTATTTAAGTGACTAAGATGTTTGGACTTGATTCCAGTTGCACATGAAAGCTAAAAACATTGTAACGTACAAAAACTAGGTTTAAGAGAGTAACCGTTGAATTTCTTGGCGGTTTTTTCTCAGCTGAATCAACTTTCCGAACCAGTGGTAGATTAATTACCAACGTACAGGCTACTGACGATTCAAAAGTGCTCTTTGCACCTACATGAATAAAGAATATTTTGATTTGATTTGATTCTAAAGGTATAAAAATTGATTGGGACGTTCTCCTGTAGTACGAAATGTCACAACATATTTTAAATTTATCCCGTTGTCTAATATTAAACATAAAATGTTAAGTGATGTCTTCCTACTTTTAATAATTTTTTAATAGAAACGCAAAGTCTCTATGAATGAATGCAGGGCTTATATACAATCCCGAAATTTCGATGTATTGCGATGTTGAATACTGGAACAGATTCGAGATAGCACCTTCCGTAACCTACAAAGTAAGGCATAATGTCAACCGTAGACTATTTAACGTTTGTACAAGTATAAAACTGAGCATGATATAGATTTTTGGCGTCATTTGTAGGCTTATCATTATATGAGAGAATAATAAACGATTAACTGTAAAAAAAACAATTGTATTGCCCTACTAATTCATCTTATTTAATAATTTGAGATTTATTGCCCTCGGAAATTTCAATCTACGTGTTATACCTTATAACGTCAACTATTTGCCAGTGAATGTTTCTTCAAAAGCGGTCTAGTACTTAGCGAAAACTACTAAATTATCAGTTCCCATGGGAATAGCAAGATAAACCTATGTTACTAACTGATAATAGCTCTCTATTGATGAAACCTTAGTCTATAGATATATTATACAATCCGTCAAAATGATAACAACAGAAATCTAGGTTAAATAATTTAACTTTATATCTTTTCAAAAACATTTTGGAATCTTCGAATCTAGATATTTTGCTACATAAGCCTCTATATCTCTTTTGTCCCTTGACAAAATGACCAAATGGCTATAATCCACTTGGATTATAGCCATTTTGTCATTTTACATAAATGTACGAACGATTATCATAATAAGATACGATTTATAAACCTAACGTTACGACAGTTCCTTAGCAACCTATTCTGAGAAGAACCGTACATGATGACGATAATAAAGGAACCTACCTATAGAATGATACCATGGCATATCTCGGGTACTGTCATATGACATGTGTGATTGATTTTGTCAGGTCTCTTGTCAGACAATTTTCTTTTAAATATACCGAGGCAGTGACTGCTTTGCAATTTAATTAACTGCCACAAATTAAAAATCTATGCATAAAAGTATCTACCTAGGTTTTAAAAGTAGCATTATTGGGAATAATTCAAGTAAACTCTACAACGTTTACCTACTATTAATATAGTGTGAAGTTTTAAAACGACTAAAAATTTGAATTATTTGTTTACAATCATGTTATAAATTCATAACACATACCAAATTTTCATATTTCTCTTTGTAATTAGGTTCCAAACTATCCAAAAACACGTCCGTTTGAAGGGGTAACACATCTAAACTATCAATCTCCTCTCCTTCGCACTTCATTTTTATGATTTTCCACCATTACAATTTATTTCACAAATACACATAAGCACGACATTGACAGCTTTAAAATTTTTTGACAGTTTGCTCTATAACATTAAGAATCTGTTTACTAATTAACGGTAGCCTAAAATTTTCACACACGTATTTTTTTTATCGAATTGTTATTCCGAAAACGAAAACAAGATTAATGTCAAACTACTAAGAGGCTTGTAAAATTCAATCGCAACTGCTTCGCGGACGTCGAACCCAGCCAGTTGTGTGCTCAGACTACGTAACGTTCTACTAGAAATAACATATTCCGATCACGACCCATATTCACTTGATAATTTTAGTGTCCTTGCTTTGGCAAAAGTTCACTTGAACTATTGTATTCGAAACAAAGAAAAATTCAAGTTAGATGCATATTAATTGGTTTGGGATTTGATTTGATAATTTCTTTTAATACTTTTTATCGCGAATTGATTGACTGCAAGTTGTTTCAACCGCGATTAGTGTCACAGGAGAGCGCGTCGGAGGTAATGCTTTGTGCTTCTTTGACTGACGGAGGCGTTTGTTCTACAGACTTCGCGGATGTCGACCGTAACAATCAATGTAGGGCGTACTCATATATCTTTTATATGTTTATTTAAAATAACAGACAAACAGAGAGATTAATACATACGCAGCTTATATGTTTCTTTTTTAGAACACAGATTGCAGCTTCTTTTTTATTTCAGCAAATTATAAGTTATGACTTGGTAAAAGATCAAATGTGTCATTGTAATTATATATTATTATAAAAAATATACGTTGTAATTCAATTAAACTACATAACATGGATTAACTTTAATTGTTATAGGGAAATATCGGATTCAGTTCGACTAGAGTTCTACCTCCGCCCGCGACGGAAACGCTGCGTACCAAGCACACGATAAAGGACCGATAAAAACTTGGATATTTTTTAAACTTGAATATTTTTTATTCTGCTTAAATTTTTAAGCATTATTTTAGTTATAGCATCAAAATTTTTACATTTCATTATTACATCAATTTATTGCGTATCGCTCTTCATATTCTCATATTATAGTTGAAACTATATAGTTGGTCTAAATAGGTCACGAAATTAGAGTTAATCCATGTTCTGTAGTATAATTTTAGGAAAAGCACTTCCACAAAGTGGACAGATAGTTACCGAAGTAAATTTTTAATTGCCGAATGCAAACAAAATCGGAGTTTGAGGAAATAATTTTATCCTTTACTCAGTAGTGGCCAGTTACCTAACGGCCTACTCCCAGATATTGAAGCGTATACCACTCACAAAGCATCGTATCGTCGCTAATTTTGCTGTCGTCACAACTTCCACAATAATTATAAATATAATTTTGTAGTGGAATCATACGTTGAAAATGTTCGTAAATTACCATTACGTAGTATAATATATAGTGATATCACATCATAAACGCACACGCTATGCGAAATAGAAAAATAAAACAATAGAAAGTGCAACATACATACATACATACATAGCATCACGCCTTATTCCCATAGGGGTAGGCAGAGACAACNCTCCGCCCGCGACGGAAACGCTGCGTACCAAGCACACGATAAAGGACCGATAAAAACTTGGATATTTTTTAAACTACAATCTCCGGTGTGGTGGTCGGAAATCTTTTTTATTCTGCTTACAATTTTTAAGCATTATTTTAGTTATATTTACGTTATAGCATCAAAATTTTTACATTTCATTATTACATCAATTTATTGCGTATAGCGTTGGTCTAAATAGGTCACGAAATTAGAGTTAATCCATGTTCTGTAGTATAATTTTAGGAAACGCACTTCCACAAAGTGGACAGATAGTTACCGAAGTAAATTTTTAATTGCCGAATGCAAACAAAATCGGGGTTTGAGGAAATAATTTTATCCTTTACTCAATAGTGGCCAGTTACCTAACGGCCTACTCCCAGATATTGAAGCGTATACCACTCACAACGCATCGTATCTTCGCTAATTTTGCTGCCGTCACAACTTCCACAATAATTATAAATATAATTTTGTAGTGAAATCATACGTTGAAAATGTACGTAAATTACCATTATGTAGTATAATATATAGTGATATCACATCATAAACGCACACGCTATGCGAAATAGAAAAATAAAACAATAGAAAGTGCAAACGACATGCAAATAATAATGCGTCTCAAGCATAATTTTATTTGAGCTAATTATAGAGTTACTTAATAAAAAAATAACAAAATGCAAGATTACACAACCCTATATTCAATCAAATTATATAATGAAATGACAAAAAGATGAATAAGTGAGCAGGTTTCTAACAATTTGTAGCAATTGTTGGCGGATCGTTACATTGGGAAGTATACCGGAATCAAAGTCCAATTTTCCTATATAATCTTATTACACAGAGAGAAACAAAATGTTGAATAGAGTAAAAGTTGAAAGAGCACTGATATTGTGGTACAAATCCTTAATAATACATTTTATTTAGCAATATCTATGTTATATGTTCTTGATTGCGTACTCCAGTGAAGACGTTCACATCAAAGTAACGTCAAAATTATATTTGAGTCATTATTTCAGACTACTTCACGTTAAGGCTTATGTTATACAAATATGACTTACGTATGACGTTCGTAAATGACATAATGGCGTAAGAAAAATCACTGTCACGTCAAGTTCGTAAAACTTTATAATTTATATATATCTATTTTGTTATTATTAATTGTTAACAGATTACCGCTTAACTTACTATCAAATGAGACTACAGAGTCTCACTTGATAGTAAGTCATGAGTATGAGGTAATTTACCTAATATAGCTGCTATGCAAAGCTTCGTACAGGAATGCAATTTGTTTGCTTGGCGGCCAGTCTTTTTTTTATAGGCTTGGCAGGCAAACGACCTAGCGGGTCACCTGATGTTAAGTGATTACCGCCGCCCTTGGACACCTGCATCACCAAAGGAACCGCCGATGCGTTGCTGACCTAATAGATAAGAGTTTATTCGCCTCTTGTAAATCTCTATTCCTGTAAATCATAGCCATGTGGGAACTCCGTTGATGGGAGTTCGTTCCACAAGATTTTCTGTTACGATCCACTGTCTTACCCTGACGGGAACCGTACCCAGGACCTTTGCTAGCGAAGTGAATACACTCACTATTGCGCTAGCGACACTATGTAATAATTTTAAATGTAAAAATAAACATGAGAATTTAAGATTTATAGTATTCGAAAACTTTAACATGTTGTTTACCTCTATTAACCAGCTAAACCACATGTTGCGTTCCCATACTGTGTTAAATCCCAGGAATAAATGGTTTACTCCAACGTCTAGGACAGTGTTCCCTTGTTTAGGCTTTACACAGAGTACTAGCTTTTTAGCCTTTGGTTGGCAGATCTCTATAGTACCTCCACGTAGCTCTAACACATCCCAAGCTAAGCCTGTAAAGGAAAAAAAACAGTGGTTTCTGAAGTGAAAACAACTTTAAGTGCGTGATGCACTTTATTTTGTGGGTATTGAATGAGACCGCTGAATTCCTGGACAATATAGAGCTCATTCGAGAAAAGTCTGCTCTCTTTTACTATGGGAACAAAGGTAGAATGGTTAACCACTTACTGTTATATTTTAATTCACTATTTAATATTACATTACTGACAATAATTTATACACATTTATAATCATATATATTGTAAATATTATTACTTTATGAATAGGGAACGAAAGAATAAGTTGTATTTCTTTAACTTTAATCTCGTCTTGATGAAGTCTTCACTTCTATCATGTGGTTTTATGAATAAACCAAGTTTTTGTTGTTGTTAATAAGTTAACACATGATGGTAAGTAATGATACCGTAGATAGTAGCATGCTAATCTTGTGAGAGATATGTAACTCATATTGGTTTCTATGTTTTATATGGGGTAGGTAGGATCTGTGTTTGAAACTAGCACCAGTAAGCCAGCAAAGCAATTGCTTTGCAAAATAATATAAATTCACCTGAGCTTATTAATTAATAAGCTCAGGGGAATTTATATTATTTATTATTTTAATACTAGATACTGGTTATTTGTGATATGTTTATATTAACTATTGTTCAAGCTTTCACTAAAATTCCTATCCCGCCTTTTTTAATCAAGCAACATACAGATCATACAATGGTTTAAAATCATTTACAAGATTAAGATTTCGGTAATTAAATAAATATATAATATTCTTATTTTTTGTGAATATATTATAATCATGCAGTGAAAACCATAATTAAAAAAAATAAATCAAATATGTTTTGATACACTAACTGTTCTCCGCGTAATTTCGGATGCCTTTTCTCTAAAAGAAAAGTAGTCTACATAACATCTTATATCAAGAGCTCTCTACTAGTGGATGTGTAGTCAAAATAGGTCCAGCCTTTTCAGATATTACAAGGAACAGACATATAAAAAGATAGCCAAACTTATTTTTTTTTATTTATATTAAAGTTAATTTAACGAAATATATATTTTACATCATCAGGGTCTAGATTTATGAGAAGCTTCGGAACCGGCTAAGTAACGCCCCAATTACAAAGTCATGGCATCAAGTTTTCTTGTATGACGATTTGTTAAAGTATTTAAGAAATAAAAGATTATGTTATTAACAAACTAGAACGCTGTCATTTAAAACTATATTATTACTTATTATCCAGTGAGTACACTGAAATTTTATTAAAAAAACTAATCTACTTTATTTTTTCTGTATCAATTACGCTACACAGTATTACATAAACACACGTAACGTTCTTAGAAATGTATTTGAATTCAGATGTTAACTTACCATATGTATGAAGCTGCGATCCAAGTATGTGGGCAATTCTTGTCTTCCATTGTGGGAAAACGTGACCTTTCAGTACGTAAACAGTTCCTGAACGTAACACTCCTCCAGATCCGCTCGCTGGTCCGGCACACCAACGTAAATTATGACGTAATTCCGGATCCACGGCAAGCCGCAATCGCCTCGGTTCAGCAGTCCATCCATTTTTACTCAGAAATTGATCTTGAATTCTTAGAGGGAACTCATTCAACTCCAAACGTCGCGAATTTTGACCACCAATTTGCAACCACAAGGTCAACTCATCACTGAATCCCAGCTTCTTGTTAACATCTTCGACGGTTGTATTTGGAGATACCTTTATCAGTTTGCTCGATGCATCAACGGCGTAGGGTTCAAGACCGTCGAAAACTCTTATCCATGTGAACTCTGATCGTGGTTTAAAACCGCGTGTGGACGCGAGTCTCCGAAGCGATTTACGAGGAACGGAAGGCGATGAGGCGTTGAGGCCGTCGTCACAGACCATGGCGCAGATGGACGCGAGGCGTGGAAGCCGACGCCGCAATGCCCGTGACTGAGTCCGCCAGCCGGAGCATGCCGTTGCATTACAATTGGATCGACTGTAGTGGGGGTGGGAAACATGTCGTTCGGTCAGTCGGGAATACGATATGAACATCTTATTTACATATCGACTTCCAAATGTAAATCAATTTTAAAAGGCGTGACCAAACATATCGTAACTAGTAACGGAAATAAATTTATCGTTTATAAATTTATCCTGTTTTACTTCTATTGGTAAGTATCACTATTTAAAAATAAAATGGGACAAGAGAGCGCTAAACTTAATGCTTGGTTCCGCATCGCCACACACCCCACCTGCTGACTCACCTGTTGTTTACGAGAACCATTCTCCCCTCCATTCAAAGGAATAAACAGAACTTAATATTTTTTCAATTTATATTAATATCCTATTACTATGAAGGCTCTTAGCTTTTTTGCTTAATTTATAGAAGTTTTGTCTCACCGTAGACGAATTTCGATATCCTAATATTAAGTCTAAGGATAACAAAATACGAGTTCTCCTATTTTTTATTAAAAATAGTGCTATACTGAAAATAATAGACACATACTGAAAATAAATTCAAAGTTCAACAATAACAGTAACTGTATAGATCAATTTCTTGTTTTATTAAAAAAAAATTGCAACAGTTTTGTAGGGATATTAAGGACACATGCGTTGGTTATGAATTAAGATCTTATTTTTTAGATTTTATACATGTACATATTGTACATGGGAATTTCTTATGTTTCAGTACTTTAAAATCCACGTTCTAAACATTGGTGCTCTGTTTATTTTGTATCCAGTTGCTTTTTGTTTTTAATAATAATAATCCACCCTTATTATTTTCTTACTAACACAACGACATTAAGGTCAATTTTTGTTTTTACAGACATAAATATGAGCGGAAGAAACAGTTAATATTTAGATAGCAGCATTTTTCAAAACTATTCGATTTGCAATGATATAATTAGACGTATTTGCTAATATTTCCTGTATTAGCAAATACGTCTTGAGCGGAATAATAGAGAATGCTAGTGATATATCGGGTAAACTATTATATATAGTGATATACTATATTCCGAATTTCACACTGGTTCTGGTACACCTATAACAAATATAATTATCTATTTCGCGGTATATTTATAAAAAAGCGTAGTACCGTGTACGTAGATTATTAATCTTTGGATATCTCATCAAGAATGACTCGCCTATTAATAAAAAGGTATTTGATATGAGTATACACTTTATAACTGAATGGGTATGTATCCACGGTTTACTTTTTACATATTGCGGATTCGTCATTGCACAAGCATTTATTGGTATAATTTACATTCTAACAAACTTAGCATATGACACAAATTTTACACTGTAAAAAGCTGAAAGTATTACAACATTAAGCTGGGGTTAGTTTGTTTGTCGCTTAATAATTTGGATCGCAGTTATTAACTCACACTAGCAATCGCTAATACTTATCACTAATTCAGCACGTTTAGACCCAATTTAATTAGTGTAAGTGACAAGTATTAACCGTTATGTCGTGTGAAGTAGTAAGGGATAGAGCTCGGCTATAACGTCGCATAATAAAATGTTACGTAAGTTTTATGCAGTTTTGACATCTTATCATTAATCTGTGCGTTATATGCTGGTATCACGCATTCTCTGGCAATTTGAGAAACAGAAGTAATTGAGGTTTCCGCCTCACCAGGATCTCTTTACAGCTTTAGAGTTTTCTGTCTGTTACTAAAAAGCCATAACTCTCATCATCGTTTGTGAAAATCTTAAAATGTCTACAATTGACAACAGTTTTGGTTACGTCGTCATTAGTTTGTAGGATAAAATTATAGCTTTTACTCTACTGCATATTACTCAATTTCAGGAACGGCATCGAAGTGGTTATGTTACATATATTGTATACGGTTAAAAATATTTAAAATATAATCAGTAGAAACATTTCCTTTATTCGTGTTAACTGTGAACATACCGCAATTAAATAGAAAAGATTAATAGCTTACCAAATGCACGGTGACTCTTTTTTAACTATTTTAAACTTAACTTAGGTTTTATTAGCTGCCTAATAGTTTATGTACACTAAAAGTTAAAGAAGAATTTATGTCTAACGAAGATTAGCTGTATAATAGCCTTCAGTTTTAGAATAAATAAAAATAAAAGAAATATTATAAATCAAGGAGCTTTATGGCTTATACACTTTTATCTCTCTTGACAGCAAGTGATGATACAGTTCAAGGTGATAAAGCTCTGTTAGTCAATAGTATGTGCGTTTAGTTTCAACTTCTCAATGGGTTCTACGTAATGTATTTAGTGGTAGATGGTGACTATAACTGAGCAAGGCTAAGGCATCAACAGGTCCAAACGTTCAATAAATTAGAAAATACAATTTGGTGACATTTCCCTACCGGGCATCGTATCTGGAGCCTGTTCTCGAGTTCTCACTATATTGAGCACGTCGTCGCAATGATTATCACCTACGATGACTGATATATATATATATATATATATATATATATATATATATATATATATTAGTATCAACCATACAATGAGATTAAGTAGTAACGTTTCAATTATATTACATGCAATCTTAAACATAAAAATGTTTCCAAATGAAAGAAATCATAAAACAAAGACTTTAATTACATTTAACATAATATTATATCTATATACTACCAAGGATAATTTTTGTGTATTTTGTTGTCACCGCAGGCACAAGTAGCGTTGCATGTTCCTTGACTACAGTAGTTAGGGTAACTGACTAAAGAGTCGCAATTTGAAAAGTAATCTCGTACAGGGCATGCGTTCGTGCATAAGGAATCGGAGATGCAGTTGTTTGGACAATCATCGCAATGCTTTCCAGCTTTGTAAGGGAACTGTAATATGGTGTCGTAGTTACCTCTGAAAGAGAAATAGACCTTTTCAATTTAGTCGCAATATAAATATGGCTAGAAACTGTAAATTTGTGTTTTTTTTTTGACAGGCTGGCGCTTTACTTTAACCGTGTACGCAGCGCTATCAAAGAGGACAAATTTATCCTGCTTTTGCAACATTTTTCATTGAAAATCCATTCCATTTTTCTTTAACTGTAATATCATCTGATGGTAAGAAATGATACAGATTAACATGGAAGCGCGCTAACCTAATAAAAGGTAATATACCCATTATGGTTTCTACACACCATCGTATCGAAACGTAATTTTCTGCATAGCAGCACCTCTTTGTTAGTAGGCTGGTACCTAACCACAGCCAAAGCCTTCCACCAGTCCAGACTCAGGCAGAACTAGAAAACACAGGTTCCTAAAGTTGCCCTTTCTGGAATCAAATCCATGACCTTTGCTAATAAACATTGCGTCATCAAAGCCCTCAAATTTACAATGACAAATTTCCTAGGGAATAATATCTAATGTGGAGAGTTCAAGCTATCTAATAATTGCAATAATAGAATGTATTATTAGAAAACATTAAGCCTGTAGTAAATGCATTCAGTGCAATAAGTATCGTACTGAATGATGTACCACAATTAACATTTCAGATCTTATCTTCAAAACCTTGGTAACGTAGGAATTATATTTTAACGAAATTATCAAAACGTGAGATAAGAATTTACTACAAAGGAGGTTAACATAAACATGTACGAAGTGTTGATGGTTATATCTAATGCACATGTTATTTGTTTTCATTTATTATGTAACCACTGTTATAAGTTTACTTGACTAATCCTGAGATTTTTTTATTACTGTATTATTTTTTAGACTTTTGGTCTGCCCGCTTTCTATAAAACTCCGAGTAATAACAAATATCTGACATGATCAATAAGAACAACATAGGCTACTTCTTTCATTCTTACTACTTTAAACTAAATATCGCTAAAATTAGGTTTGGAGATATTAAGCCACTGGCAAACTATTATACAAACTATCACATGGATATGCATGTAAAACCAAGACCCGATGACATTTATATGTCTCGAGATCTAATATGTTTAAGATATTTTTTTTTTACCAAATATATATTTCTTATAAATTTCCAATTGTGATCCCTCTTTTTAAATTTATATTTTAATTGTTTAATGTATCATCGTAGAATGTATTTGTCTTTAAAGATCAGGATATATTGTTATTATTATTTAATAATAACTAATATGTATTGTTTGACACGTTTCTTACCTACTGATCTAAATAAAATAAATATTTATAGAAAAATGTCTATAAATGTCTTAAATTAAGATTTAGAAAATGGCAAATATTAAATGAGTCAACTATGCACCTGTGGATCTTAAAAACAATACGCGCACCCTTTTTATCATAATATATACCATTTGTATTCTGATATCGGCAGTTAAGTTAAAATCAAGTTGCAAACCTGAAAAAAAAGAATAAATTACCTACGTCTTGTACATCTATTACATTCTAATGCGATTTTAGCAAATAGTAGAATGTTAAACAGTTTAACGATATTCCTATGAAAAATCTAATAACTATCTAGCAAATATCCTTCTAGAAAATTAGTATATTTTTATATATAATGTATAAAATTACGAGAAAGTATATTGTTTCACTTTCAATATTTGTGCTCTGTCAAAATAGGAAAAACAGTTAAAATGAATAAGTATTTCAAATTTCAATAATTTTTATAAAATGTTTATGCGAAAAGACTAACTATTATATAATTTAATAATATATTAAATTACTAATTTTGTCCAAAATTTGGTACCCCAGCAGAATTAAATAAATTTAGAAACTCAAAATTCTGTCAAACATCACCCAATGTTAGATTACAACATTCTTATTATTATTTTTTTAGAATATTTAGATTATATTAATCAACTCAAACATCATTTCTCTTACATCATCAATATTGTAACAATATAAAAATGTAAACCTAATATTATAACAGGAGAAACATACCCTGGACAATAATGGCACACGTAGTTATAAAATTGCCCCCATGGACCTCCAGAACAATGTGCTACACCACAACCAACTTTATGGCTTGTAGCCCATACCATCTGTGTATAATGACCCACTGCCTTCAGATTACGAACTGGTGCACCATATGTAAAATTCTGGTACTCGAGAAACCACGTTTTCAAGGCGAAGAACCTATAGAATAAAAACAAATATCAGAAATAAAGTGAGTCCGTACAAGTACACATGTCGGAATTGAAACCTCTAATTTTTAAGTCTTGTTTATGTTTATACAAATCTAAAACGTTATATACAGAGACTTGCAGGGAGGGAAAAAAGAAGATATGTTAGGAATTTAATCGTCAATAAAAGATATAAAGTGTCGAAACTTAATACAAATAATTAATTAAAATCTCAAAAAACGAATTGTAAATAAAAATGCCACGTGTTTTTTGAATTTATTATTAACTATTAATTAAATGTTGTTTTTGAATTTATATATTATATGAAAAATAGTATATTAAATTATTAAATGACGAGTGGCAAATTAAAATGCCACATTTGTAAGTATTAAAACTACCTAACATTCAAAGGAATTAGCATAAAAAAAGCTGCACGTCTTAGTGACGCTAATCACGCGTTCCATCTGTAAAAAAATTACCCTCATACGCCTAAAGAAGTTTCACATCAAAAACCTAAGCTTGAAGAAACTTCTCGTTGAGTACGTATATTTATAGCCACGCTTGTCGCCTAACACTTAAGTGTGACTTCACCAACAACCCTTAGAGTATCACATTTTTAAGGAGTCCCTTAACTATAGAGAAACAATTCCCTAACTGAGCTCTAAATATCACCTAGGGGACACATAAAGCTTATTTTATAGCCTTAGCAGGCAAACGAGTTTGCAGGTGACCTAATGGTAAGTGATTGCTGCCTCCCTTGGACACCTGCTGTACCATAGGGAGTGCTGATGCGTTGCCGACCTACTATATAGGAGTTTATTCGCCTCTTAAATGTCTCTAAGTCATAACCCTGTGGAAACATCGTTAGTGGGAGTTTGTACCGCATAATTCACGGACGTGAGTGAAACAGAAGAGGTCATCAGAATATTCTCCATGATAGATACAAATAGCACACAGAGAGAGCCAACATTCTTAAAGTGTCCTAGCATTTTCAGCTTAACTGTTAATTTGGAGGTGCCCACAATTCGGATTGCTCAACTCTGTATCCGGGAAAATGGACGGAGTTGTTATTGGGGTACTCTAGTCCACATATAAGAGAATTGCTTTTAGCTATGCTTGAATTATCCTATGCTCGGACACGAAGTACTCTATTGGGTACCCCAAGTTTTATATAAGCCAATTTAGCTTTGCTTCTCAAGGGACCACGGGATTGATCTTCACTTGAAATGCCTATGTCAAGGAATCCAATACTTTTCGAAGCGATGAGGAAAATGTTCTGGAAGCGCAATGCGAGGCTGATGATTCTTCTTTTAGCTGTGAAAGCGCACATTGGAGTCTTTATTGGGTGAAGTTGTAAAACTTTTTATATTCCCCAACCGCAAACCTGCGCTAATGTTGTTTCAATATCAGTTACCAGATTCTTCCTGTTATAGTTAAAGTGAAGTTGGAGATATCCTGCTTTAGTCTTTCCATTTCCTACTTAGCTCCCACTCTTCCTATATATATTAAATTTATCAATCGTTAATAAAATCCTTTTTTATATATGGATTCGCCTTTTAATTTATTTTTTGAACTTGTATTTTTAAAGAGCTACCTATTACAAGATCAAGAAAAATGATTAAAACCGTGTAATGAGTTTTCGTTCGTACTATATCGCATAAGAATTGATGCACGGCATATTTCGTAACAATACTTTTGTATTATTGTAAACCATACAAACATGGGCCTAGCAACCCCTAGTGGAGCAGCGTGGTGGGTCTATGCTCTAATAACTCTCTCCTATGGGTGAGGCATCCTGCGCCCAGGAGTGGGACGTTAATGGACTGGTTTTTACTTTAGTTAGACATACATGTATACCCTAAACGTAATTAATAATTTGTTTCAAAATGTTGCAGCATTTGAAATTCAAATTTTATTATAAAGTTTTCTCTTACTTTATACAACAAGGACTTTGAACTTTTAAATTCAATTCAAACTTGAATGTAACAAAGGCTTTTGTTTATAACTCAAGATAGTAAACATTGTATAAATTTTTCTAAGAATTTTCATACAACACAATGCTTAAATGAATTAAACATGAGGTACTTATAAATTTCACAACATTGACGACAAACACCAACCACCTTTGAAAAACAATCACCTAGAATAAGGATACCTCATGCATTTATTTGTAATGACTCTTACGGCCTCCCTTACGTAATAGTGTGAATACTATCTTCACTAGTAAATTTACGGGTTCAGTTCCCCGCAATATGACGCAACGAAATGTTTATATTTTTGTTAACAATCAAGCACTAAGTTATACGAAATAAAATTAACTTTTCATTTCTGACTTACATTAATTAAAATTTACATTTTATAAGTATTTACATCGTATAAGTTAGTGCTGTCTGACGACACTACTAAAAGCATTCATTTTAAAAACAAAGAACTACGAGTACATTTTTATGTACAGAAAGATAATAATTGGTCATACATACATATATAGCATCACGCCTCATTACAGGCAGAAACAACATCCTTCCACTTGCCACGATCCTTGCATATCTCCTTCGCTTCTTTCATTCTCATTAAACCTTTCATACAAGTTCGTCGGTTTAGAGTACTCTTGACCTGGCCGTTATTTAAAATGTCCTGGATTTGGTCCAGGAACGTTCGCCTCGGTCTTCCCCTTCCAACTTTCGCATTCACTCTTGACTCATAAATCCTTTTTGTCAGTCTCCTTTCATTCATTCTCTCTACATGCCCAAACCATCTAAGCATACCTTTCTCAATTTTAGTCACTACGTCTTCTTTTATACCACAACGTTCTCTTATCACACTATTTCTCACTCTGTCACTCAGTTTTAATCCACTCATGCTTCTCAACGCTCTCATCTCTACCGCATTTATTTTACTTTTGTGATTCTTCTGCCATACTCAAGTTTCACTACCATACATAAGTGTTGGGACTCAACACTCCAGCATGCACTGCCAGTCTAGCCCTTTGAGACACCATCTGGCTATTCATAAAGGCGTGCAGAGCACCATTTACCATATTCCCTGCATTTACTCTCCTCTCAATATCACTTTCATATGTTCCATCTTTTGTAAATTTAGATCCCAAGTATATAGATTCTTTCACCTCTTCCACATGTTCCCCATCTATCAAAATATTGCTATTCATCATAGATTCATCTCGTTCAAAAGGCATAACTTTCGTTTTGTTTACATTCACTTTCATTCCTTTTCCTTTCAAAGCTTCATTCATAATATTTAGCATCTCCTGTAGCTCATTAGCGGATGACGTAAGTATTACTTGATCATCAGCATAGAGTAAACATTTAATGACATTGGTGACATACCCTTTCTAAATAATTTCTAATTGACATCAAAGTCCAATTAATATACTTACTTTTTTAAAAGTTCTGTATTTATTCTGGGTGATTTTTAAGTGACATTTACTAGAAGTATTTATTTTTTATTATTAATAAATGTATACTAACTTACTTTTACATTTCATTTAAATATTGTATTCAGTTATAATTTTTTATGCATGCTGTGATACCTTTTACTAAAATTTACGTTGCTCAGGACTCGGTTGACGTAATTTGTATTTCTTTTAATTTGTAAATGTGATATTTATTAGTTATTTTAAATAAATAAATACGAGTACATATGCCTTTCAAACAAAACTGTTAATTAGTATTACATAATCTATTAAGTTAGTATAAGAAATTAAAAACATTTGTTGTCGTCAGGATATAGTGCATATATCATATTTATAATAGCCTAATAATTTATTTACAAAAATATTATTTTATTAATGGTGCTTAGCTGTCAGGAAGTCCTGTAACGGTACTAACAGTCAATTTAACTTGAGATACAATAAAGGGCAAATTATCATTATCATGTCAGCCTGTGATATCTTTAATAAGGTATTCACGAAACCCTCATTATCTTCACGGTAAAGATCGTGACGCAGAAACTGAACAAGACAGACAGTCGAGGAAATATGTGAATATGAACAAAAAATGCGAACAAGTACACGTCATTATAATGTAGTCTACAATATCATCTTGTTAAAAATTTGATAGAAATAACCTTCGGCGTCATAACTTTGGTTTTATATGGTTATAACATAATTATTAAATCTATAGATTAATTCTAGATGATCCATCGATAGATCTGCCTTAATTGTCTAGTGGTTAGCATGTTCGACTACAGACGTGACGTCCTGGGTTCGAGTTCCGGGTCGGACCAATTCAAAAATCAATATTGACTTTTTTATTAAGAATTTTTCAAATATTTGTCCGAATTTTAGAAGTCGACGGTGCGTCGGAGATCACGTTAAGCCGTCGGTCGGATTCCCGTCACATCAGACTATAGAAGGAATAGAGAGTGCGCTTGTCTACTATGCCTGACAATCCGCAGTAGAGCAGCGTGGTGGGTCTACGCTCTAAAAACCCTCTCTCTTATGAGAGAGGAGGCCTGTGCCCAGCAGTGGGACCAGAGTGGTTTACGTTATCTCGATAGATTATTGTATTATAGTCATGAAAATTATGTCATGACCAAATGGACGGCCTCGCTTGGGAAATGGTACGGTTACTTGATTTGCTAAGTGAGGCTCCAGATTCAATTCAAAGTAATGTATAATTATGATTAGATTTGGTCATGTGGCAGTTTTCGACTGCGGCTCATTATAACTGCAGAAATACGGTTACTAGGTTAGCAATTTCACGCTTAGACTACATCATCATTTACCATGACGTAACGTCATATTCTTACGGATTTATCACAAATTTTATATTTATTCACCGGTAATAAAAAAAGTTAAAAGTGCGTGCCCACAAAGTATAGAAGTCAGAAATAAAACTTCTTTGGGAAACTCTAATTTTTAAGTCTTGTTTTTATATTTATACAAATCTAAAACTTAAGATTTCCGAGAATTAGAAGGAGGGAAGAAGTAAGATATGTTACGAATTTGATGTATTTAATAGTCATTGAAATATTAAAAGTGTCGAAAAGGAATACAAATAATTTATTGAAATCTCAAATGACGAATTGTAAATAAAAATGACACGTGTTATTGTCAATGTTGGAAATTAGTAATTAAATTTTGAATTTAAAATTTAGAAAAGAGAATTTTTTTCGTTATATTTTACAAAAAATAGTAGTTATCTATAATTATTGATGACGAATTGCAAATTAAAATGCCACATGTCATTAGTAAATATTAAAACTACTTATCCCTCAAACGAATTAACATAAAAAACGCTGCATATCTTCGTGGCGCTAATAATGCGTTTCATCCGTAAAAAATTTACCCTCACGTGCCTAATAGTTTCACTTTTATAGCACATCATACATTGTAATATACCTTATATTTTACATTCCGCCTGGTAATTATAAAGTCTTATATCGGTTTTAAAACATTTAGTCTTTGTATCAAATTGTCTGCAAAGTGCTCCACAGAGGTATACTACCTCCATGATAATAGTAATAACATGACTCCATCTACGAATTATTTCCCAAACGTAACACGGAAGGTAGGAATTACATTGTGAAACCCATTGGTAAAATAATAATGAGCCGCAATTATTTTTTTTACAATAATTATACATTGAAGAATATTTCTATTCGTTTAAATTCAATTACATAATGTAATTCTGGATATCCCTTTGGCTAAGTTTGTAGACCTATTTAACCTTTTTTCAATTCAATACTCCCTCTTAAAGCCTCGAGTTTGTTTCCGTCTGGTAATACTTAGCAATTTATATTTACACAATCGTTACCAATATCCTTGGCCCATCCTCATTACGTAGAAAACACATATACAAAGAATACATTTAAATATATAAAATAATACAATAAACAAGCAATTTTATTTGATACTATGTAACGATAGATATTGCGACACAAACAATTTGGGAAACCACGACACCGCTAGTCTTGTAGGACACGAAACAAGGATTTTCCTTGGCAGACAGTCTTTGCTATTAGTGTGGTAGTGAATGATGTCCGAAGTCAGGCCAGAATTATTAAAGTAGAAAAGGAATTTATTAAATTTAGCAATAGATATTACATGAAATCTTACCAAGGTGTTTTACGTGAAGACACGAAAAGATTTTGGCCACAACTTCCCAGATAAGGTACTGTGTTTTCTTTAGGGTCATTATGCTGTAAGAAAACGCACTTCTCTGCGTATTTTTGAGCTTGTTGAGCTGCTAGTGGATGCCATGACTGTAAATTGAAAAAACAACATCAACATCTAGACTGACATGCTAATATTATTATACACTAGTAAACTTGGGCTTCGCTTCTACTCAGTAGACCCGAATTTCACGAGTCCATATAATTTTCGATGTCATATGTTGCCTACGTTATTTCTTATATCATTTACTGTTTAAAATGTCACTAAAACCAACCCGGGTGTTTAAAAGATAAAAGATAGGGAAATAAACATATTTTTAAGTTGCTTAAATTGTGCGAATAAAATTAGTAAAAATCTGTTCATTTTGAGGTGAGTTTCTACGTCAAAAATGGAAATACGAAGGAAATTAATAATAGCCTAGGAACAATATCAAAATACAAAGTTAAACGTGTCACGCCTTCTCTTTATACTTCATGGTTGTATTTTTTTAAGTTTTAGTATCCACCAAAATAATTTTGTAATGACCAGATTCTTTCTAAAATCGACGATGAATCCATGAAAATACTTTACATTTTTTTACTTAAATAACATTGAGTTTATGCAACTTACCATCAAAAGCATATTAGAAGAAGTCGGTCGAACTTTGGTACGAAAAAAGTTGTGATACAAAACAATTTTTCTTCTCACTATAGATCTTCTAGGACTTAAACCATTATCTGGTATTTTGGTTGATGGAAAGAGCTCTGTAATTGTAGAATAAATATGTTTTAGTATATTAAACTTAAGATTAATAACAAAAAGAGCAGAATCAAACCACTACTTACGTTTATCGCCCCATGGGGTGACACTTTGTAATTGTATTATAACGTTGAAAATAAAGAACAAAAACAACCAGCAAACTGTGCCCGATATCATATTAGTGATTCAGTGTATCTTCGCCTAAGAAGGTAAAATACAATATCTTAGAATTTTGTAAAAAAAAAAATACAATGTAGTGTATAAGGAAACAAAGACCCTTCAGACTTAGGAATTATTAGTTATCTCAATTATTATTTGACATGATTATTCCAATGACATTTTGTTATATAAAGATTATAGTTTGAGTACAATCCGTTTTAACATGGAAATAAAACTTTTAACAAAACAACAGTCATTGTTATTTCCTGTTATGTTATAACTTTTGCAGATGTTCTACAGATTTAAACAACTTTTTTTGTTAGTCTTGCTAGCTTTGTTTTTGTATTATACGTACAGGTGTATTACTAGAAATATAATAAATTTTGTACTTGGCGGCAACGATAGACCTTCCACAAGTTAAGACCCAGATAAATAAAAATACATATACTTATGTTTGTCAAGCTGAGAATCGTCACTAGCGAAGCGAGTATCATTATGCTAGTGAGACCAGTTTAGCAGTGTAAAGAAAGTTTCCAAACTGCACTAATAATCACATCGTAGCCTATAAACTTTTTGGCTGTCTAGAATTATATACTCTAAATGACTGAGGTTTTTAAAATTTTTGATCTGTTGAAAAAACTCATAAGTATAGGTTCAGTATAAAAGATTGATGTGACTCTGGACATGCATCATGACTTGTGCGAACCAAACAAAAAGAAAATAATTTAATGAAACCAGTTTAAGTGTAGTCATGTTATGATGTAGTGAGACATTACAATTATATTTACATGTAAGTATACTTTAAACTTAATCATCTTTTGTTATTTTATCATTAAATGTATGGTCAGTAAACAACTTCATTGTTAAAAGATTAGTGTCGATTTTTTTTTATGATAAATAATGAGTACTTAATTAAGCACTTCCCGACTTTTATCAACATGAATAATCTTCATAATTTATGCATTTGTGTGAAGCTTCTTATTTCAGATAATGTATAAAGTTCCTTCACTCTCTAATAGTGAATAACTTAGTAAGTTAGAGAGTGAAGGAACTTTATACATTATCTGAGATAAGAAGCTTCACACATTTTTAATAGTGAATAATTTAGTAAGTTAAAAATGTCATTAGAAAGCAGAATTTAATTAAAAACCGAAAAAAGGAGACTGCTTATTAAACTAGCTGGTCCCCGCCGTGTGACTAGCGTGCAGCTTCCTATGCAGTGAGAATGTAGGGATATCCGTACTTAGTGACCGTCTACATTGCAAAAGGAATAAATTTGTTAAATTTGAAGTCAATCGAGAAGAGTTTTGAATGTCACGTGATGAGTCAGTGAATTTAGAAGTCTAAAACCAGCTTCATATTGGTATTTTTCTAATGAATCTGGTTTGTGTTTCAGCGTTAGGTTGATTGGTTGACTCTAAGTCCATAACGGACAGATAACCAATACATACCAGTTTAAATAAATAGGTAGAAATACGGAGATATCACCAAAAAGGTAAAACTAATTGGACATAATCGTACTTGTTTTAAAAAAGATGCAATACATTAATTTCCCCCACAGAAGATATAGTCCTAATAAAATTTACAAATAAAACGATGTCGTGTCGAAATTATAAAAGCACCTACATCAAGCCTATTCTATATTTACTTGAACAAAAAAATTTGAAACTTCTACAAAAATAATGTTATGAATATGTAGTAAAGATAAAAAATATTTTATTGGGTTTATTTTGTATGCAAACTTTGGCATCTATTTACTATTCCCAGCAAAACTTTAGCAAGGAAAACGCAGTTCGTCATGGTCTTCATTTATTGTTTACTTCCCACGTCTTAGAGTATTGACCTTACACGTCAATAGCTTGGACTGTAGATCGATAGATATCGCTCTGAAGAACATATTAAAAAAAACATTCAGGTTTGTTTATTTATTTGTACCTGCAAATCTCTGAAACACTAGACTGATTTTCGTAGGAATTTTACTAGCAGCGGTTCTTCTAAGTAGAAAAGTAAGATTTGTATCTCGAAATTTTCTCGTGGATGGGGATTCGCTTCTTTTCTGCTGACCTCCAATACGATTGGAACAAGAAATTTCTGGTACAAAAGTAATACTAGACCTAATAGCAACTGCTTTTTGCTGAAGCAATACATCGCGGTGAAACCTACATATGCTACGAGACAGTCTGAACGGTTTAAGAGTGAAGAGGATTTTATCTAGTAGAATACACAAAGTATTCAGTAGCAGGAATTTAATAGGTTATTAATTTTCTGCTTATCCTGCTGTTTGCTACATTACCTCACGTTTTGTGAAAGTTACATCAAAATCGGTGCAGTAAACTTGAAAAAATGTCATTTTCTAACACGGACACAAAGTTATTGATAGACTCTTTGCTATGTGTGCAAGTTATTATAATACATGTATTTCAAAATCACCGACACTTCAAATTTATTTACATTCCCAAATTCATTAAAAATAAGAATTTATTGTTAGTATCGGGGTCATACAACTCATAACACTCCAGAATTAGAGAAATCTCATTATAATAAACAGTTTCGAAAGCCTTTGTAACTGATACCCCATCCAACCTGTCTTTATTCTGTTCAAAATTTATAAACGGTAAGGATTGGTGTATTTTTTTTATTCAACATGACCAGACCATTTATTTTTAAACTAACCAAACCCGGGATAAAAATACTACATTATGCTGTTTAAAATCGGCTATCTTCTAGTGATCCTCTGAAAATGGGTCCACCACCATTTAGGTACCAAAAGAATACACCATATACCAACAAACAAATAGACTCTATTTTTTAATTTTACAATGACCTCGCTGGCACAACGAAACGTTAGTAAAGGCCACGTGTTCAATTCCCAACAGTACAAATTTAGGGCTTCCGCCATTAGTCCTAGTCGTGCAGGCAACCAAAATATTTAAAAATGTGTAAGGTTTTGACGAGAATCCTCTTACCAGGTAAGCGCACTACCATCTTTAATACAGTCTATGAGGTGACATTATATTCCAGTGCTAACTAAAAAAATATATCTTACAAGGAGAAAGTTCAATTATGATTAAATATTTATATGTATAACTATAATATATATACATATAGGTTTCCTCAGTCATAGAAGAGATGATTTTAAAACAGAAATTCCACGCTGCTCCACTACCATTTGGCAGGAAACTTAGGAAAATACTGAAAATTTGTTAACTGAAAAATCAATATTGATCAGGAACTCATGTCTGTAGCCAAACAAACTGACAACAAAATCAATGAGGCAGTTAAACGAGTATTATCCGCATGAAATTTCAATCTAAGCAGAAATGTTTTAAAGCACTAACGCGTCGCGGTCTTTTAGTGCTAAGTTTTTATATACAATTCAATATAAAACAATTGCTTGCAACATACCATTTTACGTAATAGGTGCTGAAACGTACAGTAGACATAATTTTAGACTAGGTAGACAAAATTGAACGTACCTAAGCATGTTGTTTTATTATCGCATTTTAAAATTGGCATGCCTTAAGGTCAGGTAAGGTTTGTCCCAAATAAATGACGCTTCATTCAATCAAGAATATCTAAAGTTTTTAAATTATACAGAACATCATTTAACGAATATTCACGGTTCTAAATCTGCCACAACTTTACAAACCTCGACAAATTAGAAGAAGAAAATAGATATTTCGCAAATTGAGTCGTCTAGTAACAAAGTTTATCTATCAGTTAAATAAATTTCAATCTTGTTAATACTGTCTATACTGAAGTAAATAGATGTAGACATTAAATTTTTGATTTTCTTTTATTAACAGTTAACTATTATAATACTTAACTGTCATATTGTAATAGCTTTAGCCTGAGCAATAATGAAATTTTAGGTCTTGTTTAAGGTTTTTTTCATAAACTTTGATAAATAATTACAAATAGAACATACGTAACGTCCTTGTTACATTTTATCCCTAAATTGATATAGGAATGACATCTTTCCCTAATCATACCCAAAATAATAAACACTGTAACCGTTACTAAGTTTGGATCAACTTTATTAAATATTAAAATTAAATTTATAGGAAAAAAATCATGATAAAATGTTTAAAGAAAGTAATTTATATTAAAGTTATTTGTTTTATTTGATATATTTTATTTAAATTTCATCGACAAAACCAGCGCAACCGTAACAAACAATATTACTATATAGATAAAAAAATCACTCAATAACTATTGTTGATAAGTGAATTTTTTCAAATAAGCCTTTGTAAATAAAAAAAACTGCGTAGGAAAACTTAGATCAATACGGAACACCTATTCGGGAGCTTATTAAACTATCTTCGAGTATAAATTATTCATTACCAAGAAGTTTACTCTAAATTGCCTCATTAGTCTAGTGGTTAGCATGTTCGACTACAAACATGAGGTCCTGTGTTCGCGGCCCGGGTCGGGCGAATTCTAAAATCGCAATTGAGGTTTCTAATAAGATTTGCTCGAAGTGGGGATGTTGGCGGTGTGCTCCACCCCCATGCCTCGGTGAGTACGTTAAGCCATCGGTCCTGCGCCTGCTCTCTCCGGTCGTGTCGGATTCCCGTCACATCAGACTATGAGAGTGTAGGTATAGAGAGTGCGTATGTGTACTATGCCTGCAAATACACAGTGGAGCAGGGTGGTGGGTCTATGCCTTAAAAACCCTGTCTTATATGAGTGAGGAGGCCAGTGCCCGGCAGAGGGACGTTAATGGGCTGCTACTTACCTTACGCTAAAATGTTTGATATACCTAATGCTAATGCAATGTTAAGCATTTACGACATTTGCTTGGAGGTAGGTCTTTGCTGTTAGGGTGGTAACTAGCCACGGCTGAAGCCTCCCACCAATCCAGACTCGTACAAATTAGAAAATATAATTTCCTACCGGGTATTGAACCCAGGATCTCTGATAACAAAGCGCACAACTGCACCAGCGAGGCCGTCAATGCAAAATCATAAGGGGCACACTCAAAGAGCTTTTAATACAGGTACAACGTAATAAAGCCAATTACGGTTTCAATGAAAGTATGTGTAACATATAATTATACATTTTACTGTTATATGTCAACATTAAATATTCAATTGTATTCGTTCATTAAGTGAAAATATTAGAAGAAGCAATCAGCGCAGTGCGTATAAGCGATGACAAATCAATTCGCTATTCATTGGTTCTTTCAGTAATAATTAGGTACAAAACGTACGGAACTATATTACGGTCTATATAATAGTCCTGCAGAACTTCCTTGCAGATTAGAATTCGTTAAATGTACAGCTATATACTTCAGAAACGTTAGACCTTGTCATGTCATTATTAATATTATCATACGAGGAATGTATTTTATGAGGCGGTTAATTGTTACATAAATATGTAAGTTAATAACGTAAAAATAACTAAATAATTTAATTACTTATAAAAACTCACCTATAAATAAATTTAATAAAGCAGGCACGTATTCAAAATAAATTTATTGGTACACTTAATTATTAGCACTAGTTTACCATTTTAATATATGTTGTAATATTGTTGTATTACAGTATATTTGTTATTAAAAATAATCTTTATATACAACTGAGCCCGCCACCGCGCTTTGCGAGTGTAGGAATTGTAATAAATGTAAATTGAGTCGCCGTCTGACCAAACCGTTTGATGCGAAGTGATCCTACGTATAAAAATTATCTTTAACAAAGTCTAATACGAACAAAAAACAAATATAACAAAAAGCTACATCTCAATTAGTATATTTATAATAGTGAAAAAAAAACCTGTCTACATGACTGTTACAATATTGAAATTAGATACGCGTTCAGATTTATTTTGCAAAATTTAATTAACAAATAAAAAGAGTTCTACACTAGTCTAACATTACTAGAGAGATTGTTTTATTGGTTGAATGCGGTAATCTCAGGATATACTGGTACGAAATGACAAATTATTTTAGTGTTATTATAGCTCATTTATCAAGGAACTATGTAGGATATATAAATATCAATAAAAAAATTCATAACCAAGGGAAGCCCTATTTTTTTGAGAGGTTCCATTGCTGGTAATATGTATTATTCGGAATTTTGAAGTGAAACTTCTTTAGGCGCAAGATGGTAAAATTGTTACGGATGAAACGCGTAATTGGCGTCACAAAGATATGCAGCGTTTTGTTATGCAAATTGTTGTGTTATGCAAATGAAAGTTGGGTAGTTTTAATATTTACAAATCACATGGGGCATTTTAATTTGCCACTCGTCATTTAATAATTTATTATAAAATACCTTATTTATTTAAATAAATTTATAATCAAATTTAAAAAAAAAATATTTCGTTAAATCTGTTTTCTAAATTTTAAATTCAAAACAAAATTTCATGAATATTTTCTAATATTGACTAAACATATGTGGCATTTTTATTTACAATTTGTCATTTGAGATTTCAATAAATTACTTGACAATTAAATTCCCAACACATCTTCCCCTCCGTCATCGTCGTCGTCGTCGTCTTCGTATAAATATAAACAAGGCTTTAAAATGAGTTGTCCACAGAAGTTTCACTTCTGACATGTGTACTTTGTACGCACGCACTTTTAATTTTTATTTATTTATTGATAATACAACAGCGTTTAAACAAATTATTACATAACATTTAATTTACTTAAAATAAGGCCAATAACGGTTTATACAAATTGCAATATGGGATTTAAAATAACAGAACAGAGATTAAGAATATTGAAACAATATAATGGATGTACATATCTTTGGAGTTTGACTCAAGACAATATTTTGTGTTAGGAAAATTTGTTCTTTTTTCTTACCCCTCTCATTTCTGTTATATAACACAGAGTAAGTTGCGCGGGTCGAGCTAGTAATTAATAGTTACATTTTGATGTAGTTTTCAAATAAGGTTTTCAATCTAGTTACGATTTAAATAGCCCGTGGTGCAACATGCTTGCAATATTATCAGATGTCCCAATTATAGCCCCAGTTTAGGCTGATTTAGAAAATAGCCCACTCGAACGGTTGTTTAGCTTTAGCAAGTCAACACTGTACCTGTAACAACTTCTTTTAGTGTTTTACTGATGGTAATTATTGCAATTCTCGTCTTAATGAAAAATAAATTAAGACCTAACTATGTGAAGGACAAATTTTAAATTAATTCAGATATTTTAACAGATGTTACAAACCTCTAATTAAAATATTTTACGAGTGTTCATATCTAAGTTAACTGAATGTTATTAAATGAAACAATGGGGCGTTAGTCTAGCAGCAGTCAAGATATGTATACGATAGTGATAATATATTATATATTTTAATTTATTTATTAGTTCAAGTTAAATGGGTGATGTGAGAAAAAATACAGAGAAGTATCTATTGAAGTCAGAAAATAATAACAATATCTTTATTTGCTAGAATACAATATAAGGCTTTTTGTTTTTTAAGTATATAGTAAGATTGTTATTACTTTTTAATGATTGATTCTGGTAAATGAAATCTTCACATTCTTGACAAAATTCTAGGGTATGTGTAGCCCACCAACCGCATTACAGTGGCTCGGTATGCCTCAACTTTCAATATTGATGATTATATATATGATATCCAGGGCCTCTAGACAAGTTACTTTCGAAGATTGCTAACGCTCAAAAAATGTATGGGAATGACGTTTAATTTTTCGATATGAAACGTCATTCCCATACATTTTTTAAACGTTAGCAATCTTCGAAAGTGACATGTCTACGGGCCCAGGTATCTATTGACTCATCACGATAATACTGGAACCATACGGCGGCGAGACTTGAAATTTGGTAGGAATATTCCTTATGCCGAGTAGAGGTCAGCTAAGAACGGATTATACGATATTTTACCCGCAAAGGGGGTTGCGGGGGTGTTATACGTATGTTTCTTATTTGTAAAAATTTTTTCCTAAATTAATGAAAATGCTACACAAGAAACATTCCACGCAGACGAAGTCGCGGGTTCAGTTAGTTATTTGTATTTCCAAGTTTTCGTTCTAATTTAAGGCGTATTTATGTTAAACTGCCCAATAAGTGTTCCTTACGACTATTTTTAAAGTCAATTTTTATTTTAGTGTAATTATTTATTACGATCTATGTTTCTACGACGGCATGCTATTTCAAGTGAAACTTTTTTAGGCGTGTAAGGGTAAAATTTTTACGTATGAAATGCGTGATTAGCGTCACGAAGATATACGACAATGTTTATGCTAATTCGTTCGAAGATTAAGTAGGTTTAATATTTACAAATATGTGGCATTTTAATTTTCGACTCGTCATTTAATATACTCTTTTTCATAAAATATTTCATAAATTCTCTTTTCTAAATTTGAAATTCTAAAACAAAATTTTATTAATAATTTCTAATATTGACAAAAAACAAGTGGCTTTTTTATTTACAATTCGTTATCTGAGATTTCAATAAATTATTTTTATTAATTTTTGACAATTTTAATATTAAATTTCTAACATATCTTCCTTCCCCTCCCACTAAGTCTCGGAAATCTAAAGTGTTAGATTTGTGTAAGTATAAATAAGACTTAAAAATTATTTAGCCAGAGAAGTTTCACTTCTGACATGTGTACTTTGTACGCATGCACTTTTTTAATTAAATTGACTCCGAGGAGACGTTCTACAGATGTAACTTAAAAATTCAAACCTTTTTTATAAACAAATAAAATGAAACATCTTATTGTAATTTGAAAATTATTTCAACGAAAAACAAAAGGGTGGGAGTGAATGAATTGTTCGAATCTAAATATAAAAATTATTTGGTAAAAAAAACCAACATACCTTGAGTTTGTTGTGGGCTCTTCTCAGGACAGGTTGTGAAGGAACCCGTGTAACATTATTCTAAGTCGTTTTTTCAAATCATCATGAGGGTTACATTGGAATTAATGTGTGAAAAAGTCTATGTTTAAAGATTCAAAAGTGCTATAAATACTTGAATAATGAATTTAAAAAAAAAATTCAAAGGTTTACAGGTCAACGTTTGACTGTTAACTTTCTCTGATGATAAGTGATTACACATTCTAGGTTCAATTATTCGCTAGCCTGGTAATTGCGGCAATAATACTGAGTTACACGAAATCTAAATTTATTAATTCTGGTACTCAAACACTTGTCCCGTTTCAAAATTTTTGTCATTTCAACAATTATTACATAATAAATATATATAAAACTGCCTCAATGGTATAGTGGTTGGCATGTTCGACTACACACAGAAGGTCCCTGGTCGGGTCAATTCCGAATTCGATAATGAGTTTTATATTAAAACTTTTTCGATATTTGCCCGAAGTTGGAATTTTGGCGGTGTGCTCCACCCCCGTGAGGCACGGAGAGCACGTTAAGCCATCGGTCCTGCGCCTGATCTCTCTCCGATCATATCAGATTCCTGCTACATCGGACTATGAGAATGAAGGAATCGAGAGTGCACTTGTATGCTATGCCTGCCAATCCGCAGTGGAGCAAAGTGGTGGGTCTATGCTCTATAAGTGAGGAAGCCTGTGCCCAGCAGTGAACGTTAATAGGCTGCTAGTTACCTTACCTTAATATTGTCTTTATAAATTAAATAATAATTTAATGTCAATCCCTAAGCCGTCTAGCACGAACTTTTTAAACTCATTACATAGAAAGAAAACTTTAAAAATATATTTTAATTTGAGTGGGTGATTTAATCGTCTTAATAGTTGAAATTGAATAAAAGTACAATACAAGATTGAGTTAGTAGTACATACATGATACGTGTAGAATCAACACCATTTTCACGCCACTATTACTCATTCCATTAAAGCACTCACATGGCGTTTCGTTTCTATAAAATATAAATTGATGCCTTGACGTTTGCTTCGACAGTGATTATTTTTAATAACTAGAACGATTAGTCGTTAGAAAATATGGGACAATAGATGAACTCTACATGGCCGTTTATTTTTGATTATGTCACAAATTTTAAAAAATACTGTAATGGTATAAACAAGTGAATTCTTGTCAAGAGTCACAGTTTTGAATCTTGGACAGACATGTGGTAAAAACCAATTTGTAATCATTGAACTATCAATAATTCAAGATGTAGTTAATTAGGTGCGGCACGTGTACCCAAAAATCAAATTATCTGAATTCGGATTAAACGATATCTTAAACTATTAAAAATCAACTAGTTTAAACCAATTAAAAACACATCAATTAGTCGTACATTTTAATATAAAAAAAACCAAGATAATTAATGTAATTAAGTCCTTCGGTGTAAATTAAAAATTAACTTCGCCTTTGTATAGGGTAATTAGAAATTAACAAAGTCAAATTCTCTTTCTAACTTTAGTGTAAGAATTAAAGTGTCTTCTGTACTATCCCACGCCGCTTTAGATGCATCAGGATTTATATCGTGAGGTAATGGAAGCATAAGGTGGTATCTGGAAGAGCTGATCTCCACACTGGTGGTGTTAACAGTCAAGTCAACGTTTTCTTTCTTATCTCCAGGTAGCTTTACTCTCACGATCAGATTTTCACAACTAGCTGACGATGGTGTTTTGGATCCCATCTTGAAATAGGTATGATAGTTTAATACAATAAATTAAACTAGAATAAGTTATGAAATAAAATTGGTAAACTAGCAAGGTAGAGTAAGTACCAGCCTATTAATGTGCCACAACGGGTCAGTAACTCCTGCAATAACTGTGTCTGTCTTCTTTTTTTTCGAAGTGTGTAGTTACTGTTAGCCCTACTGGCTTTGACAGCGTAACCGAGAGGGATGGCGAGCGCAGAAGCTCTGCCGAGAGGTGGGCCCGTAGAAGGACCCTGTTGCGTCGGGGGAAAACGTTGCTCTAAGGGCGCCTCCTGCGAGGCTCGGATCTAGGCTTAGAGCAACGTTTGCTGCTGCTGAAAAGGACAATCGGTCAGGTGTGTCTGTCTATAATGCTTTGAGCTTTTATACCTAAATCGCTGTAACAATTTTGACAAGACCTAGACTAGTTTTTTCTAATCATAGACTAACCATAAAGTTCACAGATACATAACATTTTTGTTGTTAGCATATTCCTTAGTTGGCGTGATGATGGTGATAAAATGTTAACAAAGACGGTTATTTAGGTGAAATGTGCTCTGTAGTTGGCTTCCGATACAATGTGTGAGATGGAAGGATATTGAATTACTTTTTTTAAGGTCAGTCTATTAACACTGCTGCACATATGCGAAAAAGTATTTAAAGCATAGATTAACCACGCTGTTTCAATATGGATTGCCGGGTTACATATTTCAGAAATATAGGTATCTAGGATTTTCCGGTTTTCTCTGCATGTTTCCCTTCCCCGAAAATTCATTTTTAAACAACAATAATGCACAGATTTTTTATAACAATAATCTAAATTGGAATTCGAAATCCTGACTTTCTGGTCATTTTTTTCGACGCTTTACCACTATTTACCTATAAATATACATACACATACATAGCATCACGCCTCATTCCCATAGGGGTAGGCAGAGACAACATCCTTCCACTTGCCACGATCCTTGCATATCTCCTTCGCTTCTTTCAATCTCATTAAATCTTTCATACAAGTTCGTCGGTTTAGAGTACTCTTGACCTGGCCGTTATTTAAAATGTCCTGGATTTGGTCCAGGAACGTTCGCCTCGGTCTTCCCCTTCCAACTTTCGCATTCACTCTTGACTCATAAATCCTTTTTGTCAGTCTCCTTTCATTCATTCTCTCTACATGCCCAAACCATCTAAGCATACCTTTTTCAATTTTAGTCACTACGTCTTCTTTTATACCACAACGTTCTCTTATCACACTATTTCTCACTCTGTCACTCAGTTTTAATCCACTCATGCTTCTCAACGCTCTCATCTCTACCGCATTTATTTTACTTTTGTGATTCTTCTGCCATACCCAACTTTCACTACCATACATAAGTGTTGGCACCAACACTCCAGCATGCACTGCCAGTCTAGCCCTTTGAGACACCATCTGGCTATTCATAAAAGCATGCAGAGCACCATTTACCATATTCCCTGCATTCACTCTCCTTTCGATATCACTTTCACATGTTCCATCTTTTGTAAATTTAGATCCCAAGTATACAAATTCTTTCACCTCTTCCACTTGTTCCCCATCTATCAAAATATTGCCATTCATCATAGATTCATCTCGTTCAAAAAGCATACCTTTCGTTTTGTTTACATTCACTTTCATTCCTTTCCCTTTCAAAGCTTCATAACATTTATATAAGTATACCTATATGTATAACTTTAAGTAAAAATTAAATTATGTTCTATTTTATATCAACTGATTAGCAATATGTTATTTCTTATGAAAACATTTATATAAAATGAAAGTTTCACATTTCATATAACAAGAGAAATTATGATTTTATTACCAAATATCACTTCACATTTGATCCCCTTTCAAGTTATATATTATTAATTAATATTTAATACCCTAAATACCGTTATACATTTCATTCATATATATCAAAATTCCTTAAATACATTTAGTGGTTTAGACGTGAAATCGTAACAGAGAAAACAGGCAGAAAAATTTATTCGCATTTATAATATTGATGGCTATGAACAATGTAAGTTACAAAAATATGAATTACTTTGGTATATTTTGTAGATGTCACGCTTAGGATTTAGGATTCACAAAGATTTTCTATTACTAATATTACCTGCAGGAATATATCTTCTGCACTGACAGATTGTAAATAATTCATGGTGAATTGTGGAGTTTTTCGGTCTCCTGTACCAAACCCGACTTTACCCATATTTTCAGCTTCTTCAATCTCTTGCTGTTCAAATTCTTCAATAGTTTTTGGTCCTTTTTTCGGTTTCGTATTTTCAGAATCTCTGATATCTTTCGTAGATGTGATTTCATATTCTAAAATTATGTTATCATATTATATTATATGTACCATGGGTTCAAGTACTAAAACAAAGTTTCGTTTATAAGATTATAGGTTTTGAATTTACACGAATACAATGCAGACTCATAATTCATTCCACCTGATACGAAACAATATCACAAGACAATGTTAATAAGAGCTTGAAGTGGACCAACTGTATTGAAAGAACAAACATATATTTACTCATTCAAGTTTGTAGCGAACAGGGCCAGTTGAGGGCAAGGGGATAAGTTTTGAAATCAATATTGGATTTAAGAGTGAATCATACAAAATATAGACAATGAAGAAAAAATAGATTTGTAAATTATTTATATTAATTATTAGCAGAGCTCCGCGGTTTTCTCGCGTAGATACCGATCTCGTGGCAGTGGAAAATCTACTTAGTCTGACTATAGATTTATTTTTGTTAAATAAAAGTTGCACTTCACTTAGTTTTTAATTACTTCCTTTCAGATTATTAGATACACACTTACATTCATAATCTAATCAATATACAGATTTAACTTTACAACGACTATATATCTGATTAATAGGTACATTTTTAAATTCGTATCATTTAGCCCGACATTATCCATTTATCCCGATTATAAGTGTCTTATTATAAGTCTGATTATAAGTAAGTTCTTTTTTTAATAAGTGTTTACATGATGGCGATTAAATTTTTTAATAAATTACCAAAAGATATAAGGGAGTAGATGTTGCGATATTTTTTAAAACTAATAATCGTATAAAGTTCAAAAATTCTATAAAATTTTTTCTTATCGAAATTTTCTACTCCGTTGACGACAATTTAAAGGGAATAATTAATAAAAAGTAATTATATCTAATAATAGGTACCTAATATATAATTTCATGTTAATTTTAATTTCAAAATCTGTAAGACATTCGCAAACTTAAATAAGTAGAATATGATGACTACACCTATAATGTGTTAACCACCAAACATGTATACCATATTTAGCGAATAAATGTTTTGATTTTGATTTATCAATTTAAAAATTCTCGATTTCAATCTTTTAAACTGCTCCAGTCGTTTTTAACTTGATTATTATAAATTGTTAAAAATAAATACAGAAATTCAAAATGCAAACCTTTATTTTATAATATTAGAGAAAAGATTTGTTTGTAGGACTTTATTGTCCCAGAATTCCTGTATATTAACAACGGAGTTCGACTCGGGATACATTATTTTCTTTAGATTGAGATTTTAAAATTAGTTATATCTTTGAATGGAATACTAGATTCTAATAATTTAAAATTATTTTACACATGTTGAAACGGTCTTTAATAAAAAAAAATAAGATAGGGATTAATAATGGATAATATGGTTTGATCATTGTCGGCACTTTTATTAATTTTTAAAACGGTAACGCTAGTGGCTGAACCACAGTAGTTGGACATATGGTATCACCGACTTTTTTGTAGATATTAATACATTCTATAATATTGTAGAACATTTTGTTTTATTATCAATAATTTCCCCAGCGCACCCGATGACAGATTTTTGTGACCAATTTTTCATGAGTTAATTTAATACATTTTATTAGGAATCTCTATTTTTTTATTTTTGAGAAAGTAATTTAGCCTAAGTCGTTCAGTGACAATGCATCTTTCTAATGGTGAAAATATTGTGAAATCACTCGAGACTATTCTCTCAATATGTTACAAACATACCTATATACACAATCACAAATCATTCCTCTTTATAATATTAAATTTAGATTGATATTTTCTTCATATTTAAACAAATATTTATATTAAACATATTGATTCGAGCTTACTACTTAGTGCAACATCATCTCCTTGTAAAACATCAGGTTCAGGTGTTCTAAGCAAATCCACCAACTTATCCATATTTGCTGGTGTAAACTCCATTGTCTTTTAATATATATACTAATTTTCTAAGTTATTTAAATAAGACTAATAAGTACTGCTCTGATAATAAGAGATTAATTTTGGATATATCCTCTGAATTATCAAGTATTCTAACACAGTATTAAACAGGTGTTATAAAAACAGTGCCACTTCAATTTCTGATAAGTACACTCTCAAATGATTTAACAAACCATCAGTTGCTTGGATACCAGTGATTACAGTTTTATATAGGTAGTTGCTAAATAGGTTAATATTAATAAATATATTCTATGCAAGACTTAAAAGCTGCAATAATAATAATATTAGTCTCAACAATTGATTGAACCCTTAAAGAAAGTTAGTTGAAGGAGTCAGTCAACAAAGTAACAATAGAAAACAGGAGTACTGTTGTGATTATATGGCCAACAAATGTTTTCATTTAGATGAAATAATTTGGATATTTTTTATTTATTTTAAAACCCCATAGACACCTGCTGCTTATTGTTATAAAAAAGTAAAATTGTCAAATAACAAGCAAGATATATTTTTATATAGAAACCATTTATGTACATAATAAAAAATTCTTGATAGAAGAATTACTTAATGCAGATATTGAAAGATTTGAAATTTAGGCTTCCAGGCTATTAGGAACAATTTTATATTGGTGAAAACAATACCCTAGATTTGATTAATGTTATCTGCATAATAAACTACATCATAGCATTTTCATGTTTATATTTGATAAGAATTTCAAATTTAAAATGATAAGAACTAAAATGTTACAGATTTTATTTCAGAATACTACATGTTAGACACAAATATGAGTAAAAGTTAAAAATATACATTAAGGGAAACCATCATCATCTTCTTCGGCCATTTCTTTAGCAAGTTCCAGATCTTGCTGTTCTCTTTCCCGTCTTTCTTCAGCGCTTTCTAATTCTTTTCCATAAGACTTTGGAGGATATCTCATTGCCTTTACACTTTGATTATGTAACTCCAAACAGAAAGATATACGCTGGTGGAAAGCTAGCTGAGGTTCTCTAGTGCAATAGAGATCAGAACTTTCCTTATTACTCATATACCCCTTTTCTGGGTCCAGGGTGGCTTCAATTACACCATCTCTGATAGCTTTTGCAACAATGAATTCAGCATCCTCTGCAGAATCCAAACCCAACTTTCTAGCAATATCTTTGGGTGAAATCCTTGAATAGGACATGCCTATTGACCGAATAGCAGTTTTAATAACATTTTGTCTTAAGCGCAATATTAAGGTAAAGGTGTGGTCATTGCGGAATTGTGGTCCAAAGTTTTCCAATACTTCCCCAAACCTCTGCAAATTTCCAAGTCGAACTGCTTGAGTGAGCTGGAAATATGGAGCGAGAGACTTACGAAGTGGAGCTTGACGAAAAATAGGACGCTCTGGTATATCACCCAATAATAGCTCTACAACAATAGCCAACTTCTGCACTGTCTGTCTGAATCCAACTGCTGCTGTTTGAGGTGCTTTACGCAGAGCCTGCACTAAATGCTTATGAGCATCACTATATTCTAATCTAGCAGCCTTAATCCTGCCCAAATAATACAAAAATCTAGCCCATTCATTATTGCTAGCATTTTCTGGGAATACAGATTTACTGACTAATTTGTCTGCTTGATCATACAAAGCATAGTGAAGATAATTACGTAGAAGGCAATTTATCAACACAGCTTGACCTTCATAGTCATTTCTCAAAGTCGATGTACGCAAACGTGCATGTAGGAGTCCTCTGATGAGGTCAAGTTTGTTAGTAAGCTCAAACACTCTTGAGTGATAGAAATAGCATTTTGCAGCTATCAAATCTAAAGTTCTCCTATTTTGAGTTGTTACTTTATTTATTAATTGTTGAGAACATTCAACAGCTTCTTCCAATTTGTTGGTATCTAACAAACGTAGTAGTACCAATAAATGTATATATGCATCCACCTCAGGAACAGGCGGCTTTGGCGTGCTTCTAGTCCGCGGTGCCTCTATTTCAACTGCACCTGGTGCAGGGTTTTCAACGAAGGCAATCAAAGCGTCTTTGTCAGAAGTACCTGGGAAAAGTTGGTTTAAAATTGCTCGAAGAACATTTCCGTTCAACTTCTTTCTTGTACTTGGAATAGATCGGAGAACACGCATGGCAAATCTCGGCTCCTTCGATGTAACGGCTTTGTCGATTTGTCTAACATGTTCTCTTAAGTCTTGTACAGCAAGGACGTCGGCATCTTTCTTCACTTCGCTCATTTCTACATCACTTGCTGCGGCTGGACTGTCAACGTTTTTCATCTCAACATCCTGTTCGGCGGGTGCCATTATTACCTTAGACGAATTTACTTCTTGATTTTTGAAATGCTTTAGATACCAAAAATGTTGATACTAAATTCAACTATTCATCTCTCAAATGTCAAATCTCAAAAATATGCCGAGTAACCAAGCAATTTATTTTTTTCGGATACTTGTACTAAAATGTAATTATAATTGTATATGGCAATATTTGGTAATAATAGATTTTTATTAAAAGCAACATTTGGCTCAGTTGTTAGTATACAATGAACTTCTACCTATGTTATTAGACTACATATAAAAACTTGAAAAACTTTTGCTAAAACAGAGAATTACATTGCAAATTAAATTAAACTTAAACTGAATAAACATAAAACTATTTCTCTTATCTATAACTAACTTCAACAACCGGTAACTATTTTGCACACATCGCCCGTTTCTTGCATCGGGTCGAAGTATACAAAAAACTCCAGTGCTTGATGAAAGGATTGTCTGGCTTCATAATTAACGTCTTCAGAATACTGCTGGAGCTCGCACGCAGTCTGCTTGCCATTGACGCAGCATGTTTACGTATAATTGCATAGAAATCTTCAACGCGCGCATTCGCAAACATCTGGGATGCGCTACAATAGCGTGGAAGTCCCATCAGTACTCTAAAACCATTGTTATATTGTACACGCAGGTCGTTGTAGGCCCTCTGCTTATACCTTACCCACAAGTTGCTGGTGTAAAACGTCTGGCAATATGCCCTAAAAAGCGTTAGTTTTACTTCCTTGGAACACCGTGCAAATCTGCGTGCCAAAGTGTTGCATCGGACCGCCAACGCCCTTCGTTCTCGCTCAATATCCTTATCATCAGACACTATGTGTCCCAAGTACTTAAATTCATTTACCCTTTTAAGTACGGATCCATTGAGCCAAACCTGTGGTACTTAACCGTTAACAATTTTCTTTTACATTTAAAAACTAATATCACATTTTTTACAGCATTGTATACTAATCCGTGGAAAGCGGCATAGGACTCACAATTTTTTTTTATGAGCTTTCGAAGCGCACCGACTGATGGGGCCAATAAGACCATATCATCAGCATAGCTGAGGTTATTTATAATGGTCCCATCTATGGAGCAGCCAATTTTTGTCCCACATAGGTCCTCAATGAGCCCATTTATATATATGTTACTGTCTGNGTAATAATATTTTATGCATTATTATATAATTGATAAGAATAATTTTACTTGCATAAGAATATAGACTTTCAAGAAATACTGCTTGCTTCCTCTACAACAAAGAAATAAAATTGTTAAAAATTCTAGTGAATTTTTAACAATTTTATTTCTTAATTATAGGGTACTAACCCTACATCATATCAACAAATCGTTTTAGGCATATGTTTCTATAACAAACTCCCAGAAGTGAGATGTCACTCAATAAATATAAAATAAATCAAAATTATATTGTAACGACAACGGCGAAAAATTACACTGGACTGAATTTGTTGTGGGTAGGCCGCAAAGGAATAAAAATGAAAAATGAAAACGACATTTGAAGATTTAAAAATGCTGTAAAATATTAATAATAATAATAATAATAGATTTTTATTAAAAGCAACATTTGGCTCAGATGTTAGTATACAATGACTTAGTAGTCTACATATAAAAACTTGATCAACTTATGCTAAAACAGAGAATTACATTGCAAATTAGATTAAACTTAAACTAAATAAACATAAACATGAAACTATTTCTCTTATCTATGACTCACTTCAACAACCGGTAACTATTTTGCACACATCGCCCGTTTCTTGCATCGGGTCGGGGTATGCAAGAAACTCCAGTGCTTGACGAAAGGATTGTCTGGCTTCATAATTAACGTCTTCAGAATACTGCTGGAGCTCGCACGCAGTCTGCTTGCCATTGACGCAGCATGCTTACGCATAATTGCATAGAAATCTTCAACGCGCGCATTCGCAAACATCTGGGATGCGCTACAATAGCGTGGAAGACCCATCAGTACTCTAAAACCATTGTTATATTGTACACGCAGGTCGTTGTAGGCCCTCTGCTTAAACCTTACCCACAAGTTGCTGGTGTAAAGCATTAGTTTTACTCCCTTCGTTCACGCTCAATATCCTTATCATTAGACAGTACTCCGTCACTAAGTGTCTCAAGTACTTAAATTCATTTACCCTTTTAAGTATGGATCCATTGAGCCAAACCTGTGGTACTTCCATTAACAATTTTCTTTTACATTTAAAAACTAATATCACACTTGTATACTAATCCGTGGAAAGAGGCATAGGACTCACAAATTTTTATGAGCTTTCGAAGCGCACCGACTGATGGGGCCAATAAGACCATATCATCAGCATAGCTGAGGTTATTTATAATGGTCCCATCTATGCAGCAGCCAATTTTTGTCCCACATAGGTCCTCAATGAGCCCATTTATATATATGTTAAATAGAGTCGGCGATGTCAGGCCACCTTGTCTGACACCACATTCCAGCTTATAAGGTTCCGAGTTAGAATCCGCCCATCTTACTATATTTAATTGTGAGCTATACCAAAATTTAAACAGATCAATAATTTCTTTGGGTATATTTAAGTATTGCAGCCTTTTCCAGAGTCGCTAATAACGCTCATAACGGTCAAATGTCTTTGAAAGATCAAGAAAAGCAGCATATACAGGTGTTTCCCTACTCGTATAGTACTCAACAGTCTGCTTGAGTGTTAATATTGCACTGTGAGTGGATAGATTTTTCCTAAAACCAAACTGCGCATCATTTAAATATGTATACTTAGTAAGCGTTATGTTTATTAATTTAGAAACTTTATATACTAAATGTACGGTCGTGGTCTATATCTGGAAATTTTCACTTTTCTTACTAATAAAAGTGCTGTTTTGTCGTATAGGTGACATCAAATTTTATTTGTATTTAATTTTGAAATATGATTATTTAAACAGGTTTCAATAGTTAAATATTTTATATAACTTAAAAAAGTTAACCTTTGTTGTAAATCAGTCAATAATTATAATAAAAATTTTTGCTAATATTGAAGCAACTTTTAAAAGTTACTGGGGTCTCAGATCTGCGATGACAATGTTCTTTTCTCTCACAATGTGAATAAGTAAATATTATAGTCTGTACTTCTATAAATTTTATTTTTTAACTCCAAATTTTTCTGACTATAAAATTCTTTTCATTAAGAAAATTTCTAGTAACATAAATCGATTTCATATAAGATTTTCCATAGAAACGGGCGATTCAGATCTTACTAATTTCAATATCATTCAATATTAACATACATGTGATGTAAAAAGTTTCTTTTCCATTCATATATTTACTCGGATTTTTAAAACCTGAAAATTGATTTTTCTAAAACTTAGAAAATCTTACGCGTATATCATCATTTCCTTGCCTTTATTCCACTACGTGGGGCACAACATGTTTCCTTTCGCCACTTCTCTCTATCAGCTGTCATTTCTATATTCACAACCCTTACACACATTTTGTTTTTACACAGTTCATCCACACTTTTTTTGGTCGCCCTTTCCTCTCCTGTCCCTGCCCCTTACCATCATATTTAGGGCCCTGTTGCATACATAGCTATCATCCCTTCTCATGACGTTTCCAAACCAGGGTAGCCTTCCACTTCTTAACTTCTCCGTCACTGGTGCTACTTTCATAGGGCTGAAAATCGTGACCGATTAGGAAGGTCTGGTTTACTTTTTACATTTTAATTAATACCATAATATAAAAAAAAACAAACTCAAGAGAAAAGCAGCATAGTATTTATATTTCATTAGAAAGCTTTATTTGCCATATTGTATTTTAATAAATAAACAGAAATAATAATTTACGTAATACTCATCATATTTTGTATTCTACATGTGAAAATATTTTTAATCTTGATTTCAAACGATTTGCTTTCGTCTATCTTCCTTTGCGCCATAGACTATAGACAAGACAAAACTACTAGCAATGCTCGTAGTTGCCTAACCAATATATTGTAGGGAAATAGTGATATAGAGCATCTTACAGTTTTAATTACTAATGTTACACTCGAAAAGTTCAGGATTTCATCCATCACATCCCAGAACGAGTGTGTGCCAAAAATTATAAGGCACGGAGGCGCTACGGCCACAGGGGACCGGTTAATTCTTTTCATAAAATTTCAATGTGTTCTGGAAATGGTTTGCAAAGAGGACGTGGTATCATGGTTTAAAGAATTGGAAAGCTATAAACGCATAGATGCTATGTGTACACTGTTAAATATGTGCTTGCCATTTGAATTACGCTTCATTGGCACATACCTGGAGGAGCTCGGTAAGCGGGACTTCCAAGAGTTGCGTGGTGCCGAACTGAGAGCTAACAATCCCACAGATCTCGCTGCTGATATCGGTGGAGCAGACACAGATTCGAGGACGCGTCGGAAAATGGCTTTATATGTATCGTTGTTACGGTCGTGTAACTTTGCTTGTGCTACCACACTGTATAATGCTATGGTCAGTTTAGAACAGAGTGGTCTGTTGAAAGGCTTATATGGTGATTTACTGGAGGAAATATTGTTATTGTACACAATGGCCTTACATCACCCAGCATTCACTTTTGATCAGAAGTCCCATTTTGGCGATATCTTAGAAAAGTTAAAAATTGAGGATCAGAGGATACAGTATCAGGAGCGGCAAGAGCATATTAATGTTGCTCCTGTGAGTGCCTGTCATACTCAACCAAGCATCACCCCCAACATGTCTGTTCCACCACCTAATTTGTCTGGCTTGGGTCCACCACCAGGATTAGTGTTTGTAAAAGCTGCAGGGGTACAGGTCAGTGTGGTTTGTTATATTCCTGTTTATATTTATATTTATTTACATAATCTAGGCAGTTTAATATGTTTATAAAAGAAAATCCATTAATTCACTAATACACACACAGAAATAATAATTATGTTATAAATATTTATATTATAAGAATTTTTTTCTATACTTATCTTGAGCTTTAGTACTTCTAAATGATGATATTTGTGTTAGTATTTACACTTAACATTAATAGGTTTGTAAATGGAAATTAATGTATTATATAATCTAATTTGATTAATATTATTATTAAACTTTGTGTATATAAATGATATTTGTTTATGTATATAAATAATATTCTCTGACTGCCAAATTTTTTTTTATTATGTTAAAATATATCAATGTTGAGTATGAAAAGATCAACAAAATCCTTAGTATCTTGAACATCCTTAGTATTATCTGTATCATAATATTGTTATAAATGTTACCCATAACATTTTTAATAGTTTTAAACAATTATTTTAAATTAGGCACAAAATAAATAGATGCAAATGTTTACATAATATGGCAAAGAATCTTATACACAGTTAGTTTACTTCGCATAATTTATTTATTAAATAATATAAAACATGAAGTCATTATAATTTTATAGAGTTTTTGATTGTTGTTTTCTTCTTGCAGTTCATAGTTTAGTTTCTTTCAGTACAATAAGTTTATTACTTCTGGCATATTTACTAAATTTTGGTCATTTGTTATTTATGTCTTAGGAAGCCTCAAATAACCAATTTATACACTTGTTAAATCCTCCTAAATATTTACCAAAAATTTCATCAAAATCAGCACAATTGTTTATGAAGAACTCAATCACATACTCATGTACAGAAGAAATTATTTATATATTAACTTATGTCAATGAATAAGAATTTAATTATTTAAAGATTTGGTCATTCAAAAATACTAAAGCTGTGATAAAAAATGAGGGGGTGTGGGCTGGAACATGAAATCTATACCTATACAAAAAGTTCCTTTGAAATTGCTCAAGCTGTTTCAAAAGAGTGCAACCATTATATTGTGGCATAAGATATTTACATATGAAATTATATCAACAATTTTAATTGTATTTCAGCCTCCAAGTTCAGATGCAGACTTAAATACTCCTTCAGTGTTAGCAAGTGCTGGAGGTATAGTGCCTATTCTAGGAGAGGTGCCACATCCTCCACCTGGACTTCCAATCCCACAGTATAATGTGGGAGAATATCTTGGCCAGCATGCATGGCCTGCAAACATCATTGTATCAACACTTAATCAGCCTATAGAGGTGTGAAAAACATTTGCATAGTTTTAATAATCATCAACTCTGTTGAATTAAAAGTATATGATTTACGATTGAAATTTTTAAGAATATATATAGGTATATAATAAACAAATGGTAGAAATTTAATAATAAATAAGCTCAGCTTAAGGTTTCTCTTGTAATGTTTGAAAGAAAAATATTTTTTTCACCTAATGATATATCACTAGCTGACCTGCCAATGTCACCCACATAGTTCATGATCCTGTGGCAGATATGGGTAAATGTGTTACTTATCTGATCAAATTGTCAATCGAAACTTTTTTCAAATCTACCTGAACATACACAAAAAGTTTCAACAAAATCAGTCCAGCCATTTAGCTGTTCAGTGATATACATACTCACAAGAATATTTATTTTGTTTTGGTTATATTTTTGGTTTGTATATATATACCCAAAATTCTGCCTTTTATATTATAAATGTTGTATAGAATAAGTACTTATAGCTTTGAGGTACAGTCAAATATTATGTAATGTCAAATTTATATCAACATCAAAAGGACTGCCCATATTTACTTGTAAGAATCTATAGTTGTCACAACCGTGGCATTTTCAAGATGTTAAGTCGGCCAGGACTTTTGTTTCGGTTCAATATAACCAGTATTTTGTTCTAATCAGTTAATTGGTAAATCTGCATGGACATCCTAGAATTGCCAAAAGATCCATCACCTTACTCCCCTGTGACTTTGCAGTGGAGTAGGGTGGTGGATCATCTTAAATACTTGGAGTGAGCAGGTCAGTGGCCAACTACAGGATAATAATAAGCCTTATTTATCTAAGAATAATTCTTTATTAAGCCAAAGTTAGATTTGTACACCAATTGGACAATTTTGCATCATACTTGGCTGTGGCATGTTATGATTAGTGTTTGAGGTGTAAGAGTTAATAAATCCGTAAAAACTTATTCTTATACATTGTATACTGAAATATTAATAGGCAGCTCTGCCTCATTGATCTAGGGGTTAGTTTCTTCAGCTACAGATTGTGAGTTTCTGAGTTTGAGTCCTGTATTATGCCTATTCTAAATTGATATTGGGCTCTGTTAAAAAGTTCTCAGGGTATAGTCGAAATAACGAATTTGGTGGTGTACTACATTATAACTTTGGAGAGCATGTTAAGCTTTTGATCCTGTGCATGATCTTTCTATGTTTGTCTCAGGTTAGCTATCCCATCAGAATATGAGAGTTGAAAAACAAGGACTGTATTTGTGCACTATAATAACCACTATGGCTCTGACTCAAATGCGGTTATCTTACTGTAAGCGAAATAGTTTTAATAATTTATGTTATAATATTTTACAGATTTTGAACTACCAACCCGGGGCAGCGGCACCGGCGTCCCCATTAGTATCATCCCCTGGCGACAGTCGTGCTGCATCGCCTAGGGCTCGCCGTCGTCTGTCACGTGACCGCTCACCGCCCCTTGCACCAATGCCCCCACCCGATCAAACAATACCACACCTAGCTGCCAACTTTGACAATCTTGCTGTTGCAGAGGTAAGTATATAACAAAGTAAATATTTTAGAATACCTCATACTTAACACTTTGTACAAATGTTCAATTGTTAAGAAAATACTATCACTTACATTTAGTTCAAATACTTTTTTAAACCTGTAATTGATGTTTAGCTGTAGTAGATTATAAAAAACTTTCCGGTGCAATTGTTAGCACAAATAAAGGGTTTCTTTGTATGAAATGAGATTAAAACAGTTTTGTGTTGAGTTAGGAATTAACTTTAATTTTTTCTTTTAATTTAATTTGTTTATGCACTGTATTATGACAAATAATTATTTCAAGGATAGACCTGAAAGTGGTCTGCAAAGAAATTTCAAGGACTGCAATGCTTCCACTGCTTCATGAAACCCCAGCGAGGGATAATATTTTACACATTGATTTAACCTTTATATAAGAAAATTGATTCAAATACAAATACTTTTGTTACTGAAATAATATATATATATATATATCTCATTTTACAATTCTATGAGAATGTTATTGAAATAAAGAGGCAATTTAATATGGCATGTCGGTTCTGGACTAAAAAATTAATTCCAAATCCTTTCAGATGCGGCATAATATTGGGGAAGAGAGATTACGGGAAATCGCTGCTGTACATCATCAGTACAGATCACTTGAGAAATTAAACGGTGTCAGAAGACGTGCCGCGTATTGTCCTCCGACTCACTCATCATCCGATAGCGGGTCGAGTGCAGCCTCGTCGCCCCCAAGTACACCTGCGCCTCAGCAACGCCGTCACACTCCCTCCGCCCCCCCAGGCCCTACACACACAGGGCCGCCCGTTCCTTACCTTCAGTACCCACGTCCCTACCCTTACCCCACTCCTCCGCCTGCATACAGACCGCCCCCGCCACCTTTTGCTAACGGCGAGCCTCCACCTTTCCCTCCTCCGGCGGCATATCCCGGTTTCGTGCCCGTGTTATATGCGCCACCTAAATTATCTTGTTGGAATTGCGGGGGAGCGGGGCACGCGGGTCACGATTGCAAAGAACCTAGTATGGAGGAGATGACACGTGCTGGGGGTTACCAGTTAGATTTTGGTGGAGCCCCACCCCCTGAAGCGAATGACAAGTAGTCGTAGGCGGGGCTCCCCGCTAGTTCATAGCCCTCGAAGCTGCCCTGTGCCAGGTGAGCTGATGAAATGTACCAATAGTCTTGAAGCTCCTCAGCATCAGCCCTTGAAAAAGTCATTGGCTCAAGTAAAGCAACCCGTTCTGCTAGCAGTCAATTTAGAAGGGTGTCAATGTTGAAATATTCGTTAGTACTTTAGTGTAAAAGCTTTTTGTGCTGATCTCTTTGAATTTGAGTCCGGTTCGGCTTCATAGTAATTGCACTTTCAATTTGACCAGATTTTTTAATATGTAAATGGCATCCTATTTCGGTGTCCCAGTTTGTTATATTCATGGAATCTGAAAATTCGTTAACTTATTGGTTTTAGCTTAGACATAATGATTTAAATGTAGTGCATGTATAAATAAAAAGTACAAAAAAATGTATAAAAAGTGAGATACATTATTTGATTGTACAAATAATTTTATTTATATTTTAATGAATATGTGACTTGTTGAATTGAAAGTGCAGTTATTAAAATAATACCAACAACAGTAGATGCTACTGGAATCGAGGGAATTCTGTAATTGGTTAATGATATAAAAAAAATAACTGTAGTGATTTTGATTCTAAATTAAGTGTATAAATATCTTTAGCTATTAACGTAAATAAAATTAAAATATTATACATGCAATCGGTAAATGAATATGTTATCTATTAAATTAAATAATTGATTTTCTTGAAATCTATCGATCTAATGGATTTAATCAAAATTTGATCGATGGAATAGATTTAATTAATTTGAAATTTCTACACAGTTAATGAATACATTACAATATGCTTTATTTTGATTTGACTAGGTCACTTATTTATATTTGATTTTTGTCTTGTCAATTTTGTCTTTTTGTTTTTTTTATTGTTGATAGGTTAGCGCTTGACCGGGATTATATCTGATGCTGTGTAATAACCATTTGAGGTAAATCTTACCAGTTTAGCGCGCTTCCATCTTAAACTGTATCATCACTTACAATCATGTACTCTGTGACATTTTATTTATGTTTTTCTCGGAACCTTCATCTATTTGTTGTTTATGACTCAAAATCAAGTGCCATGAATTAATAAGAGCTATTATGTATACATTTATAATAAAGAATTTGTGTTACAATATGTTATGCAATTAAAAATCTTATGATATATGACACGTGGTGACAAATGAAATCTTAAAATTTTAATAGAAGCCAAAATATAAAAAAAATTATATCAATTTTGTGACAATTTTTTGGCAGTTTAATCCCGTTTTATTCATGTATTTAATTAGGACTGTTATTGTCTTTACATAGTATAGAATGAAGTCGCTTCCGCTGTATGTTCGTTTAGATATTTTAAACTATTCAACGGGTCTTAATACTTTGCAACAATTGATAGAGTGATTCAAGATGAAGGTTTATATATAATACATACGTATAATAGTGCTGAAACTCCGTGAAGTAGAATCATTTGAAATTTTATATCGTAACCAACAATTTTTTGCGCACTTAAATAGCATAAGCTGGCTAAATCTTAGAAGATAGATTAATTTAATGTGCTGCGGAATTGTATATTTTAAAAAGGTCGGTTAAGAAGTCCGCGATTCTATATATTTGTATGTAAAGGATAACATATAGCTAACATATGACTTTTACATATTTCCAATAAATATGTTTCATTTACCAAGCTATTTTATGCAATACAGTACATACGTTGTATTTTTCATGTAGATCAAAACTACCCTTAACAGCGTTTCGTTAAAAAATCTTTCAAGTTATCAGAGATTTAAAAACCGTTGGCGTCGGTTGGCGGATACGTAGTAAAGTTACATAAGTATCAAATAGATCACATCTATTTAATGCTAGACCCACATCGAAATGTACATAAAGCTAATTGTTTGGTTAAGCTAGTAATTTATTAATCAAAAGTAATAGGTTCCGGCTGTGTTATTCGCGTATCTCTCAAAAGCCGGATTTTGAATCTAAACATTCTTGAACATAAAAAACAGTGTTTTTTTAGACCGCACGACTGAAATAAAGCATATATATGTATATTCTGTTTATATATGTATAATATATATTCGTATATATATATTAATTTTCTACAAATATTTAAGTTCTATCACACTTTTCGTAACGCGATCGTTACGCATTCACCAGCTTACCACAAGTCAAGCGTGTATAGTGAAGTTTTACTTCAAGAATTCCAACAAAATCTATCAAGCCGTTTATGAGTTCACATCGGCATTCACTTTGATTTAAGTAGATATTTATATGAAAAAATATTCTGTAAGATTTTACTTTTTAAAAAGAAAATAAGGAGTAAGTTTTAAAGTACAAATTATTAGCGACTTAATTTACATATAAATGACAGTAACTTTTTAAATTTAAGACAAAACCGCTTTGTTATGGAATTCCCTGCGATTCTTTCGTATATATGACACTTATAACATCATACTTTATAACTTAGCCAATACAAGCGTCATGTTTAATTGTACAGTTTGAAGAAAAAAAACCTTAAAACTGACTGAATGTTTCTATTAAATTTTAAATTAAAGTCGTTTCCTTTGATCCAAGACTGATTTCTAAACGTAACCAGTGATTAAAAAAAAAGCAATTTGAAACATTTCAGTATGTAAGAACGATTTTTAACATCTGTATTGAAAGTTCTATGATAAAGAAATATATTCATTATATAACAGGGGTATAGTGGAAACTCGATTAGCCGGACTAATTATTGTCATAACGTATAATTGAATGTATGAAGAAACGCGAGCTTTGTTCATGTGCAGTACTTAATGTATTATTTATTAAAACAACAAATACATATCAACAAAAATAAGTGTTTTTAGTGATATACGCTTTCCAACAAACGATATATGGGTTTTTAATTAATGTATCTAGATTTTACTTCACATATATACATTAAAAAATGTAAATAGGAAGCTATTAACGTCACACTGCAGGATACCGGCTTCCCAACTCATAGGAAAAAGAGTTGTCAGAACATAGACCAGTGTTTCCTCACATTAACATTTCTAAAATTTTTAAGCCCCTATACATAATTTTTAACCCTTAATAATTGAATTTTCAGAAATATCCATGATAAGTTTTAGGAAGAAATCATTATGAAATTGTTATTAAAACCTCGTAAATAAATTCGAAACTTATAATAATGAAAAACTGAAATTCAAATTCATAATCCATTTGAATTTGATTTTGCTATATTGCTTTGCCTCGATTTTGAATTGCCCCCACGTGGGACGTGGGATCCATTGGCATGGACCCACCGCACTGCTCAAAATATAGTCTATATTATAATAAAATAAAGTTGTAGAGTTCAATTGGTATAAAATATTCGCAAATTTTTCTCTTCATTGTCATTTTATCACGGACTCGTTTTAGTAATGTAAACTGACACTGTATCACTATTTGTTTTTCAAACCATTTGGTAGTCCGGACAATCGCGAGTCCGTATAACTGAGGGCCGAATAATCGAGTTTCTACTGTAATATAACGTTATTGTGATTGAATGGCCGTTAATATGTGTAGTTATAAAAAAAGTGTTTGAACAAGGGATAACTTTGATCAAGTTCAATAAAAGGCGAATGCTCTTAAATTAAAAATATTCTAGTTTTAATAAAAGTCATTGTATATAATTGCAAAGCTGTGACATGTCAGATGTGTGTGATCATATTTTGTAAATATTCACGTTTATATAATTGATTAATATGTAATGTTTAGAGATTGATTATATTTGTAAATTATATTGTAATTTGAGTGTAACGTATAGCATGTCGGATTTCTATATGATCACTGTCACAAATCACAATACAGTCGCACCTGGATAAGAGAGTTCAAGGAACCGACATCTCTCTTAAAGGTGTCTCTCAAACCCAAGTTTCTCCCTTATAGAGATACTGAGATGCCCAGTCTCACTCATAGGGGTTCAATAGATATAGTAAAGAAATGTATGTATTATAAGACAAACATCTTAGACAATTTTTAATTTACAATAAAAAAAAGTGTATGTGTGTACTATATACGCTTTAGAAGTTATACTTCTTTGGCATAACAAGATAAAAATCTTTTCAAAAGAATTATTTTTCGCCATATTCTAATTTTTTAGAAAAAAACGACACTAACAATAGATAAACGTAAAGTGACTTCCATTGGATGTAAATAGTTTATAATCTGTTTTCTATAGTTGAGTCTGAGAGTTATAATTTTGATAAGAATGTCACGTTGATATTTTCGATGTCACAATATATTTAACAAATAATATAATAAAATATTTAAGGTATCATATAATTATAGGATATTAAAAAATCTCTCCTTTTTTACATCCTTTCGAAATTCTTAAACTTTATTAGATATCACCTTTTCAACACGCGTCGTATTCAAAAAAATTTTAATATCTTCTCCAGTTCATTTAAAATTTGTTGTTTTCTGTGGAAAGTTCTCTACTTTTGTATGAAGTCTGATCTACTTCATCTTCACTGATACTTCCGACAGTAAACGTTTTTACAAAATTCGATAGTCGTCTGAAAATCTCTGGTTGCCAGGCTTTAAAAACTTGTACAAAATATTTGAATATTAGCCTTAACAAACCAACATTGATAACAATAAGGGCCAAATATGTGCAGACAAAGAAAGTTACATAATTTCCCAAAATTTTAGAAAACGTGAAATTCAGAGTTTAGCAATGTCATAAACATCAATAAAGTTCTGGTCTCAGTTATATAGGCCGCCCAAGGATAACTTAGACTCCATGGCTCTCTTATATCGAGGTTTCTCTCTTATGCAGGTACGACTGTATTTGCATTTTATAAAAATGCCATTGATTTTATTCAGATTCAAATTGGGTTGATACATTTTTGCATATTGTTTTTTTAATCGGCCAAATGATATCACACGCATAGGTGGGTGCAGTTTCTAAAGCTAATTTTTAATTATCCGAAGTGCACTTTATTATACAAATTGGTGATTTTAGATTTGTCATAGTGTTCTATATTGCATTTAACCCGATTTTACTTCAGCCATATGTTTTATAAGAAATGACTTCGAATGAAATGTGTATTCGTTAGGGTTTTATAAACCTTGTACATAGTAGTATAATTTTATAAATTGATAATAATAATTAGTACTAATTGGTATTTGAATTTTAAATCAGAAATCGTTTTTTTTTAATTTCATATAATGTCTATAACAGCTTTGAATGCTGAACAGTAAGGCTTGGTTACTGTAAACATTATCCTGTTGAAAATCTCGCTAAGTATACTTATAAGATTTCAACGTAGTAATAAATGTGGTACTGTTTGATTTTTTTTTTAATAAATATCTATTTTCTTCTTATGAAATGGTTGTACTAATAACTAGATTTTAAGTTATATTCAAAAGTTACTAAGAATGAATAAAGTTAAATAGATATGTGTGCTATCTGTATATATTAAAAGACGTAAATAAAAAAAAATTGAGCAGATTTTTAACAGGACAATATATTATAATATCACTACTTAAGGAGGTTGTATGTCCATTTAACTTAAATATTGTGTTATTTATATCTTTAACAATTTTATTATCGTATTTACATAAACAAGTTTAAAAGTATAGATTAAACTTAGTGAAAGTAATTTAACTTTTTTTATCTATGACACAATACCTTAGTAGGCGCAGTGGAGAGTTTCCACTAGACATTTGTTGTAATAGTACTACAGTGTCACGTCGATATAACGAAGCTAAAAGGACTTGAACGTTTATTCGTTATATAAAATAATTTGTTACAATTATGTTTTTGTTAAGGGTTTATGTTGGATAGAGATTTGTTTTAACATGACACTATTAAATTGTGAAATAAAGTGAAAAAAAGTCGTTAATTAGAAGTCAATAACACTTTGCGTCTATAATCTGCAATGTTTAACAGTTTGTTATAAATCTATTCGGAACGTATATTTTGCATTGGTTTTGCAGTCCTAGGTTTACAGAAATTCGTTATGTTGAAGTTGCACTGTAATTAACGCATATCATTAGATTTTTACGATGTAAGCCTTAACCTACGCGTACCATTGCATCATAATTCAAACAATATGATAATATTTTATTTTCTTTTGACTATGCCTAAATATATGTCTCGAAAACCGTGTTTTTTACAATGTGCGAGTGAAATGAGTTTCATCCAGTTAGAAATAGACCATTATGATGAAAAATCTATCTACAGTTACAATTCAGTTGATACCTACATAAAATCAGACAACCGTGATATCGCCTGCTTTGTTTATATTAGAAGGTTCCCTGTTCGATGAATCGCGTTACTACATACGATTAATTTTGTACATACAAGTTCACGAATGTTTTGACTTAATAATAACGCAATTCAAAATTTTAATTAAAGACAATAGAATCCAGCATAGTTTATATTTGACGTGTTAAAAACTTATATTTTAAAGTAGCGACACTAAAAAGAAACATATACGACTTAATTGTAAGAATGAACAGAATAGTTTACCAGCTGACCCAGCAAGCGTTGTTTTGCCATATAATAACTATTATCTCATTAAAAAAAGGAGTTTGTGACAGGAAGTTAAAAATTTAGTGTTGTATTTAGTTTTTCATTCCATACCATAAAAAATAAAAACAAAAAATTTTGTCAAAAAAATTAAAATTTAGGGATTGGATCATCCTTAACATTTATGTGGATGAAAAATAGATGTCCGATTCTCAACCCTAGCCGTTATGCACGATATGATTCACGAAAGTCGGTTGAGCCATTTTAGAGGAGTTCAGTTCTAAAACCGTGACACGAGAATTCTATATGTTAGATATAAGGTCTACAAGAACATATTCATTTAAAAAAAATTGTTAAAGTCTAAATGAGAAATGTGTAAATCCAAATTCAGTACATCTAGAGACAGAGAACCTTTTAATATATCATAAGGTAAGGCAAATAAAACTGTTACCTACTAGACATAGGCTTTACCTCATTTCACAAGAAAAAGACAGCAAAGCGTTTCTTAATATATAAAACAAAAAAACTAATTGTGCAGACGGACTACCGGTATGTATTTGGAAGTAGTTTATTTTTTCTAAAAGGACAAAGTAAAAAAAGCGAAATATATCGAGTTGTATACAAAATTCGTCTATTACACAAAATATACGCAAGGCCGGCATAAATTCTTTCATTTTATGAAACAAGTAATCTAAATAATATCCGCTTTATAAAGTCATCAATGTTTTGTTATGCATTTTAATTGTATTGTTAAATAATTTGAATTTTTGTAACATCACATTGTTGTAATTATTTCTCGGCGATAAATACTTTATAATAAAGGAAAGTCTGATTTTATTATAAACAGACGTTTGTGTTTGTCTTTAAAAAAAAAATACTTTCCGTCACCATTTTATTAATTTTGTTATTTTTTGACGTGATAACGTCTTATAGTTCAACGGTTGCTGGCTGCACGCACAATAAAGCATTGTCACGTTCCGCTTGACTTGAGCGTGTAAGCGAGAGCGTGGAACAAGCGATAGAGAGGCGCGATCGGTCTAAGCGTCAGGCATGTGACATATACCTCTCTCTCTACATTGAGCAATGCTTCCGGGTAGAAGACAGCGGCAGCACAGAACCTACACATGAATTGTTTTGTGAAGTGATTATCAATGTTTCCTCTGATTTTACCACGTAAAATTAAAGTCCGTATACCGACTTTCGAGATAACCAATTTATTTCTGATTTTTAAGCATATCAGATAATAAATAAATTTAATGTCACTAGAATTTTGTGAGGTGGGTTTTTAATTTTCTGTAAGGAATCAAGTTATCAATTATACAATCAAGTTGCTCAAAGTTTTTCCTTGCTTTTGTTAAGGCTACCTCGAAATTTTTAATCATGTACTTATATTGCGGTGTGTCTTAAGTTTATATATATATAATTAAAAACTAATATTTAATTTCTTACGCAGTGAAAAAAATCTTTACTTTGCTTGTGTTTTTTTTATAGTTAAGCTACGACCACGTTCTATAAATATTTGTACTAAACTTATCTAGGTTATTTGGTGCATGAAGCAGCAATAAATACATTCTTACCTTTTAATTTCGTTAAAATATCTAAACCTGACCAGTGGCTTATTCCAATATTACTTCAACTGGAATTTCTGGGGAAAAAGTTATTTTTGTTATTCCAGTCAATTAACCATTTCATGAAAATCGGTCTAGCTATTTCAGAAATGAACAAACGTCGTAATAATTAATTCCTTGGATTGAATATGGTGTATAAATTCATAATAGGCATTTAGTAGAAAACTGTTATTTTAACATAAACCGTCTTTAAAATAATTTTGGTAGAAATTGAACAGAAAATTATATTTATAAAACAAAGATTTTTTTCTCATTTTGAATCATATTTCAGTTTATATTGGATCGTTTGGTGCAAAACTTCCCTTACTTTTGTTCATACGAACCTAGAAGGCGAATTACTCTGACTTTTGTTGTCATCTAGACATATCCATGTGAGATAAGGAATGTTCTTAAGCGAATGACTCGCTCACTTATTACGAGATCTCGTAATGTGTTTTTGATTGATTTCAAATATAGCAACCTAACTCCTTTCAATATGTAAACACACGTTAAAACATAGTTTCCCATATTCCCACGGGATCGGGAACATAGTTTCCACCATGAGATAGTTTCGAAATATCCGCGATTAACTTGAAATATAGCAGTGACTCTTTTCGCGATGTAAACGTACGCTAACAACAGATTTTTCCATAATCCCACTGGAAAGGGTACATCGCTGGGAATATATAGTTTTGGTGTAAGTTTATACATAGAATATCATATAGTGGAGTAAATTGCGTCCTATGTTTTCATGGACAAAGGAAATCACCGCTTTATGTTGTAGAATAGTAAGTAATTTGCATCTTCAAATAATGTTAGTGTTTCTCTACGTGCACTAAAATGATTTTCTAATAATCCCGTCCACCATTGTTAAAGCATGTTTGTTTTTTTGTTAAATACGTGCGGTTAAGACTTATGTATGTGATGATCGCGAATAAGTACATTTTGCAATTAATACATTCATCTCATTATTTGACATTACGAAAGTAAACAGTAATTGCGACGTTATGCAGCTTTATTTTGTACTAGTGGAAGTATAAAGATATTTTTTTACTTTGTACAGAATGTTATAAATGTGATAAATATTTTTTAACATACCTAATTAGCAATTTGTGATTTAGTAAGGTGTGTAGTTTAATATAAAAAGTCGCTTTACTAAATAAAATGTACTGTGCTCTAAAGCAATGTATTTGTAATGTTGTTTTCCCCACAGTTTTGTATTTGGGTACTTATTATATTATCTACTAATAAAAATAGATCAGCATTCAGGAAAATCAAGAGTCTTGCAACCAATCTTTTAAGACCTCTGTATCCCACCAATGCTGTGAATCATTTGCTTCATGAGAAATAAACAACCAAAATCTCAACGTGTTTTTATTATTACCTCTATTGTGTATTTTTTTTTAAGAAAATCGTGACTAACTTTGCTTCAAGAACTAACGAAATGAATGGTATCCCAAGGGTTTAAACGATTACACAAGCCAGTTTATATTTTCATACTGTCTAATTTTGGAGTAATACTCCAATATAAATATTTTTATTTGATAAATAGTTTAAAACCTAGAAAATTCTTCAGCTACAAAACAATTATTTGCTTATCTTTCCAACTCGCTACAAACGAAGAGTATATCTATACAAATGTCTACGAACGTTTTTCAGTAGTTTTTAGCTTTGATATAAACTAACTTTCGATCGAAGACAATTCAGTTAAAATCAGGCTAAAACATTACAACTAAATAATATAAAATACTAAATGTATATAATAAATTTGTTCTATTCCCATTGAACAAAAGATAGCAAATGATATCGTACATAGTTTAAGGACAAGAAACGTGGACATGACGTAATGGTAATTTTATTTATGGTATTCTTTTAGAGGTCAGAATATCCAGAGGTTATATTGTATAATTAATATCCAGAGGTTATATCGTAATCGTAGTATTATGTAAAAGTTACGCCAAGAAGCGTGAAATATTAAGTCATGTCTGACTTATATCTTACGTATATTTTGACAAAGCACAATATTTTGACGTCACTTAGATGCAGACGTGTTACTTTGTTATACTCGGTGCGGATTTTATTCAATTCTAATTGGTATGTATTTAATTTCACTGCTTTTTGAAGGGAATAAATTTATTATGAGTTACCTAAATTCCTATCTAAAGTGTGTATGTACGTTGGTTGGTTGTAAATCAGAGTAAATGTATTACATATACATATTTCAGATGAATTTATCATATAATTATATTATATAATTTAATCCAAAATTACATGGAGTACTTAATCCACATTGATGCTCGCATTTTTATTAAAAATTAAGCTGTTCTATAATATAAAGCATTAAGTAGCGAGTAATAAAATAAATTCATATATCAATTTTTATATGGGTAATAAAGTTCCGTTATTTATTCATATGAAATATAAAAAAAATCTTAAAAATTTCACATTAATCCCTCATCCATTTTAACATTTTATCGTCGCAATAATCTTTCAAATAATAAGAACATCTTTCTTATAATTTGAAAGATAAGCTTCTAAAAAAGGTTTGATTTATTGAGTTACATCTGTAGAACTTTTTCTGGTAGTAAACTTGATTAAAAAAAGTGTGACATATGTACTTTGTACGCACGCGCGTACAATGTACACATGTCAGAAGGAAAACTAACTGTCATTACAATATTGAAAATTAATACAAATAAGTTATTAAAATCTCAAATGACGAATTGTAAATAAAAATGCCACGTGTTTTCTTGCCAATATTAGAAATTATTAATTTAATTTAAAAAAGAGAATTTATGAAATATTTTTATTGTATATTTTATGAAACATAGTATATTAAATTATTAAATGACTATGGTTATTTAAAATGCCACATGTTATTTGTAAATATTAAAACTACCTAAACTTCAAACAAATTAGCATAAAAACGCTGCACACCTTCGTGACGCTTTTCGTCCACTTTTCGTCCGTAAAAATGATACCCTCATACGCCTAAAGTTTCACTTCAAAAGTAATAATATTTTATATTATTTATCATATTGCTCAAAACAGAAGGAATAAACTTCAGACAATGACCATCTGACTATTGATAATGTAAATCTACCACTAGTAAAGTCGTATCGTATCGTATCGTATCGTATCATATCGTTTAAGTACCTTGGATTACTATTGACTTAGACATGGCGCACAGAGTATCAGCGGCGTGGTGCAAATGGCGAATACTTACTGGTGTCTTATGTGACGCGATGATGGCGATAAGAACAAAAGGCAAGATGTATAAGACAGCAGCGAGACCAGCTATGTTGTATGGTAGAGAAACCTGGCCAACAAAAATTGTCATGTACAGAGGCTGCATACTACTGAGATGCGAATGCTTAGGTGGTCGACTGGAGTTACTCTTAAAGATATAAATAAAAATTTTAACAAAAAAAAAATGCGCCTTCAATACAAACTGTTACAAATATTAATATGCTCTAAAAAGTAAAAAAATAATTTCGTATTCTGTTTTAGAGTTCTTCGTATTCTTATATTCGGAGTCGGCGTCAGCCAAGGTAGGTGTTTCCCTTGTTTTGGCAGTTCCGGCGCCGCTCACACCTATAGCTTGTATATGTAGTTGCAACCTATACCGATACGTATAGGTACCTTGGCTGACAACGACTCCAAACATAAGAATACGAAGAACTCTAAAAAAGAATACGCACTTATTTTTTTACTTTTTAGAGCATATTAATATTTGTAACAGATTGTTTTAAACGCGGTTCTTTTTTTGTTAAAATTTTTATTTATTTTATGATTTTTAGTGAATCTGAAGTACACTAACAAATTAGTCTGAATATGGGTACAAAGTGTTACTCAAATGAGACCGCACCGTTTAAATAAAACAACTTTGCAAAGTGAAATTTACATTGATATCGCCACACCCGGGATCGAACCCGCAATCTTATACGTTACAGGTCAGTTATTTTGCCACCCCGCTATCACCAGTCTTTTATATGGTAATCAAGCGCAATACTAATAGTAAAAGTTTCTTTCTATGCAGGACTGAAGACCATATTGTAAAAAAATGTCTTTCTAATTATATGAAGAAGCGACAACGCGATATACCGTTTAAGACCTGGTTGACGAATGTCCATAATGACATGAAATAAGGTAAAACGTAAGTAGCAGCCCATTAACCTAGGCATAGTACACTCTTTATTCTCTCACTCTTATAGTGCGATGTGACGGGAATCCGATACGACCGGAGACAGATCAGGCGTAGGACCGTCGGCTTTACGTGCTCTCCGAGGCACGGGGGTGGATCACACCGCCAACTTCCCAACTTCGGGCAAATATAAATTTTTGGATTGGCTCGATCCAGGACTCGAACCCAGCACCACATCTCTGTTGTCGAACATGCTAACCACTAGACCAATGAAATATTTAGGTTTAAATAAAGAAGACGCTCTAAAAAGAAATGCCTGGAAAGAGATTAAAGTAAAGCCGATCCTGTATAGCGGGAAAANAGATATTATATACATTTCGCCCTTATTATAATGAACAAGGAACGTATAAGTAGGCTTATATAAATAATTAATTACTTCATAAATTGATTTTTTTCCATTATTATTTCAAGTTTCAATATCGATTTTCATAATTGGTAATTAAATATGACAAAAATAAAACGATTTGATCTTGTACCCAATAAAAACTTCTTATCAATTCTATATCTAGCTATACTTGGAATTGAAAGTTATATTCTCATGATGGCGAGTTTCTCTAGTTTGTTCAACAGATAGAAACTTTACGTTTAAATCAAAGTTTCTTTCTTGTAACAGGTCACGTACTAGCAAAAGATATTTTATTGGTCCACTACTTCATAAATTTTATTTTATATACTATTTATAATATATATTTTTACGTTCCTTGCGTCACATAAGAGAGGGACAGAGAGGGTTGTGGAAGGAAACAAATTTGATTACCCTGAAAATGTTCTACTGAGTACTTACAAAAATAGACTTATATTTGTTAAATTCACTACTTTAATTTTAAGAGTTTGGGGGCCGAAGGATCTGGAGTGGCGATTCCGCACCGGACGGCGCAGTGTAGGCAGACCCCCTACAAGGTGGACCGATATAAAGAGTAGTGCCGGTAGCCGCTGGAGCCAGGCGGCGCAAGAACGGGCCTTGTGGACATCATGTCGTGAGACCTATGTCCAGCAGTGGACGTCCATCGGTTGAAGCGACGACGACTACTATAAAGACATATGCCACGGTGGGCTATTTTTTAGGACTTTTAAGACAAAGAATTCAGTTATACTTAACTTTCACCTTATACCTAACACACACAACGGAAGCTCTTAAAAGGAAATAATTTTTCACTCTTTTCCAAATTTTTCTTTGATGGTAGTCGTAACGTGATATTATACGAGGTGTGTTCAAAAAGTATCGCGAATTTTGTGTTTTTTCAAAAATTATTTATTTATTCATGAATATCTATTTTGTCCCCTTCAAAGTAATCCCCATGAGATATTATACACTTGTGCCAACGGTTTTTCCAATCTTCGAAGCACTTCAAAAAATCATTTTTTTTTATCTTGTTCAGCTCCTCCTTCGATGCCGTCTTTATCTCGTCAAGAGAAGAGTAACGTCGTCCTTTCATGGGCCTCTTCAGTTTAGGGAACAAGAAAAAGTCACAGGGGGCCAGATCTGGGGAATACGGTGGCTGCGGCATCATTAGTGTGTTGTTTTTGGCCAAAAAGTCGCGCACAAGCAACGATGTGTGAGCAGGGGCGTTATCGTGGTGCAAAAGCCAATTTTTGTTCTTCCACAAATCCGGGCGTTTCTGGCGGATTGCTTCGCGCAAATTGCGCATAACTTGCAGGTAATATTCCTTATTGACCGTTCTTCCCTGTGGCAAGAACTCATGATGCACCACGCCCCTGCAATCAAAGAAAACTGTCAGCAAAACTTTCACATTCGATCGAACTTGGCGCGCTTTTTTCGGTCTTGGTTCGTGCGGCAGCTTCCATTGAGATGATTGAGCTTTGGTTTCCACGTCATAACCATAAACCCACGATTCGTCACCAGTTATGACCCTCTGGAGCAAATTTGGGTCGTCGCGGACAGAGTTTAACATCTCATTAGCAATGTTCATGCGATGCTGTTTTTGGTCACAATTGAGCAATTTTGGTACGAATTTCGCGGCGACCCGTCTCATGCCCAAATCATTGATAAAAATCGAATGGCACGAGCCAATCGATATGTTTAGGTCCTCAGCAACTTCTCTAACGGTGATTCGACGATTGGCCAATACCATTTTCTCCACTTCATTAATTTTTTCGTCTGTTGTTGAAGTGCTCGGGCGTCCGGCACGCTCTTCGTCGTTCACATCTTCTCGGCCTTCTGAGAACATTTTGTACCACCGATAAACGTTGCTTCGGTCCAAGGTAGCTTCTCCGTATGCCACAGTCAACATTCGGAATGCATCCGCGCACTTAATTTCGTTTTTCACACAAAATTTGATACAGGTTCTTTGATCCATTTTTTTGAATAGGTAAAAATCGAAGACGATCCAAAACACGTGCAATCAAAGCAGCTGTCAACAATTAAATGAACATTCAAAATGGCCGAGCTTGTCGGCATAAGTGAGAGACATGAGTACCATCATAACGCCACAAAAAATTCGAAATTCGAATATACGTAACCCGCGAAAATTCAAAATTCGCGGTACTTTTTGAACACATCTCGTACAGCCTATAGTGTCCCCCGATAGACGGAACATTGTTTTTTCTAACCAGTTCTCGCGATTAACGCGTTTAAACAATCTTCAGCTTTATAATATCATTAATCTTTTATATGTCGGAGAATAAGAGAGAACGGAGAAGCATAAACCACAGGGGCGTAGGGTTCTCCGCCGACACCGTTATTAATTTCTTATACTGTGGGCGTTCGTGGGTAATGCCGGTGCAATAAAACACTTTATTAATTAACTCGAATTATAATGTTCAATCACTTAATGTTCCCGATATCAATTTACACAAACTCATTAACAATAATAGCCAGGAACGCGACAGTTTCAATAGTCGACCACTCCGGCTGACCGCCACTCGAGAACAGCCGAGAGACGCGCCGGACTGCCACTTATTGACTCTGTCCCCACGCCGATACACAGATGGCGCCAGCGTTCCACAGACTATTACACACGGACCAGCGATCCACAGACTCTTGCACTCCGACATATATTATTTCAACTTCGCCGATTTTTAGATAATCAATTTAACAAATGATATTTTACATTCATTTAAATATCTCTCAGCTGAATTGCCAGGAATAATATGGACACGGGCTGCTTCACACGTAGAAGAGGGAATTTGGAGCTAAGACCCACGCCGTCCCATCAATGTGTATTGGCATTCTGCATGTATATTCAAAATATTCCGGGATTTGTAAGTTTCACCACGCTTACCGTTACTGAAAAAAATTACAATGATGAATTCTAGCTTGCCCAGGATCAACTATAATAACGAGGATTAGGTCTCGGGATTTTCTCAGCATATATTTATTCATTCATTAAAACATCGGTGTTTGCGTTACTAAAGAATGTTAACGATTTTCTGATTAAAATTTATTGATGTCTACAGAAATTGTTACGTTCTAAACATGGTCTTTAATATCTGGTGTCGTTCGTTATTGCCTTAATAAGCACTTTTAGATAATACAAACAGTCTGTGCAAACGATTTCACGAGCTGTTAAGTAGCGATGTAAACAAGGAACCGATGTGTAATGGGTTTATCTATACTCAGAATAACACATTACCAAGTATCTTCTTATTTCTTACTTGACGTGAATAGATAAGAAAGTATTTAAAAAGAATTATAAAAGTATTTAAACTTTCGTTTCTTTGTTATTCTGTTACACATTTTATATACATTTTTATAGGCCAGTTTCCTATATCTATATTTTGTCTAAACTTCTAAACTAATTTTATAAAGATGAAAAATTTGTGGTTTTGTAAGTGTGCGTTTCCACACTAAAACTACTAGACCGATTTCAATTATTTTTTCTCCATTAGAAAGCTGCATTATCACTGAGCGACATAAGCTATATAACTTTCTCGAAAAAAAAAGAGAAAAATGCATTAATATAACTCAAGGTTCGAAACAAAAAAATCTGTCATCGCGTGCGCTACGAAAATTATTGAAGATAGAACATAAAAATGTGCTACAATATTATAGAAGGTATTCATATCTGGATTTACAAAAGATGGATCATGTGAAAGTGATATTGAAAGGAGAGTGAATGCAGGGAATATGGTAAATGGTGCTCTGCGCGCCTATATGAACAGCCAGATGGTGTCTCAAAGGGCCAGACTGGCTGTGCAGGCAGGAGTGTTGGTGCCAACCCTTATGTATGGTAGTGAAAGTTTGTTATGGCAGAAGAATCAGATAAGTAAAATAAATGAGGTAGAAATGAGAGCGTTGAGAAGTTTGAGTGGATTGAAATTGAGTGACAAAGTAAGAAATAGTGACGTTGTGGTATAAAAGAAGATGTAGTGACTAAAATTGAGAAAGGTATGCTTAGATTTGGGCATGTAGAGAGAATGAGTGAAAGGAGACTGACAAAAAGGATTTATGAGTCAAGAGTGAATGCGAAAGTTGGAAGGGGAAGACCAAGGAGAACGTTCCTGGACCAAATCCAGGACATTTTTAATAAGGGCCAGGTCAAGAGTACTCTAAACCGACAAACTTGTATGAAGCTTTTTGCTAGAATGAAACAAGCGAAGGAGATATCCTATGAGTGTATTAATATCTACAAAAAAGTCCGCGATACCATATGTCCAAATACTGTTGTTATGTTACTACTCGTATAACTACTTTTTTACAGTTTGAAAGTTAATAAAAGTGCCGACAATAATCAAACTATATTATGCATACCTTTGTATTATTCCTTATGCTATTAAATTATATTTTATTAAAGACCGTTTGAAAACCTGTGAAATAGCTTTTTAAATGATTAAAATTGGACATTTCATTCAAAACATATATCGAATTTAAAAATCTCAATCTAAAGAAAATAATGTTTCCACAGTCGAAGTCCAGGGTATCAAATATTGTGTATAGGGAAGTTCTGAGAAAATTAAATATTACAAATAAATCTCTTCTTTAATTGTATTGAAGATGGTTTTGCATTTTGAATTTTTGTTTTTATTTTTAACAATTTATTATAATCAAGCTAAAAACGATGACAGATTTAGAAAAGTCTTTCAGTACCTGCAGTTTTTAAATTGACTAATGTCGGACGTTCTACGTAAATTATGTTATATACGTAAAAGCATCAGCTAGATATATATTCCTGGTAAAGTATAATCTGTATATTGATTAGATTATGAATGTGTGTGTCTAATAATCTGAAATGAATTAATTAAAGACTAAATTAAATAAATCTTTTATGTTATCAAAAATAAATCTATAGTCCAATTTAGGAGACTCTATTGCCACGAGATCGGTATCTACGCGGATGAAACCGCGGGGCTCTATTTGTTGGTTTCTGCCTTAACTGCCTATACATTACTGCTTTTTCTTAGCTCTTATTTAATATGTACATATTTTTTTTGTAAATTTGGGGTAAAATGATTAGCATTAAATATTGTGTTTTTTTATTGTTTATACGGCACCACTGATTTATTATATTGTTTCGCCAGCAGAGGTGCCGGTTTCGATTCCTGGCAAGGAAATTTTAGGAAATTGCATTAAGTAATTTATCTAAATCTGCATTCGTGAAAGTCTGTGTCTTCGTCCGTGTCATGTTCCTACCTATGAAGCAAAGATATTCTTGTGATGAAACGCTCTTTGAATTAATTAATCGAAAAATTAAAATATGTCGGAAAAAATGTTTATTCTATTAGGAAAGAAGGACCCGCTTTTTCACCGAATATAGTTTATTGTAAGCCATAGTCTAAGCCATAGCAATGTCACTAAATATTGTTTCCATTACTCATAATCATTTGCAGAATTAATATAACTGCCAATATGATTACGATAAGAAGCTATGACATTATGGTAGGGGTCGTTTTTCCAGATTTAGCTGATATCCAATACTGTAGGCATTCCGTTCCTTCATAGAGACGATAACGCCCTTTGGTATAATAAAAAGTATACTTGATTACTTTATTGAATGGCAGAAACGTTATGAGTTACTGATTTCTACATTAGGTGATTCTCGGTTTCTATTAAAATCTCTTCGAAATCGAATAACTGGGTCCTAGGAGGATATATATAGTGTTATGGTTAACAAGTTTCTGTGAATTATTTTTATTATTTTCAGTTTACTCGATCTACAAAAGTTATAGATGGATATCTGAAATGAAGAACTGATTGGGGCTTATTCACTACATTTATTGTGCTATGACCTCTGAAAACATCTAGCTGTACTAAGAAGTTTGATATTTTATAGATCTATGTTTTACACGTGAAGATCCATATAATTATCACATTTCTGTTGCTCTATATAGCCGTAGCAGTATCAATTCATTCTCACCATATTCACTCAATGTCGACTTTATCCTTCCGTTTTATCAAACTGTCATCAATCTTGTCATGCTTATAGGGAGAGAGTGATGTAGCATACTATAGCAATCTACCCATTTATTTCGTCATCTGATATGCAAACGTGAAATGTGCCGAATATAATATAATGGTTTTTAATAACTTTTTTTGTTATTTATTTATTCTCGTTATTGTAGACTCGCTTAAATCATTCCAGCGATTACGGAAACTATATCGTATCCAGAAATAATAGTATATATAATAATTAATATAAATAATATTATCTATACTCTATATAAAACCCTCTCTCCAATAAGTGAGGAGGCTTGATACCAGCAGTAGGACGTTAACGGACTGCTACTTACCTTACCTTACCTTTACCTTATATATTAAATTAATGCCATCGGTATATACATTTTGCAAATTAACGAAAGAATCTTTATGAATATTGAAAGACAAACTTACGTATTTCGTAATTATATTTATATTCCTTTACTTTTAAATTTTCGCATATTTCTACTACGGAAATTATTTAAAACATGACATTATATACACAACAAGTTTTCCATTGAAATTTAACATGTATATTTTAATAAATATATCAAAACAGGTTGATATTATATTACACCGTGAATTAATAGTAGGAATATAATAAAAACATTAGTTTTTATCAATTAAAATCTAAATTTAAACTAATTTATTTATTTCTAAATTTAAACTAATGTAAATAATTTTACGGAGATTTTACATTTTAGCGGATTTTCAGAAAAGTATGTACGTATTACTATAAATTGAAATTTTGATAACCTGAATATTTTTTGTCGCATTAAATTCTGTTACAACTTAAATTTTAAAATGTTTTACCCTACAAGCTAAAATTAGATAAAGATAAGAGCAGTTTGCAAAGTGAGTACGCCTTGCTCGCGCCGCACGCCGCATTTACAGTAAATTAAAATTTTAATTAAACAACCGGAAGCTTTAAAATGTATGATAACGATTATGCGCTTAAAACTTTCAAAGACAATAATTAAAGAGTCATACGTAATGTGATCGCAATACCATTGCAAAAGACTTTTTAATGACCAAAATTGTAGAAAATCTAACTCCGAAATATTATGGTCATCACCAATTTTCGCGTAAAGTTGAAAATAAGCGAGTTATTGAATACATAAAAATGCGTGGGTACAAAGTACACATGTCATAAGTGAAACTTTTTGGCAATCCAATTTTTAAGTCTTGTTTACATTTATACAAATCTGAAACTTTAGTTTTCCTAAACTTAAAGGAGGGAAAAGGCAGATATGTTAGGAATTTAATGAATTTAATTGTCATTAAAATATTAAAAGTGTCGAAAATTAAAAAAAAAATATTGAAATTTCAAATGACGAATTGTAAATAAAAATGCCGCGTGTTCTTTGTCAGTATTAGACATTATTAATTAAATTTTGATTAAGAAATTAACAATTAGAATTTATGAAATATTTTTATTTTATACTTTATGAAAAATAGTATACCTATTAAATGACGAGTGGCGAATTAATATGCCACATGTTATTTGTAAATATTAAAACTAGGTACCTAACCTTCAAACGAATTAGCTTAAAAAACGCCGCACATGTTTGTGATGCTAAAAACGCATTTCATCTGTAAAATATTTACCCTAATAAAGATGTTTGACTTCAAAAATCACCCCTAAATCCCGATGGCAAGCGACTCAACAGGGTGCGGATCCCGAAAATTGATAGTTAAGCGACGATTCTCGAAGCAAAATTGCTGCTAACAATCAATGCTAGCACTGCGTTTATTACACTTGTTGACCCGATATAATAGATTGCTATATGTCACCGCGGACTTTTTTTTACATTTTAAAAAGAGTCGCATATGATTATTACTATATTTTAAGCAGCGCACGTAACGCAAGCGCTCATGAGGAACAATATTCCTAGCTTTTGCAACATTGGCGCTCCCTTCTGTATTGGTTGTAACGTGATTTTATATCTTCCTCAGTACATGGGCTATCCAACTCTAAAACAATTTCCAATTCCAACAAACAGTTACTGATATAAACAAACAAACTCTGCAGCTGTATAATATTATTATACATTTGTGGGCATATTAAGCAAGTATAGTAGATTCACACAATATTACATGTTTATCTCAAGATTACCGAATAATTGCAACAGTATCACTTATGGAGATCTACGTTAACACTCATGTAAGTATGGGAGTTATAATATTTTGTTAAAGTTTACAGAGAAAATGTTTTAAATTGAACCCTACTTTGAGAGGAAGATATATAAATTGAAATTGGGGATACAGCGTAAACACGTTCATGTTCGTCATGTTTTTACATGCAAAATTATGTAAAAATCAAATCAATTCATCGGCTACTTTCCAAATTTAGCAGGCATAGGGAAAATTGTAATTTGTTTATAAAAATGTAGACGTTTCTTCGAGGTTACCGCAGGGTACTAGTATTCAATTTCAATATAATGAACTCATTGTTTATTCGCGAATCTGTATAAAAATATATTCATTAGAAGTGGGATATGATAATTGTATAAATGCTTATTGGAATTTAATTTCTCACGGGGTTGGGAAGGTTTCACATCGCTGCTTAGAATGAATAACTACAAAGTCCAAAATTTTCTACCTTTTACTTAAGGATACGATAGAATCTAGAATTATCTATATTTTCTTGTGTTAAAGGTCGTATATACTCGTAAATATGAAAGTGATGCTGTGGCACGAAAAAACGTCATAATGACATTTGACGGCCTCGCTGACTTAACGATGCAAGTACTCATTTTGCTTGAAGTCTTAGTTTCATTTTCGGCTGACATATTTAGGTAATTGTATTTGCCAATTTCTCTAAGGACTGCGGGTAATTTTCATCCTTGGCTACGTACTACTACGTACGTGGTACTTACCACCCTACCAACAAAGGCGTCGTCGTCGTCGTCGCTTCTAGCAATGGACGTCCACTGCTTGTCCACGACATGATGCCCACAAAACCCTATCTTGAGCAGCCTTGCTCCAGCGGCTACCGCCGTCCTCCTTATATCATCGGTCAACCTTGTAGGGGATATCCCTACACTGCGCCGCCCGGGGTCGCCATTCCAGCACCTTCGGGCTTCAACGTCCATCGGTTCGTCGGACTATGTGCCCCGCCCATTGTCACTTCAGGTTCACGATGTGTAGGGCTATGTCGGTGACTTTGGTTCTGCTACGGATCTCCTCATTTCTGATTTGATCGCGTAGAGAAACTCCGAGCATAGCCCTCTCCATCGCACGCTGAGTGACTCTGAGCTTCCGCATGAGACCCGTAGTCAGCGACCACGTCTCAGAACCGTAGGTCATCACTGGCAACACGCACTGTTCGAAGACTTTGGTCTTCAGGCACTGAGGGATATTGGACGAAAACATCTTCCGGAATTTCGAGTGCCGACTTCTCAACGATGACAACAACAACAAAGACGTGGTGACAAATAAATAATTTGTGTTCCAGTACCAAGCTATGTAGAAACCATAAGTAGGAACTTACATATTATCAACGAGACTCCTTAGTCAATAATAAAAAAACAGTGTAATTGTTATGCCATTCTCCTGTAAAATTAGCTTTTTGGAAATATGTTTGCATCCCGGGACAGTAGTGATTTTTAATTTGAAACTTAATGCATACTACTGAAGTAAGTAATATTATCATATCGCGAAGTAAAAGCAAATCTTGAAACGGTAACTACAAGTCTGACAGAGACAAACTTATGAATATATCTTCAAGTAAAGTTGAACAAGTCAACAATATACGTTATGTAGAATTGAATAGAGTGAAAGGACAAAGTGAATGCAATGTTATTAAATTAAGATAAAATAAAAGTTAAAATCATTAAAATAGTTGTTATCATTTACTATTACTATTGGTAATAAAATTCATCTTTTGTAGCTTTATCGAATCGTTTAATAAGAGCAAAACTAGTTTGGTTTTACTTGAATCATCTATTTGTTTAATCAATACAAAGAAAAGTTATGGTGGTTAAAAAAGCGTCAAACTCTTTCCCGTGTAGATTATAACTATCCTGCATGAAAGTATCATTACTAGCGATGTTTTTAAAGTTTAAAAAACGTTACCAGTAACTTTTAAATACATTTTGTTGAAAAGAAATTTGACAGGAGATACCCATACATCTAAAATTTTTAATTAACTTGAAATTATTGGAATTGCTAATATTGTATTTGTTTAATGAACAATAGGTAGAAAATTCTGCCGGAAAATGCAAATAATGTACGTTTGTTCAGCGGTCGTTTGTTATACAATTAATTTGCCTGTTTATTAGATATTTCGAAAGCAAATGAAATTATATTTTTAATAAAGTAATAAAATTAATCAAACCTAATTAATAAAGCCCTGGTAACAAAAATTTTATTCCAACAAAGTTACATAATAAGAGAGCATTTTCAATTTTCAATTTTTATAACCCACGAAACTTGCTCCTTTTCTCTTAAGAGGTTATTTAATAAAAAAATTCCCAATTTGCTGCTACTATTTGTCAGAAAAGCTTATTATATGAATTACGCTTGAGACTTTGTTCGTGTAAATTTCTGGTTTCTCGTGGTGTTAATGTTATAAATCAGGATAAACCTACAGACTCGAACACACGAGCATGAATTTTAGTAATGCAAAAATAAGTAGAAGTTTAAGAATTAGCCGATATTTTAAAAATCTATAACATTATCAGTAGTTAATATTAAAAATTACTGAAATACATATGGAAGATACATCAATTCCAAAATATTTACTAATTAATTATTTATGGAAATGGGAAATACAATAATAAAGTTTCGTCATTCAAGCGAAAAAGTGTGCTCCCTTCCTTCATAAAACTTTAATTTTATAAAGTTTCAACTTTTAATGAACCCCGAGGACATGAATAATAATAGCCAAGTCATTATTTATTTATTTCGGAGTTAAGCTTTAAAAGCGAAGTGCGCAAACTTATTTTCTTAAAATTACTTGATAACAAATTTATTGGTAAAATACATCATTCTCTGAATTGATGGACTTTAACTTATACCATTTTGGTCTCTATACTTTGACTATCTGCAATTTAAAGACGTAGAGCATACTCAAAATGCTTACCTTTCATAATCATTAGTATATTATTAAACAATACCCTCTTAATGTAAGTTTTAGCAACAACCGTAAATTTAAATAAAATTGTAAACAATCAATTGATTTCGCAATAGGTGAGTTCATAAGCACGTGCTAAATTATAGGTATCTACTAGGTATACTACAAAAGTTTTGTTTTTTAAAAACAAAAGGAAATATTATAATTTAAAATGGAGAATGGACGATTGTCACTTTTTTTAGTTAATGAAATATGTGTTCATGTTTTTCGGTTGTAATAAGATATACAAACTGGAGGACGGTTTTCTCTGTCATTTTCTATAATTCTTTTTACTTGTAAATTGGTGGAGGTAAACTGTGAGGATGAACCCGTTAAAAATGTGCAAAAACGAGTACCGCGCATTTACTGAATGCTCTAGATAACGTGCCCGGGCAAGGAGGCTGTACCACGTATCTGCGTAGAACACCACGACGAGTGAGTGATATTGACTATAATTATTTATACATCCTTTACAGTATAGAAAAACTATACCGAGAAAATGCATTTTTATTTTCATTGAAATGAAAATATGTCTGCCTTTTTAGATTTACCCCAATATTCTTTCACGCAAATCATGAAAGAATATTGGAATAAATCAATATTAATTCGATGACATGACTTTCTATTGATAATTTGATTAAACATGTATATACATACACATGACTGTAGGTGAAAAATAGTTTGTCAAGTTGTTGCTAATTAAGACACGCATAAAACTCTTAAAAAATGTATGGGAATGACGTTTCATATCGAAACTTATCGAAAAATGAAACGTCATTCCCTTACATTTTTTAAGCGTCAGCAATCATCGAAAGTGACTTGTCTACGGGTCCAGGACCATTAGACAATGCAACTTTCGACGATTGTTAACGCTTACAAAAGTATGAGAATGACGTTTCATTTTGTTATATGTTTCGATATGAAACGTCATTCCCATACATTTTTTAAGCGTCAGCAATCTTCGAAAGTAACTTGTCTACGAGTCCCGAGGCACTAGACAACGTAAAATTTCGATGATTTCTAACGCTTAAAAAAGTATGAGAATGACGTTTTGTTTTGTTATATGTTTCGATATGAAACGTCATTACCACACATTTTTTAAGCGTTAGCAATCTTCTAACGTGACGTTGCCTAAGGGTCCAGGGTTTGTTGACAAAATGCAGTTCTAAGTACGCTAACGCCAGCAGAACGCTTAAAAGTGTATGGAAATGACGTTTCATATCGATATGTCGCGTGCTCACAGGAACAAATTATAGTGTTTTAGCCGTTCGACGTAGCGATATCGTTCTTAGAATATCATCTTGACTAGAAGGGTCAGATCTCAAGAATTTTGGTCTATGATTTCACTATCGTGTAATATACATTAAAAATCCTTTTATTTTGAGACAATTGCGACCATAAACATGTATATAACCAGATTTAGTTACGATTTTTTAATCCAGTTCGTTGGCATAAGGGTATTCCCTTTTCTCGTACGAGACTCAAAGTGAATTCCACTAGGGGTAGCTAAAGTAAGTAAGTAGCAGCCCTTTAACGTCCCACTGCTGGGCATAGGCCTCCTCACTCCGAGGAGCGAGGGTTTTTAGAGCATAGACCCACCACGCTGCTCCACTGCGGATTGGCAGGTAAGGGTAGGTAGGGTAGGTAGGGTAGGTAGGGGTAGGTATTATTAGGAAAACGTATATTTAAATTTATCTAGGTCTTGACTGGTGGAAAGCATCCACTCAAATTAGTTATCAAGAGAAAAAAAAAACCAAACTGGCGTTCCGGTGCCTTGCTGTATAAGAGGTATAAAGGGTATATCTTACTACTTGTACGTAAAAAAAACATTGAAGATTCAACAATACTATAATTTTTTTTATATGTACATAATGTCTGGTGCAATATTAATACTTTTGTTATCATTCCTTTGAATTGCTACCGCGGAGGCAGATATTTTACCACTATAGTCAATAAAAGCTAACGTTTTGTTCCTGTAATATCTCTCCCTCGCTTTGAACGTTTCAGATCAAAGCTTTATCGTAGAGCGAGTATATTCGCACTTTGTGGTGTCTTCGCATAAAGTTATCTGAAATCGATTAAACCGTGAGACTGTATTGGACACATCCGCAACTGGTTTTATGATCGAATTCCTTCTGGTGATAAAAATCTTTGTATATTTTAATATTATTAATAAAAGATTCTATTAAATTTACACAGCAAGTAAATACAAGAATAAAAAATTGACAGTGGGTATTCTATTTCAATGCTTTTTCAGATTTTCGCGATAATTAATAATAAAAAGGTTTCACGGATTTATATCGATCTTAGCAGATTAGCGCGCTTCTATCTTATACTGCATCATCACTTACTATCAGGTGAGATCCCAGTCAAGCGCTGAACTGTCAGCAATAAACAAATATAACCTTTGTTTTTTTTCTGTAATTAATGAATTGAATAGTTAAATTGAACCACCTTATGATTATTTTATAATAGAAAAACCGATAACTATTCTCATTTTGACGGTCTCGCAGTGGTGTGAGTACTTATTTTGCAAGCAGTGATCCCGGTTGTGTTCCCCGGTAGGGTGAATTTAGAAAATTGCATTTTCTAATTTGTCTGGGTTTTGACTGGTGAGAGGCTTCGTGCGTAGCTAGTAACCACCTAACCAAGAAAAACGTACCGTTAAGCAAGATAGTTCCAGAACGAAATTGTGTAGAAACCATAACAAGTTATTTATCTCTTACCAGGTTTGCGCGTTCATATCTTAGACTGTGTTATCACTTACGTTCAGGTGTGATTACAGTCAAGCAAATTTGATTGCCATTAAAATCTTTAAAATGTCGAAAATTAATTTCAAATTACGAATTGTAAATAGAAATGCTACGTGATTTGGTCAATATTAGACATTATTAATTAAATTATGTTTTTGAATTTAAAAGAGAATTTAGATTTAAAATTTATGAAATATTTTATATTTTATGAAAAATAGTATACGTATTAAATGACGAGTGGCAAATAAACATGACACATGTTATTTGTAAATATCAAAACTACCAAATTTTCAAACGAATTATGCACATCTTCGTGATGCTAATCACGCTTTTCACTTCAAAAATTATTGAGCCTTTGTGACTCTTTGAAAACCCACTCTCAAATGACACGATTTTAATTCGAATAGTAAAACAAAAGACTTTGAGTCTTTCGTTGTGTGTGTATTCATTTCAACGTAAACCATACTGAAAAGTTCGTTTGATATTTATTTGAACGTAACACCGTATGCGGGCGACCGGCGAAATATTGTGTTAGCAGCCCGCAGCACTCCATCTCACGTTCTCTCGTACGAGCTGTTGTGCTAGATTCCGACCGTCTGTTTAGACACAAAAATCAATACTACTTCACGCAATACACATGATACTTGATAAGTTTTTTGTACATTTTTTCTAACATTATTTTGTAAAACTTATGTTCTGTATCTGGCCTTTAAAGTAGAAATTAGTTTCTGAGGTAATACATGTATTGTTCTAGTTATACTAATTAAGTCTTTTGAAGTGAAACTTCTTTAGGCGCATGAGGGTAAAATTTTTACCGATGAAACGAAGTCACGAAGATATGCAGAGTTTTTCATGCTAATTGATTTCATTATATCGAACCTTAACATTAATACAGAAAAAATAAAAGCAATTAAAATGTGCCCATAAGGCTGGCAGCGTTACCTCTTTAGACAGCGATACTTATACGCTGTCCGAAGTACCACCCGGTCTTAGGGTCACGGGTGACATCAACTAAGTGAGATGAAATTTCTTTAAAAAAGCTTTTAGCCTCAGGACCCCACGGTCCCAATGTTTCCACGCCAAAAGGCACAAATATGTATTTAACGGCGGCAACGTTTTTTAATGTTTGTAACAAGCTTTGCAGCGAGCTAGCGATAAACGTCTACCAACATTCGAACTACCCCCACTCGCAGAAACTAGTATAAAAGGGCTTTCATTAGACTGGCGGGCGTCCTATCCCATGATCTGACTATCCCATGATCTGCAAGGAGAGTAAATTGTCATTGCGCCACCAGGTGACACTCTACAAAACTTGCATCAGCCCCACATTCTCTTATGTGAGCGTAGTGTTCGCTCACGTTCCTGCACGCCGGTTGGTTCGACTCCAGACGTTGCAGAACAAATTCGCCCGCTGGTTCATGCACAACGTCGATCTCCACATAGACCTCGACCTCGCAACGGTCAGCAACTATTTCAAAACGCCGTAGACCGTCCTACTTCAAGAGAGTCGTCAGTCTCCCCAACCCTCTCATTAGAAATGCTGCCTCTTATGGGATTAGGCTAAACATCCCGCCTAGGAAGAGGCGGTCCAAACACATCCTTGACGACCCAGACGACCAGATTACTATTGACAACGCCCTGTACATGTACACACACACACAGCGTCTTCGCCGGCGAAGACGAGGTCCCGCTATCTGACGCACCCCAGCCGCGGCCCCCAGTCACGAACCCATGGGCGTCAAGACTAAGCACCTGTCCGATTATCCTTTTCAGCAGCAGCAAACGTTGCTCTAAGCCTAGGTCCGAGCCTCGCAGGAGGCGCCCTTAGAGCAACGTTTTCCCCACGACGCAGCAAGGCCCTTCTACGGCCCCACCCCTCGGCAGAGCTTCTGCGCTCACCACCCCTCTCGGCTACGCTGTCAAAACTAACAGCAACTACACACTTCGAAAAAAAAAAAACTGGCGGGCATTCTTACTCGAAGTTGTGTTCGGTGCACACCTTGCACCCATAAATTATTAGTTATTATTATTTAATTAAAAAAATAATTAAGTTTAAAGTAATAAAAAATCTCTGTGAAAATTGACTGTGGTTGTCTTTATTTAAACGATGGTAGACTAGAACCCGATATATTCTAAACCAAGGCTCTCATATTTGCGCCTCTTGGCGTTTTCAGCTCCCGCTGATTTGGAGGTATCGTCAATGTAAGATGGTGCAAGCGTATCAAAACATGTAGCATCCCACACCAACGACCTTCCTTTTTTCCAAGGCATCAAAGACATACCATCAGGTCTCTTACTATCATCACGTGCAATTCCATTTGGCTCGAGAATAGTTGGCACGTTAATGGTGACAAGAGTCCTTCTGATGATGTCGTCGATGCCGGCGTGTCTTGGATGACGACCAGCACTACGAAGACAAGACAAACCGTGGTGACCAAGTTGATTCACCAACTCACCACATTTACAACGATGGGGCTCTGTTATTTTCACACCCAGACGCAGACACGTAGATAAAGCTAAGGTACTCTTGTCTAACAAGGTACCTACGGATGCAGATGGAAGCGCATGTAGCCAGAAANATATATTGCAAGACAAAAAAACTAGATACAACTTTTTAAATTACTGCGAAAACATTGGAAACATTGTCATAACTGAAAATAGATAAATAGAAGAATGATAAATAATGCTAAATTTAGCAAATTCGAAAATAGTGAATAACATCATTACAATATGAAACAAAATGTATATACTCGTACTTGGGCATATTTATAAATATACGCAACTCAAAATTTAGACCAATTTAGATGTTACACACAATGTTAATGAAAGGGTCTCCTAACTGAGTTGCAAAGCGCATCATAGTGAGACCATATAATTAAAAGGTAAAGGATAAAAGTATTCATAATAAATGAAGACTCAATCCATGAATTAATTCGATAAAGCATGAAACTTACTTAATAAAAAATTCGAATTATTACAGAAGTCAATTATTAGTAAAGGTTGTATTATATAACATATATAGGTGTGTATATAAGATTTGTAATGTGAGTGTACATATATGCACAAGTGTGTGTATGTGTACATAAATATGATATGCGCAAAAATATCTGATTGTAATATTTCTATATGTTTTAAAAGCCATCATTGTATTATCACCGCATACATACGCATTTGTTTTTTTTGTTCAAAAATTGTAAAGCGAATGTAATACTATAATTATAAGTATATAGTTAAGAACAGTCTTCGATCATCATGTCGAAGGAGAAAATGTATGGGACTTTAATTTAAAAAAAAACCCACCGTACCGTATAGGTAACGATGCCTGTATCCAAGCTCGATCATCTAAAAAACAATTTAAAATGGTTGATAGGCTATTTTTGACTATGTTATCTAATGAATCTAAAAGGTGAAATACATCCACAAAGGGCTACAACGGAAAAAAATATGTAAATTGTGGTATAAATAAACGAATTATTGTCAATGCTAGATGAGGATGTATTTCAGACAAACGGTCAGTAAACTGATTAAAATTTGAAATATGATTATGGATGAAGGCTGGAATTGAATCAGATAATAAAGGCGCGCCAAGTAAAAGAAAGGATGTATTGTCCACGATTTTTAGGTTTGGTGTCAGAGAGTTAAATTCCCGAATAGTAGCTAATCTTTGTTGTATAGAAAATGAAATATTTAAATATAGTTCAAATTTGTCAAAATTTAGAGTAAGTCCAATTTGATGAAATTTATGAATTAATATTTTTAAATCATCTAAAATGGTGTTTACTTTGCCACCTAAAGTACCATAAGTAAAGTACCATCAAGATACCACACGTTGAATTCCGAAGTGAGTTTCGAAATAATAGGGTGAATAGCAAAACTAAACATAGCAGGTCCAAGAGGATCACCTTGTTGACAACCAACCGCAGAATCAATTTCATTATTATTAAAAAATAATTTGGAGGTTTGACCATAACATTGCCGGATGTAATTATATATTTGGGGCGTAATTTTTTTCATCTGGGTCTACAAAGCTATCCTGTCCAACAAGTTGAATGCATTTTTCACGTCCAATGATTGTGATTTTAATTTTGGCATTCATTACTTTATTCATTAATTTTTATTTTATTTTATTTTTGTCTTATAGTGAAAAATTGTGTTTATGTGTTTATCTGTATATTTTATTTCATTGATTTTGGTTGTGTAATTTCTATGCGTCTTAACTTGAAATAAATCAATTTTATTTTATTTTATTATTATTATATTTACCTCTTAACGATTAGGTCTTTAAAACCTTAAAATTAAAATGCTCTTTTTTCAAGTAGGCTCAAAAAGCACTTTTGAATCGTCAGTAGTCTGTTTGTTGTTAACAAACCTACCACCGATTCGGAAAGTTGAATCCGCTGTAAAGAAAAAGCAAGAAATTCACCGCTTACTCTTTTAAAGATAGTTTCGTATCTTACAAAATAATATATTGCTTCTGTGAGCAATTGTAATCAAGTCCAAACATTTCTATCTCTTATATAATCATCAAAATTAAGTGCCTTTTGTAAAAGTATGTTTTTTAAATATTTATTTATTTTTTTAAAATTATGTGGAGGCAAATCTAAAATTGTTTGCGGTATCTCATTAAAAATGTCAACCCGACAAATGATTTCTAAACGTTTTTCATTCTAAAATATGGAATTATTGCTTTGTTTTTATTTCTCGTATTCAAATTGTATATTTAAAATTTTTTGCTCTATAAGTGAATATTATTACGAATGTATAAGATATTATTCAATGGTAATAATAATGGCATCATAGTTCATATTATAGGCAGCTTAGAGAGTTAATTTATAAATTTTATTGATAAAAACTAGCTGATCCCGCGACTTCATCTGCGTGGAATGTTTTTAGGTAGCAATGTAGGCAAATTGTTTTAATAATAAAAAACATGACCTTTACTCGACAAAAGGAATATTTCTACCAAATTTTAGATCTCTAAGCCTTATGGTTCCAAAGATATATATGTGTATATATCAATTAGAATCTGTGTGAAGCAGCTGCATGAACATCAAGTGTCATCCAATATATTTTGCGACGGTACTGTGACAATTGATATTTCTTTGAATTTATCTCTTAGAGAAGCACGAGATCCTAATTGATATAGTTTCAATGTCCGCCGCCTTACCCCATAACAGTATGCAGTAAGACATAATGCTATGAAAATAAGCGAAAAACACTATTTTGGTAGCTTCGCTGTTTTTTCGTTTTTTAAACTACTCAATGAATTTCATGTCATGTCACCAATACATACATCAGTATGTATTAATGACACTGCATTTTTTATAGTTACTGCTACTATAGTTATTTATAATTTTTCTGTAGAAATTCAAAGATTTCTAATGTGATGTCGCAACAAACATACTTGATATATATTTATCTCTAAAAGATAACCTACAGTAATAAATTATATCTTTTACATATTACAAAATGTGTGATTTACGCAGCTATTTTATAATAGACGGTATTATCCCTCATCCAATTACAGACGTTTTATTAATCATATAGATAAAAACTGCCCATAATAGCATTTCAATAAAATGTATATCTTGAAAGATATCAGAGATGTAAAAACAGTTGGCAGCGGTTGGCGGGTACGGGGTGAAGAAAAGTTACATAAGTATCAAAAAGCCAGTTAATTTATAATTCAAACTAATTGTTTCCAGCTGTGTCATTCAAGTCATATATCAATTGGGAGCTCGTCCTTCTCTAAGTGATGAATTCATAGAAATATCTATTATCACAGTACCGTCGCAATATATATTAAATAATATCTTATAAATCCGTGATAATATTCACACTTACAGTAAAAAAACATACACAATTTTAATGCTAGAAATAAAAACAAACTTGTAATACCATATTTTAGAGTGAAGAAGGTTCAGAAATCATTTGTCGGGATGATCATACGCATTTTTAATAAGATATCGCAATCAGTTTTAAATTTGCCTCCGCATAGTATTAAGAAATATGTGAAAAACATCCTTTTACAAAGGGCATATTATAACGTTCAAGATTATTTAAGCAATAGAAATGTTCGGACTTGATTCCAGTTGGTCACAGAAGCAATATATAACACATGGTAACATACAAGGCTGTCTTTAAAAGAGTGACCGGTGAGTTTCTTGCCGGTTTCTTCTCAGCGGATTTAATTTTCCGAACCCGTGGTAAATTTGTTACCAACGAACAGTCTACTGACCATTAAAAAGTGTTTTTTAAGCTTACTTGAATAAAGAATATTTTGATTTGATTTGTTCTCGATAATATACGGGAAAAGCCGGAATTTGAATCGAAATATTCTTGAACACAAAAAACCGAATGTTTTTAAATCACACGTAAGCTACGTTTTATGACTGAACATGTAGTAGAAAAATTATACCAGTTGTCTTTATCGTTGCTAAGCAAAAACTTACTTTTGGGACGTATTATAACATCTTACACGATTATTGAAAAGTAGTGTGTTAAATATTGCCCTAAACTGCAGTACGTTAATTCACGATTCGAATATTTTCAGCTATATATCCTTAAAATGCAAATAAAATATTGTATAGTAAGCCTTTATTTTTTTATTATAAACAATATTTTACATTACTAGCTATTTAGATGTAGTTTCTATGGCAATATATTAACCACTTCGAATTCAGTATTGTTATAAGCTTATTGAACAGTTGTATAAGTAGTTCTAGGTACGAGTAGTATGTGCATACATTATTATAACTATGTGAGAGCCCTATTCTCAAGTAAAGGAGGTTTCGCTAAGTCAGCTGAACAACAAAGTAGATGTTGATTCTAGCACATAACTGATCAGCGCGACCATACCAGCAACGATGTACCTTTAAGCAAAGATTTTTGTGTTCCAGTACGATGCTGTGTGGAAACAATAAGAGGTAAAATGACTCTAACCAGGTTAGCGCGTTTCTATGTTAGGTTGTACTATTACTTACTATCAGGTGTGATCACGGTCAAGGGCTAACATGTCAGTAATAAAAGACATCTTTCTATGCCCAAAGATTGTTTGTTCAGAGATTTGTTTTCGCAATAAAACCGCATTTACGTGCTGTGGTTACTTATTTACGATTTGCTGTAATTAAGATGTTTTTTTTTTTTCGTTTTTGGTGTATACCAGTTAACATTTAAAAAGTAAAAAGATGAGATAAATTATAAAGATATTACGATATAAATTGTTGATGTAATGAGAATTAAATTTATGCAGCGGTAACACGGCTTTAAAAACAATCGTTTTTATTTTATATTTTGTTGCTTCATTTTGCACAACCACGAAATTAACTTATTTCAACTCCTTCATTCGAAATTCACACGAAATTCCTTTTAATTTCATAAAGTACTCGGATGAATGTAAACTTTGCTTTCTTTTTATATACCGCGTTATATTATATATATTTAGAAAATAGCACAGCTTTCTCGCGGTAAAGCGTTTGCTTTGTCGTTCCTTCGATTGTAAAACTGATTAAAACGGCAGAAATGGAATCAAAGATAATTGAATTTGTTTGATTGCTGTATTTATTGTAGAGGATATTTTCATTAGGTTAGTTAGTCAAATTAGAAGATAAATATTTGGAAAATGAAATTTCTAAGAAGTGTAGAAATTATTGAAACAAAAAATTGAGCTTGTTTATTTTATAAACAAACTCAAGTTTTTGCATTTGCAATGCAAAGACAAAGACAAGAAAGAACACTATTTAAAAAGTAGTATCTAACAATAGTTGTGTATGAGAATTTGACATTTCGATTAAACTACTAAAATAATGATATATTACGAATATAAAATAAATGTATAATGCGGATATTTGTTAATTTGTCTAACAACATGCTCCTGTGTTTACCATATAGTACTATTTGATAAACCATATCTATACCTAAAGTTTAAATATAACATAATAGATAAAAGATAAAAAGAAAGTTCTGATTGGTGACAAGTATTTAGATGCCCCAAGTCTACATTAAATTAATTTGAAGTTACAAAAACCACTTCAGAATTGACATGTATTACAGCGAGTTATTAAGATTTTCTCAATATTTGGCCGAAGTTGGGAAGTTGGCGGTGTGATCCACCCCCGTGCCTCGGAGAGCACGTTAAGCCGTCGGTCCTGCGCCTGATCTCTCTCCGGTCGTGTCGGATTCCCGTCACATCGGACTATGAGAGTGAAGGAATAGAGAGTGCACTTGTGTACTATGCCTGCCAATCCGCAGTGGAGCAGCGTGGTGGGTCTATGCTCTAAAAACCCTCGCCCCCCGGAGTGAGGAGGCCTGTGTCCAGCAATGGGACGTTAATGGGCTGTTACTACTACAGCGAGTTATCTTTTAAGCAAGGATAAAAATATAAATTTATGCTAAATACTTAGAACAAAAAAAGCAATATATAAAATAGACGCTAAAAGCAATTTTCCAACTGAAATGTTGTTAAACGCTCGCGTATGGTGCAGGTAATACGATTAACAGGCGTAACATCCTTTGGTACTTGTATTTTGTAGCCTACACATAAATAATAAAATTATCTATAAGAAAATATATAAGTAATTATATATTTTCTATGAGTATTTGATTTTTTTCACCTCATCTTCCAGGAATAAAATAGGTATTTAGCATTTTCTTGTATTAAACGATACGCTTTATATATTTAAATATCCACTATTGGTAAAGGGACTCTACTGTTCTTATAACAATCTTGTTGTCTTGCTGTGATGTTTTATACTAGCTGAACCCGCGACTTCGTCTGCGTGAAATGTTTTTTGGGTAGCATTTTCATTAATTTAAGCAAGCATTTAAGCAATTTTACAAATAAGAAAATAATATATAAAATACCTGGCAAAAGGAATATTCCTTCCAAATTTCAAGTCTCAACGCCTTATAGTTCCAGAGATATCGTGAGTATAACCAATGAGTTCATCTGGGCTAGCCTCCCTTGGCGTGGTAGGGTGCCTGTCATAACATCACTACAATATCCTCCTGGCGCTCAAAATTATGAAGCATGATTAAATTGAGTTTACAATTCTGCTCTATACTTGGTACAACTTAATCCGTGCCATTTCGTAAGGGCCCTTCGGCACGTTTGTAATGTAGTAAGCACTAAAACAGTCCTCACACATGTGCTTGATTTATAATTCTAAATTGCGATTCCTCCACGACGGTCACCTAACTCTCTTAGCATCGCACTAGACTGTCTACTTACACCCACAGTTAAATGACAAATGCCCTTTACATTTAATGCCATGAAGATAAACACAATTTAAACAAACAATAATGTCAAGTAAAAACTAATAAGAAAAGAAAATAACGCTGCTATCATGATATAGGTATCGGTGATACATCTATTGCAATAGATGTATCACCGGGATTCGATCCTGTGACTGGTTGTGTCATGGCTGTTATCTGTAGGCTTATATTATTTATTTATTTTATTTATACACTTTATTGCAAATCTACAATAATAATATACAATGAAACAAACTTAAATATAAGAGAAATAAAAGTACAACAGGCGGTCTTATCGCTAAATAGCGATTTGTTCCAGACAACCTTGGGTTCAAAAAAAGGTGAAAATAATATAGGAGGCAGGCAAAAAAATAACTATACATACTAATATCTACATTCTAATACATGTTTAACAATAAATATATTAATAAATTAATATATACAATATTATAACATAGATACATAGATTTACAAAATGTGTACATACATATATATTGTCGTCAAGTTCTATGATCGTAGTCTAAGAGATAGTGTTCCTTTAATAATTTTTTGAATGTCGGTAAAATTCTAATATTAATCTTAATCAACAATGTTTTTGATCCGGCGCTCAGAAATAGTTAATAGTACAAGCACGATCCAATGTGCGCACCTCCATCTCAAGCGTTGAATGTTGGCACACTTGGCAGTCCTTATATTAATTACAGACTAACTATTTATAGACACATCATAAGCTTACAGATACTAAACGGTTATAGTATAATTAAATATTTCATAGTACTTTAACAAGCATCTTAATAAATTCAAATACAAGAGAGAATAATCTAAAAAAAAAAAAAAATCGAGTGATGAAATATTATGGGCGAATGTGTTCGTATTCTCTCTCCTCTTTTTTAATTTAAAGTGGCTATTTCCGTTTTTGTTATCCGTGTAGTTCCCAATACCCTTAAATTATAAGGAAACTCGTTATTTATAGGATCTATTAGGCAATCTAATGTATTTTCAAAAAAAGTCATCAAAATTGCGTGACAACATTAGGAATCGTTAATTTCCTTCAACACATACCAATGGGTTGTTTATAAAATGGTCAGAAACTGAACGCTATAGTGAGTGGATCCGGGAGTAGGTTTAAAATTAAATTAAACTTTGATTTGTCTGAAGCAAATAAATGTTACTTGTTCACCAAATTCAGTAAAGTTTTCCATTAAAATCTGCTGTGGTTTGCTCCGAGTGCCTTCCGTTATTCTGCTTTATTAAAAACTTTACAAAGTTCGAGAACTCCAATGCAGACCCAATCTCAGCTTGTAGCATCCGACGCAATTAGTAAAATATAACAAAATATTCATTGTATTACTTAGAAATTTATCCTAAATTATTAAGGAAGTGTTTCAAGGTTCAATCAATTTTCCAGCTACGAAATATAAATGGAAATTACAAAATTATGTACCAGGTAGGCTATACACTTATATTTTTGGGCCGAGCTAGTTGATCACGCGTAGTTCCCGTAGGAATATAGGGAATTCTGAATAGACGGCACAGCGTAAGAAGTCATTATAAAGTCGATTCCTAATAGTTTTATAGATCTCGTGATCAATAAGTTAGTGAGTATAGTCTTTTATAACTGTCGACCTATCACTTTCTAACGAAGCTTGTATGGGGCATGTCGGATTTTTTTATTGCTGACAATTTAGCGCTTGAGTGTGGTCTCACCTGAAGGTAAGTGATAATACAGTCTAAGATGAAAGCGCGCTAATCTGTCATCACACCGGAACACAAATATCTTTGTTTGGCTACACGTTTTTGCTGGTAGGTTGGTAACTAGAAATTTTTGTGATCAATTGATATGTGTCTGTTTCTTTTCAGCTTTTTATTTCGAATTAACTAGCGACACTATTTTCAGCTTTTTATTTAAAATTAACTAGCGACAAAGCGCCGCTTTGCTTGTGTAATACAGCATCATATTGGCATGTTTTATCAGTCGACCGATCGCACAAACTTGGGTGTCGAATTTATTGTATGCGCGCTTTACGAAGATGTTTATTTAAACATCTTTAAGTTGATAAACTTTAATACTGTATGGTATGTGACCTTTTATTTGGAAGATAATATGGGTATAGTGAAATATTCTTAAATAGTTGATATATGCTATCCAAAACTGTAAAAGAGATGTATCTATAAACATCCAAGAATTATCGTTTATCTACCTTAATCTTTCTCATGAATGTTTTTATCTATTAGTGAAATTTGGATGAAAATCCGTTGGTAGTTTTAAATTTATTGTGAATAGTCACGTAGACAGATACATACACGCGGCGGAAGACCTTGTTTTATAATATCGTATAAAAGGATAACACTACTTTTAATTATATTGTCAGTTATAAAGGCGAAAGTGTAATTTCGAACAAGAAGTATAACGCATGAAGCAAAGCGATACGTAGACGGTTTCGCTAGTTGTAGTAATAAATTCCTTAATTATATATCCGTAATAGTTTGACGCGAATAGGCAATATATTTGCACTGGCACAATTTACCACTTGGTTTAATGTTGAAACAATTTGCAAATAAATTACATTCGTCTATCACCATACATTGGTACGTAGCAAAAGCTAGCATTATACTACGTTAGTATCCCAATTTTAACATAACCGCGTTATGGAAGTTTTAATTGCACAGACAGGTATAACATATTTATTAAATTTATTGAATACATATGTACAAAAAAGAGGAGATATACAAACACTTAAGCTAAACAGCAATTAGCGGGCATAAGAAGATGGTGATAAGAAATATGTATTTAAAAACGTGGGATGGTGCGTAATAAGCTATTTATAAGGAAAAAAAAACACAAAGGGGTATATCTATTCAATGAGTGAATTATTAAGCACTATATTGTATTGTAAAATTAATTGCAAATTAAGATGTTACTAAAAACCTTTTGATGATAAACAACAACAAGAATAATAGAAAATTTTAAAAACTAAGAAAATCACCACAAATACCTTTGAGATTGTGATCATTTTCTTAGTTACTGTGGTGCTTTACTACTACTACTACAACTACAACTACCACTTAAATTTTTTATAATTCTTAATATACCGAAGAAAAATATCTTCGATAAAAATGAGAACACTTTTTTGATAGTTAACGATATTTTTATATAAAACGTGATGATCAAAAGATAAAGAAGTGTACATAACGAAAGATATTTTTGTTGTGTCATATTTTTTTATAGAAATATTGATAAACACGTAGAAATTAAGAACGCCCGGACACACACAACTTCGCACGCATTTATACAGACACACACTCACAGTCACGCATGCATAAATACACACACAATATATTCACACCCACGTACGCACACACGCGTTAACACTAAGGATAAATTGTTTATTATATTATTCTATGAAACCATCAGGAAATAAAAAGCTTTGAATTGATGATTCTCTATGTTAGACAAAGTGTTTTTAATCTTGATGTCGTATTTATTTGAAATCCGGTATCCGTCTGGATAGTCGTTTTTTATCCGGCATTCGGCCGGAATTAAAATTTGGGCCGGATAAGCTGGAGCTCGGATAGTAACCGACAATCCGGTTTGTCTCTAATTGGCAGTGATATTGTAAGTCACATGCTTATGAATACGTATGTAAGTGCCGGAACTCCTAAATGCTTTTAATGATTTTTTGTGTATAGTCTGGTAATTCCAACAACGGTTTAGATCACGGGTTGACAACCTTTTATTATAGTAGAAGAATATTGATGCAGGCTACAGATGTTATGAGAATGGTGTGGGCCACTAATGTTGGCCACTTTGCTTGGCGTTAGTGGAAGTGATAAACCCTTCGAATCGGTGGATATAAGGGTCATATTGAGATCTTTACTGACATGCCGAAGTGACTACCGCGACGTACACGTGTAGATCTGCTTGTACGAAAACGCCATCACATCAGTCCTTGTACAAGACCAAAGCACAGCGTCTATCCAACTGTAGGGTGGAGTACGACAGCGAGACGTTATCTCTCTTCACCACGGTGCTGGAAGACCTTTTTAAGCTTTTGGAGTGGAACGGACTGGGCATCGACATCAGTGGCGAGTACATCACTCATCTACGGTTTGCCGATGACGTGGTCGTAATAGTAGACTCTCTGGAAGATCCCAATAGAATGCTTGATGATCTCAGCAGAGTTTCTGAACAAGTGGGCCTAAAAATGAATAGCGCGCCACAAATATTATGAGGATATAAGCGGGAGCTACATTTGATCTAACAAACACAATATTTTTTGATAAAAGTCATTCTTGTATTCATATGCCTGTAGGCCGCATTGTAGGGCATGGCATTTGGCCTCATTAATATAATTTTCGTTATAATTAAAAGTAAATATAGATATTTTTAATTTCTCTAGACTTGATAGGCGGCTTCAGTCTGCGCTAGATAACACTGTAACAAGAAAAGTGTCAAGTAAAATTTAGTGGTTTTTTTTTCTTAGATGGTATCAACCATGAAACGATATAACAAGCAATTTTACGCATAAAGAAAAACATTTAAATTTATAAATAAATATCTTATAATAGTTAAATTACAGTATCGTGTAACTGTAAAAGTGTTGCGAAACTTGTGTATTATATTAAATCATTATTCAAACCAGATTCTCAAGTCTTGAAGTCTTGACGTTACCAAAACTTAATTGCTATACATACTTTGAAACTATGAGTTAACTAATAAGTTGTCTATTATAACTTGAGTTTAGGTTTATGAGTTTTAAACATATAAATTATGAAGTACAACCAAATATGTACAACTAATAGCTTATAAGATATTTGATGCTTTTTCTAGTTGTTGTTTATGCTATTAGGTTTGATTATATGTTACTAATATTGCATTTGAAATATTTAAGAAATAAACCGGTAAGTCAGTTAACAAAAGCTCAGTGGCCTATTAATGCTTCAATGCTGGGGACAGGCTTATTTCCTCATGTGTGTTTTCATTAGGCTTGTACATATTGTGTTTAAAGGATTTAATAAAATTTAAAATATATAAAAATTAATCTCAGTAGCGATGAAAGTGCACAATAATTTTAAAATGTTAAATAAAGGCTTCGACTATATTTCGGCCTACCTACATTGTTAGAAAGTTTGATGAATAAATGAAAACAAAAGATTGCAGATTGTTTGCATTGGTGTATAAACAACTATTGAAATAAAGAAATGAACATTTAGATTAATACTTTATACATTTGATCTATCAGTATTTTTTTATTGTTGTTGTAAAATCACTAGCTAAACAACTAGCTGTTTTTTATAGTGTGTTTTTGTCTGTAATTCCTGATCTCGAGAGAATTTCGAAAAACCCACATTTATCGAACCCAGTAGTCCATCGAAAACCTACTTGAATCCATTTTAACACACAAAATAATTCATGTAAATCGTTCAGTCACATATACCTTTCTAAAAAAATTATATATATTAAATAGTTTTATGTAGGTAATGTCTCTCTGTACAAAGAACTTTTGCTTAAACTTCCCATACATCATTTAAGAGAATATAAGCCCCATAAGCCCTAAACATTGATAATATCAGATTGAGCACAATCGAATCGTGGCAGGGTGCAGCTAGCTGTAATATAAATTATATATAAATACATAACACTTGTTTGTTTTGAGAAACAACTGAAAACTGTTTGACCTAGTTGCGACAATCCGCGTCGATTAATCACAATTAAGCAACATTCAAGACTACGAATGTACAGCGAACTTTGATAATCAATTTGTCTGTTTACCCTCCGTCGTGCTTTAGAAAAGGAAAACAAATGATAAGGTGATAATGTTGCAATATCTTTCAAAATGAAGAATTGTTGTATTAGTTCAATTAAAATTATTCTATACTGTTTGGAAATTGTATAATAAATTTTATTTGTATCGCGTTGTGAAAACATCTAGTATGTTTACACTAATACTTGGAGGACCCGATTATGACGGAACTTTCATGTTTGCTGATCTTTTTTTTTACGATTGAATGAATATTTATAAATGTTTATAAATTATAATCGAAACGATTAAAATAATTTAATTTGAATTGCATACAACCTAATTTATGTACCGATAAATGAAGATCACTTGTTTTTATAATTATCTGTAATACCTAATTTTTACGAATACATATATCATGATGAGTTTATTCCACACACAGACAACAGTAGTGTTGTTTGAATGATGGGTTTTCAATTAAAAGATGCCATTGTCATGTGATTAAGTGTAACTTACTCATTTTAATTAATTTCACATTGCAATTGAAAAATAAAAAAAAAATACCATCCAAGGAACATCTCTTCTAAAATTAAATTCAATTTAAACGTAACAGATATTAGGAAATTAGAAACTAAGTTTCATTAAAATTTGACTATTAACAATAACGTATATTCACATCAATGTAGCGGCAGTATTCCTCAATTCCCTCAAGGCTTGAAGTTTAAACAGGAATATTTTTAACGAATCTATTAAAATTAAAATTGCTCAGTCATCCTAAAACCCATAATATCGTCATTCTATAATTAATGTAGATGGATTTTGCTAAACCATAATCGTGTATTAAAATATTTAAAATAATTGTTTAGCGCAATATATCATACATAGACAGTAACGTCATACAAGAATGGAGTGGGTCAGTATGCCATAGCTTACCTATTTGCTTCTTTCATTTAAATAGTTTTATTAATTTTTATTTCAGTCATATATTTTTTAAATTTTGTATGATGGGAAAAAAACTAATGTTTTCCGGTATTTAAATATTTTTTCTAGCCACAACTGTTTTTGGAGTATTTATTGTCTACCATTTCTTTCTAAATACCATTTAAATGATTGTTTATATATATATATATATATATATATATACACATATAAGTTTCAAAGTTATTATAAAGGTTATCATACATCCATCTCCTGATGGGTACATGACGCCTTTGCTGTTTAATTCAGTTTTTCAACGCGGACTGGTTCCGAGACTTTCTGGTTTCATCACGATGACCGAGAAATAGTTAAGGTAAATAATGGATTTAAGAAAAACTAAGATACAAATATTTCATGTAACATCTATAATTTGTATAAAATTCTTTCGCTGTCAGGTCTCTTATATTTTATAAACCGTTCAATGGATTTTATGAAGTTTTCATCAATAGGCAGAGTAATTTAATATGTTTATAAGTATAATACTTACTATCTTAATATCTCTTATAACGCAGAAAAGATGAAAAATTAAAAAAAAATTGTAATGAGACGTTGTAACAAGCATATATTTGTATGAGATAGATCAAAACAGGATAGATGGTCTTTGGAATTGTATATCTCAATTAAATATACTATATATTAATCTCTAAAGGATAACCCACAGTAACCAATTAAAAAGGTGTGTGTTATTTAGCAATCTATTTTATACTATATAGTATTATTTCGTATCCAATGAAATTCATTAAATGCATTGTATATCTCATGTATATCAAAACTGCCTTTAACTGCATTTCATTAAAATGGATTTATTAGAAGATATCAGAGATTTAAAAAGTGGGGACTCACTGGCAATCTGTACATTGTGTTGTGGCAAAGTTCGATAAGCATCACATAGATGTCTTCGTACTTTAATATCTACATTTAAGTTTACGCAGACACAGTTGCGTGGGTCAGGTAGTTACTAATAAAGTAGTGAGATACGTAACCTCTTCGTAAACGAAAATATCCACGGGAATAAAATGTTGTTCTTTCTGGTAATGTGTGCAATATGACAGCTTCATTACCCATTTGCGATAATTAAGTTAGGTTCAGAAATGGTTGATTATACGATTGGGGTCACAGCCGGTTTCTGCGATTCTGTTCGCACATACATCGGTTAATGCACGTTGCATCGAATAAATTATTGTATGTGCATTAAATAGCTGCAATATGTGGGTTGCATTCAGTTTGTATAAAGCCAAACTCATGATATTAAATTTATCATTAGTGATTATTGATTGTTCAATCGCTATTAAAGTGTAAAATTAAAATGTAGATTTTGTTTAACATCATGTACTGTTATATATTGTATTTGTTAAAAATGCTATAAGAAATTATATAAAATATATGGTGGAAATTTCGAGTGGACGTGAATGGTGACCTCGGAAACTATAAATTAGTGAATTTTGTAAAGGAAAATTAAAACCGCACTATTGGATTTTTTAAAGGTATGACATTAGTCGATTAACAACACCAAAGCAGTCGTCACTATTATTTTGAAAAAGAAAATAAAAGTGAGTATACGAGTAGGATAACTATCCTCTAATTCCGGATCAAAAATATGAATGCCATGTTTGTATGTTCCATTACGGTAGTTGAACAATTCTCGAGATTTGTTTAGAGGTAAAACTTAAACATATTCAGGGGCAAGCGAATAGTATACCCCCAAAGGCTTTATTTTATTGTTATATAATTCCATATTTATATTATTTACTTCTACTTTACAGCGATGCCACTCACATAGTTTCAATTCTGAGAAAATATGGGGAAATCATTCTTAAATCCAACACACAACCAATAAAGAACATCAAAATCAGTCCAGCGGTTTAGAAGGAGTTAGAAGAAAAGCGAATTAGAAGGAGTCACATACATGCGTTCAGAATATATATGTATATGCTAAGAACAAAAAAATCATAATTAGCAATTAATTGATATTATCTTCAATTTAAATACTTAGCTAGTAGTTTTAAGTCATTAGCTACATTTTATTTTGTAATTATCTAATAGAGATCAGTAGTACATACATACGGTATCAACAGAAATAGCTCAAGTTAATATTCTGTCTTATTTGTACTGGTAAATACCTATAGTTAGTTTGACGATCGGAAACTACTATAAAACTTTTGGGAAATCTTTTACTACTTTGCAAAGAACTCTCCCAAACTTACCGAGTTTGATGTGTATTTATTATAATTTATTATTATTTTGTTGGTTGAATTTACGAGTTTTATTTTCGAGAGCCACGACTTTTTTATATGACTTATCAACAATTAATTCAATCACAAATGTTCAGAGGTAAAATATTAATTTATTTTACTTTATTGCACACATAAGAACACAAAGAAACACATTTACAAAAATTAAAAAGAAAACAAACAATATTTGGCAATTAGGGTGCAAAGGCGGTCTTATTGCTATAAGCAATCTCTTCCGCACAACTTTTGACGACAGGAGTTATTTAAAAAGATGAGTGGGATAGTGCAAATCAAGATGTTTTTGAGTACAAAAAAAAATACAAAAAGAAAGAGAAAATGGGGGTTTAAAAATGAATATAATTTAGATACCATAAACAGAAATATATATCTTTATAATATTACATACATATACAATATACAATATACAATATACATACACATACTAAAAGTGCAAAATATAATATTATTGATTTAAGAAGTAGTTGTATAAACGACGTTTAAACGTTGGAAGTGAGTTTGAATGACGGATGTCATAGGGAAGATCATTCCACATTCTAATTGACTTCGCAGTGAAGGAGTTCCAGTAATGCTTAGAGTGACAGAATTGGTTACTTAGGTGATTATCACTGGCCGAACGAAGATTAAGATGGTCACAATTATAGTTACGAAAGGAAAAACGTTCCTTTAAGTAAGCAGGCGTAAGAGGTTTATAGAAGATAGAATAAAGATGAGTGAGAATATGTAAATTCCGACGTTGTCTAATACGTCGATATTCTGACACATGGTCAAATTTACGGAGTCCATAAATAAACCTGATGCATAGATTTTGCAAGTGCTCGAGTGTATTGAGTTGCTGTTCAGACAGGTCAGGAGTCTACTAATAGCAGGAGTCTACATAATCTATGATAGGCAATAAAAGAGCGTGAGCCAGCGTGATCTTAGCATTGAGAGGGAGAAAATGCTTCCAACGCCGCAAAAGTGCTACTGAGGTAAATACTTTGCGGCTAACTTGTGCCACATTATTAGACCACGATAAGGAGCAGTCAATATGTAGCCCTAAGTTTTTGATTATTGAAGTTAACTCGTTGATCATTGTTCCCTAATATAATTCGAGGCAACGTATTTAAATAAATTTTTCCCAGTTGCTTTTGTTCACCCAAAAGAATAACTTGGGATTTTGCAAGATTGACAATCAGCCCGTAGGATATGCTCCATTCACCAATCCTAGCCAGATTAGAATTAAGCTCATCAATAGCTTGATTTATGTTAAGAACAGGCGCAGTAGTATAGACTTGGAGATCATCCGCATAAAGATGGAAGGAAGAAGAAAGAGAATGACATACTGAGTTAATATATATTGCAAATAGGAGAGGAGAAAGAACACCGCCCTGAGGTACCCTTGCAGTAACAGTGGAAAGAGAAAAGAAACAAGTGTCAGTTTTAATTCATTGTTGGCGATCTCGTATGTAGCTACTGAACCACATGATAGCTTCGGATGATATGTAAATCGATTTTAGGACTGCCAAAAGCAAATCGAAGTCTAAATTGTTAAAAGCATCACTAAAATCCAATAACGCCAGAACACTTATCAACTGATTGTCCATATTATACCTTATATCATCACAATTTTTTATAAGTGTAGTGATGGTACTATGCGCAGTTCGCAGTTCGAAATATTGTTATAGTTATTTCAATGAACAATGGTAAACAAGTAATATAAAAAAATTAAAAGTGCGTGCGTACAAAACACACATGTGAGAAGTGAAACTTTTTTGGCAAATTAATTTTTAAGTCTTGTTTATATTTATACAAATCTAAAACCTTAGATTTCTGAGACTTAGAGGGAGGGGAAAAAGGAAGATATGTTAGGAATTTAATAAATTTAAATGGCATTAAAATATTAAATGTCGAAAATTAATACATATAAAAATTTCTTGAAATCTCAAATGACGAATAATAAATAAAAATGTCACGTGTTTTTTGTCAATATTAGAAATTATTATTAGATATAGAATATTAGAAGGGATTGACAGTTTTATTTGATGATTCCAAAAATGAAAAATACATGCCCTTTGTTATGAAACTTTGATTTTGTGAAAAAATAAGTAGTAGTATATAAACGTAATATAGTCAATCAAACATTCGTAATGGTACGAAAGCAATGTAAAAATAAAATCTTTTTCATTTAGTACATATTTTTTGTTTAACCATAAACTTAACAAATTTTATACATTAAAATTAAATTCTAATTTTGAGTTGACCCGTGTTATTAAAGAAAATCAATGTAAGTATAAAGTGACATATTAAATTCGAAATTAAATTATATACTTATTGCAAAAATTAAAGAGTATAGAGTATATGAATTACTTTGAAATATTTATAGTAGTATGTATCCCTGTCGCGTCTCCATTTACTAACATTGGATTCAAGTTGTTCGGTTCAATACGTTTAATCAAAGGCGCGCTCGTGAAGCTGCTGAATACCCTTTATATAAATCGAGATACACAACATTTGTATTAATGAATGAAGTAAACACTCAATGCTTTGACATTATATACCTTTATCATGTTTGACTTGTACGTAAAAAACAATTTACTGTATTTTCTGTCAGTCTTTCCCAATAGCAACGCTATACGAGTATTATGTAGGAATAAGTTGTCGATTTCCATAAATTAATAACGTATAGCCTCGCCTACTTCCGCATCACTTGTTTTCCGGTGGTGCTTGTAGTTATAATAGAATTAGGGAATATAATTTCGATCAGGCCTGCTAATTTATGTATACTATAATGTATACTTACGTATTTATTAAAAAGGTCATTGTACATTACGTTTTAGATCAGTGATAACATTGAGGATCCACTCAATTCTTTACGTAAGTATTAAAATTTTATTTACATAAAAATAAAAGATAAAATTGCCAACAAACGTTGTCCGAGTTTATAATATACTAGCAATTCTCCGCGGTTTCACCAATGTAAATACCGCTGTGGAAAATCTACTAAGCCAGACTATAGATTTATTTTCGTCAACACAAGAGTTCTATTTCACTTTCACAATTACTTCCTCTCAGATTATTAGATACACACTTACATTCATAATGTAATGATTATACATTTTATTTTACAACGAAAATAAATCTAAATTTTCGTAGAATGTGTGACATAAACAATGGACGTGTGTGTGCATGTGTGGGTGTGGGCGTGGGCGTGGGTGTGGGTGTGGGTGTGGGTGTGGGTGTGGGTGTGGGTGTGGGTGTGGGTGTGGGTGTGGGTGTGGGTGTGTGCGTGTGCGTGTTTTGATTATATAAAGTTTCATTTAATTCAAAGTAATATAGCCTTTCTCGCCTACAAAGAGACAAATGTTTCCAGTTTATAATATTAGTTTAGATACATCGCAATTTTGGAAAAATAGTGACACGATTCAAAAAAATCTAATTTAATAGCATAAATGTTTGATTAATCGATGACATGATGACATATTGTGGTGGCATTCCTGCCAATATGACTGATTATGAGCTTGAGTTTAAGTCAACAAAATATACACTATTCTGGATTGCGCTATGTCCTTATGGTTTAATAAAAATTTGGGATTGTGTGATTGTTCATGCAAAGCAGCGGGATATGGTGTCAAATAATTATCCGTGTTTCTAACCTAGACGATAGAAACGCCTGGGAGTGAACCAATTGCTCTAATTTTAATTAAAATGTAGTAAACTAATATGTTATTGTAATGATGATGGTAAAAAAAATACCCGACTGAGTTTGTTGTGGGTTCTTCTCGGATGTTCTTTGGTCAGGTGGTACACATCTTTGTCTATTTGTCCGATAGTCATAGTATGGTACACGGGTATGCGATCCCGGCTCCCCGAGCTATTACTGAATCTTCTCAGTCTTCCGAATCAGTAATATCCTACTACCTTATATTTTCCTTTCTCTTCCTTACAAAGTTCCTATCTTTTTGACCCGTTCCCCCCTTTTATTCCATTTTCCTACCCACTTCCTGCCAGTCCAAGGTGTACCGTGCCGAGGGACTCATGGCTAGGGGCATTTGCCTAGTCGCAAGCGGTGGCCCTGGGACCGGGCGAACCCAGAAATAGGCTAGCCTTATTCTGGCATGCGGGGCTCTGCCAGAATGGACCTATGTTCCCTTGCTACTCGTGGGAACGCAATGGTGATATTATTACATTCCAAAAATGGCGGCGATGAGATTCGCAATCCATCACGTCACGTTCCTAATGGGGGCGAAAAGCGGGCTACCGAGAGCCGCTTTGCTACTTTGAATGTAAGAGGAGGAATGAATGAAAAGATTGATGAAGTATGCCAGATGATGCATGATAGGTGCATAGATGTACTCTGCGTGAATGAGACAAAGAGGAAAGGATGTGATACCACGAAACATAGCCCTTACACAGCTTACTGGTCTGGTGTAAGCAGTGATAAGAGAGGCTGTCAGGGAGTTGGTATCATACTTTCCGAAAGAATGGATGATTGTGTGAAAGAAGTGAAATACGTGAGTCCTAGACTCATCTGGATCAGGCTAAAAGTTGGACTTACTCGGATCTTTGTCTTGGGTGCTTATGCTCCGACGGATCTGGGCACCAGAAAGTCCAATAAAGCCCAAAAAGAAATAGATGAGTATTGGGAAAGTGTGAGTGATACGTTGAATGAATGTGAACCGAATGAGCGAATAATTATGTTAGGAGATTTTAATGGATGGGTAGGTGTGAAACGTGATGGATATGAAAGGACTCTTGGTATGTTTGGTGACAAACGGGTGAATGAAAATGGACGAAGTTTGCTTGGAATATGTGTGGAACATAGTCTTTTTGTGGCAAACACTATGTTTGAGCACAAGGGGATTCATGTGTATACAAGGGAAGAAGGGAATGCTAGAAGTATGATTGATTTTGTAATTGTGGACGAAAAACTGAAGAAGAAAGTTCTAGATGCTCGAGTATACCGCGGGGTCGACATCGATACTGACCACTACCTGGTCGTTGCCCGAATCGGTGGTCTTTTTAATCGGTGGCGCCATAGAAAGAAGGAAACCTCGAGCATTCTTGAACGAATAAAAGTGGAGAGATTGCAAGAAGAGGATGTTAGAGAAGAATATCTGAAAAATTTGAGTGGGCGATTCAAGAGTGAAGACGAAGGAAATGAGATTGAAAGTTTATGGAATAAATTTAAAGATGGAGTGGTTGGTGCTGCTATTGATGTATGTGGCGTGTCTAAAAGGAGGAAAGGTAAGAAAGAGAAGAATTTGTGGATGGACAAAAATGTTCAAGCAGCTGTGTGTGAAAAGAAGAAAGCTTGGTCCGATTGGTTG
>JACTOM010000070.1:2503710-2789933 GCA_015832385.1 Elymnias hypermnestra
GGTGTGGCCCTACGGGCCCTGCCAGTGGGTGGCAGGGGTGTGTGCCTAGCTTAGAAACTAGTGTACTCACTGTAAGTAGGGCAATCCAAATCGGGAACAACAAACACTACACAGTCCTAGCAACGCGGGACGGAGCCCGAGCGAGACAACACTATCGACGCCGGACAAAGTCCGTGCAACACAGCACTGGCAACGCTGGACAAATTCCGTAGAAATGACCGGTCACTGCACAAGATCACTGGAACTGGCTTGGAGAATCACAATAACACAACGATATTAATCGGTGATATGGACGGCGAATACATCCGAGCACGCGATCGGACGACTGTTCGTGACGGACGCCACGAGCATTCTGGTGTCGGTTCGGAGTTACGGGGCAATTTTATACAATTATCCCACCCGACACATACATATGAACGTGACTGGCGGGAAATAGGACAACGACGGGTGCCGAAGTAGTTACGGGAGGAGCGGGGTCGGCAGTCGACAAATCAGATTTACATCGCGTCCGCAACATTACCATAACAACAACTAAAATATATGTAAAGAGCACGCTTAAACGTAAAGCACATTATAAAATTCAAAAGTTTGATTAAAAAGCGATTATTGGACCTATGTAAATAAAGTATATTTTGGTATTCAAAACAAGTAATTTGAAAAAGCATATTTTTCATGCCTTCTAGCATCAGATTCTTAAAGTTTCATAATACTCAATTATATTACATAATAAATTTTTAAAATATTAAAAAATCTTTTCAATTTTCTTTATAAAATGTGAGGTGTATTATTTTTTGTAAATTAATTTAATTCATAAATTAATATTTGAAAGAACTGTAATAACATCAAGTGACCCTTCACTTGCCCAAGGTAAAAAAATGTATATGAACTTCAATGTACTGATCAAAAGTATTTTATTAATGGCTGAAAATTTTAACAAGGTGTATGTGAGCTAACGCTTGGAAATGCAAAAATAGAATGAATTTAATACTGTATATAATGAAACAAGCTTTATTGAAATTCCCAATATACAACACAAAGTTACACTTCAATTCTGTTGACAAATCGCCGCGGTTAAATGCACATCAATTACGGTAATCGACGTCGACTTATTATGTATGCTATATGGGTATATTGCTCATTTAGAAACCAAATGTGATCCCCTTCTATTAACGAGCCAATTTGATACGTTATATTGTACTACAAAAGCCAAATACTTCTTTTGTAATAAATAAAGTTAAATGTTTCAATGTAAATCTTTTATGCGTTCAATCTTGTTGTGTTACAAACAATGTATAGACGAGAGGTCAAATTGCATAGGGTATTACAAAGTGGACGAGTAATGAAATTTTTCGATTCCTTAAGGAGCGGAAAAGGCTATCTTCTTTGATACTCTTCGGAGATGCCATAGTATACAAGAGATAAAATAAGATATTTAACATATTGAAGATTTGTTTCGAACATTTTTAGTACAATAACAAACATAATATTGGAGAAAGTTCACTTAAACGCAGTGCGCAAAGTATTTGTATCAATTTTATTTATTGCTGACAGTTTAGCACTTGAGTGTCATCACACCTGATGGTAAGTGATGGTACAGTCTGAGATGGAAGCGCGCTAATCTGGTAAGAGGCGATATACCCCTTACGGTTTCTATGCAGCATCGTACCGGAACATAAATCTCTGTGTTTTGGTGATACGTCTCTGATGATAGGGTGGTAACTAGCCACAACCGAAGCCTGCCAACAGGCCAGACTCCGATAAATTACAAAATACAATTTCCTAATTTCGTCCTACCGGGGATCGGGGGTAGTAACGGATTTTCCCATATTTCCACGGGATCGGGAGCTTCGCCGGCTTCACCACCACATAAGAAAACCTGTACATTTGAAATACTTCTTATATATAATAATAACATACGTTAAAAATCTATTTTCAATGCATATTTTTTCATTTCATGTTATATATTTTGATATAGTATATCTCTGTTATAAACGTCTATCTGTCTTTATTTAACAGTTAAGATTTATAATCTGAAACAGTATGTATGTATTATGGCTATTCATATTAATTCCGGTTCCATGCTTAATTCAAAGGGTAAAGGGCTAATCCCGGGTTTCGATTGATTTCAATTTATTGGAAAACCTTTCGTATTTAATACCAAATATAGATTAAACAAACTTCGTAATGCTTCTCTCTGGAATATTATTGAATTATAATCTTTACAACTACAAAAATATACTTATTTTATATGTTATTTGCGTAAATCAAGAAAACCTAACTAAATAATATGTTAGGTTTTTGCGAATTTCATTCAAAATAGACCCACCACGCTGCCCCATTGCGGATTGGCATGCGTAGTACACAAGTGTACTGACTTTCATATTCCGATGTGATGGAAATTCGATATGACCGGAGAGAGATCGGGCGCAGGACCGACGGCTTAACAAGCTCGTCAACCTTCCCAATTTCGAGCAAATATTGAGAAAATTTTAATAGAAATCAATATTCAATTTTTAATTGGCCTAAACCGGGACTCGAACCAAGGATCTCATGACTGTGGCCGAACATGCTAACCCCTAGACCAATGAGGAAGGTTTCTTGTTCTTGTTCAGGAAGTCTTGCTTCTATTTATAAATCTAAAAGTGTTGAAAATTAATACAAATAATTTATTGAAATCTCAAATGACGAATTGTAAATAAAAAGGCCACGTGTTTTTGCTAATATTAGAACATACTAATTAAGTTTTTTTTCTTAATTTAAAATTTAGAAAAGATAATTTTATGAAAAATATTTTATTTAATAACGAGTGACATATTATTTGCTACATGTTATTTGTAAATATTAAAAGTACGTTACCTTCAAACGAATAAGCATAAAGACGCTGCACATCTTCGTGACGCTAATCACGAGTTTCGTTTGTAAAAATTTTACCCGAAACGTCTACATCGAAACAACGTGATAGGAAATTTTTATACTACTATTTTTAGACTTCTCCGATACAGGTTCATCGATATTTATGATTTTTTGTTTGTATATTTGGTAGTTATGTCAGTAGATCTTAAAATAATTTTTATTCTTACAGCCGCTATTCTTTGCTATAGGAAGTTGCGCGAATCAGCTAGTAATTTAATAAAACTGTTGCTTTCCTTTAAAAGATTCGATAAAAACACGTTAAATTGAGCCCCAGAGAATCACTTCGCAGGCTGTCTATCCGCTGCCATTCTTTTGTTTCGCAGAATAGATGGAACGTTGAAAATTGGCAAGCTTTCTGTCGTACCTATAGTACGCCAATAAATTCCGATTAAATGTGTTTAAAATTTAGTCACTCTTATTTTTACTAAGATTCTTGTTCAAACACGGATATTTAAAATTTAGGCATTGATATAATTATAAAATTTTACTTCCTTATTATATAATCTTTAAGTAGTTATAAACGTAAGGAATAACTTTACGCCAGTTTAACCAATGAAAGATATTATGTTTAAAATAACTTAGCTGCTCTAAGTTTAATAAGACTATGATAAATTTAATCTAAATGATATTGAATATATTTATTGGAATAATTTTTTTTCTCTGGGAAATTCTTTTATGCACTGGCCCCGACCGTGTGTCAGGAGTGTGGGACTCGGCGAACAAGAAGGCCTCGCAATACTCACTAAAACCCAACGGAACCCTCTTCCACCATGAATGAAGCGCCAGGGGTTCAACTTTCGCATTCATCCCTGGTGTCCCGGATGAATCCAACTGACCATTCTCGAAGACGGAAGGACTTACGCTAACAGACCATGCCTTGTAGCCCGCCTCCTACGGCGGTATGAGGGAGCATACATTGCAATCTCCCTCTTTCGTTCTTGGACCTCCTTCAGTGAGTTGATCGTATTACAGAAGAGGACCACTCCCGCCCAGCATCTCACACTAGAGAGCATCGCGCCTACAACGCTGTCCAGTGAGAGGTCCGAGCCGATCAGCGCAGCCAAGAGGTGACGCTGAGGTCCCCAGGCTGCACAATCTGCCAAAGTCTGCTGTCGAAGTCGATGGCAGCACCACACTCATGGCAGGCCGGTGACTCCTCGCGACCAATTCTGTGCAGGAACTTTATGAAACATCCTTGTCCGGTCAGAACCTGCACTAATCTGTAGGTGAGCGACACTTCATCAAAGTAATTACTTGAAAAGTTATACATAATATAATATTCAATAAAATAGGTATCCTTATAATGGAAGACAAAATATGTTGCAGCATTAACTTGGCGACGTATTATTTCCCATTTAATGTATGATGTCAATTATTTTATGTCTCATTGCTTAATGCGGCCAGATAAAGGCGGTTAGCTTCTTTACGTAATTGTAAATAGATACTGCAATAAACAAAGTGGATAAGCAAAGTTTTCTCTTTTGTGGACATTTTCACGTTAGTAGACCTTATTTTAGTACCTTCTTCGTAAAAATGAATGAATTATTAATGCCAACAGACTAAGGCCTATATAAAAAAGTAAGTCGCATAGTACGCAAGTGCACTTTCTATTCCTTCACCATCATAGTCCGATGTAACGGGAATGATGAATTTGATGATAATCAGACAGATCTGGTAAGTAGGTAAGTAAGTAGCAGCCCATTAACGGCCCATTGCTGGTCACAGGCCTCCTCACTCATATGAGAGATGGTTTTTAGAGCATAGATCCACCACGATGCACCACTGCGCATTGGCAAGCATAGTACACAAGTGTGTGTACTCTCTATGACTTCACTGTCATAGTCCAATGTGACGGCAATCCGACACGACCGGATAGAGTTCGGGCGCAGGACCGACGGCTTAACGTGTTTTCCGAGGCACGGGGGTGGATCACACCGCCAAATTTTTCCCAACTCCGGGCAAATATTGAGAAAATTTTAATAGAAAACTCAAAATCGATTTTTGAATTGGCCCGACCTGGGACTCGAATCCAGGACCTCATGTCTGTAGTCGATCATGCTAACCACTAGACCAATGAGGCAGTCTCGCGTCTGACTTAACAATATTCTCACCTGATGCCTGATGGTAAGCCTAAGATGTGGGTTGAACTGTTAAGAGATATTTCACCTCCTAATGGTTTCACCACAGCATCGGGATGCAAATACTTTTGCTTATGGGCACGTCTCTGCTGGTAGAGTAGTAACAAGCCACGACCGAAGCCACCATCACGAACTTAATAAACGCCATGCAGGTATATATCCAACGTAAAAAAGAATTGCAACAGTAAGCAACTGAAATTGGAGACATTTTTTTGACACGATGCGACCGATATTCAATTTTTTATCAAAATAAAATATACAAAGATATCACACAGAAAACATTGAAAACTGAACAATAATTTTCGCTTCAGATAAATAATTTGCGTTAAACTTTATTAGGTTAAATTTTTGTCAGAGATTAAATTCTTAGCTGACATGCAGCCAAAAGCCTTCCTCCAAAACATATTAAAAGAATAGTTAGTTCCGAGTTTTTCAAGAAGTTTTGTTTTTTTTTACTTTGTGCTTGCTCGGTTGAATTCAGCAGTTGTCAGTTCCTAGCTTTTTTCAAGTAAAAAATAAATTTGAATTTTCTTACTTATTCCGCTCTTGCATTTTTTCCTATTCTTGCAGAATTGAATGAAATCGTTAGACTTTGAAGGCGAATTCTTTAGTTTGAAAATATATTTGACTTCATTAGACAAAAAAATTATATTAACTTTATGTAGCTATAATAATCTAACAAGATTTAATAAATGTTACTTGAAGTACGTAATGGTAGCTTCAATTACCGTGACTGTAAGGGGCGAAGTCCATTAAATGTGTACAAATTTTTGGACGTAATTCTTATTAAGTAAAATATCATAAAATTATTAAGAAAATGCAACCCTATCTATTGGATAGTTTTTCAAGTTTAGAAACTGAAAAACGTACTACAGTTTTTGCATATGTTGAAATATCGACAAATTTAAAAACATATACTCGAAATCGTGGTTTGTACACGTAAATAATTTTATTAATAGCATCTATCATGTGTTATAAATTGTTTAATATAGATAGTTTGACGGTCTAGCTGGCGGTTCGGTGCGAGTACTCACTATGCTAGAAAAGGCCTTGGGTTAAATTCCCGGCAGGGCAAATATAGGAAATCGCATTTTGTAATTTTTTGACTCTGAGGACTGTTGTGAAGATTCAGCCATCGGCTAATCATCATCTTCCCAGCAACGACGTACAAGCTAAGCAAATAATTTAGGTTTCGTTACGATCTTGCGTAAGAAACCATAAGGAGTAACTTATTAGATCAGCATGCTTCCATCATATAGTATTTCATCATGTACCGTCAGGTTACCGCAAATCAAGCAATGATTTAAAAATCTTTCCAAATACTATTGTACTTCAAAAATAATATTAAACTAAAAATGCACAACAAAAATATTCGTGTTCATTTCCTTAAGCTTTGTCATTAAAAATATTTCGGCTGGATTTTAGTTCATTACGCCTACGTGTCAGTTAGACCGCCCTGTATTGCGAGCGCTTCATTTACTACGAATTTATTTTGAAATACATTCAGGCATGATATTCTTTCAGATGAATAGAAAATATAAAAACCATTATTTTTCAAAAATAATTGCAAAGATCCGACTTTTTCAATGTTTTATTTACATGGATGATATGATAACCCTGTGGTGAGACGGTGGATTCTCGGGTGAGCATCGTTAACTTTCTTTTTAAGTGTTTTTTTCTCTTTTAATCCTTCATTGTGCTTTCCGGCGAAGGAAAACGTCGTAAGGAAACGTGCATATCCCTAGAGCAATTCTGTGGTATTTGTAGCCTACCAAACCGCAGTGTAGTAGCTCAATGCTCAGCAATAGGATGTTGAAAGGCTGACACGTCTTGTAATCCAAAGTTTGATTTATGGATATTCAAAGTAACAAACACAGAAAGTTTAACAATTGATTTATTAATTCACATAAGACAACAGGCACGCGAAGAAGGCTAGTCCGGACAAATTCAGGGGCGTATTATGTGCTTCTAATTCGCTTGCCTTTAATCTGATCCATGTTCAGAAGGGCGTTTCGCAAAGCGATCAACCAACAAAATGCACTAGTTAATAGCCAAGACTTAAAAGTTATATTCATACAATTTATGTCGAAGGTCAATTGCCCTGTTGTGTTCTCGGTGTTCAGAAGATGGAGTGTAGATTTTTCAGGCGTTGATTGTAAGAGTTGTCAAAGAAAACTGCTATTTGCTCGTAAACGGGTGTGTATTTCGCTGTGACGAGACGATTGTCCGTTGTTGAGCGAGAGGTGGTTAACATTACTTCTTGCGCTCTGAGCTATGAAATGTATTGCAATTAACTTTGAAATCTTAATCTAAAATCTCATATCAAAAGGCTGTTGCTTACATATAGATGGATTGAAATAAAACAAATGATTTTTCTTCATATTTTATTCGTTCTTTTATGTAATCGTCAGAGTTGTACAACTAAATAATCACAGTTGAAACAAAACATAACTATGCAGGTATAATAATTAATGTCTAAAATAAACGTGTTCGGTTTTGCACCAATTACTTTGTTTTTTTTTTGTACTGGGGTTCTGTGCTCTGCTGTCGTACGTGTAAGTACACATATAAGTTTTACAATATCGTGCAAACAGCGTGCGATACACACGGACGCGGGGAAAGCGTGCACCTGTTCTAGAAGTTACGTGTAACATTTTTTCTACCAGTATAACTCAAAGACACAGTCGGTACAACCGCATTCACAAGGGCCTATGGTAAATACTTTGTATCAAAATTTGGAAAAATCAAAGGAACAAAAAGTACGATTTATTAATGAATAAAAACCAATTACGGCGGCACAGTACACAAATGACTATCGATAGAATTTTCGTTAGAATGTAATAACTTGAAATAATTACTATTAAAAAAAAATATGCTATCCTGTACATTAAAATGCACAATCCTGTCGCAAGAGGAGGTAAAGTTTCATAATAAATAGTTTAAAAAACCAACTTAATAAAACACCTTACTGTAAATACTCAAATATAAAAAACGGACCAAAAGTCTATACCCATAATTCCTCTATATGATTACTGGCAGTGTAATGATATTATAAAATAATAATAAAAACCTAGATATCGAACTCGAACAACTATTAAACGTCTACTTATATGAATAGTAATTAACAAGAATTGCTTTATTATTGAAAGTTGAAAATATTTTTTTTGAGTGCAAACTAGAGGTGTTTCTTATAGTAGGTATTCGAAGTCTATAATTAAACAACCCAATCTACAAAATCTTAGGCTCAAACGCATAATAAAATCAGTCATTTTAACACAATACAGTATATTCTAAAATTTACACTGATACTAGTTCGATGTCGAAGTGAGACAGTTTTATAGAACCTGTAATTTAATTAGTTATTTTACTATAAATTCTTACAAATTAGCATTAAATTAATGACTTCTAACGGTTGCATCAACTATCTCACGTCAAAATCGATTGAATAATTCTAGCACAACACTCTTAGTAAGTTATTGATATTTCCCTAGGTGCGACTAAGATTATATGTAAATATATTGAATAAATAAAGTGCAAACACTTAATTCTACGGTCATCTGATGCGTCGATAACACTAATAGATTGGCACATTCCCATTCATACTCGTCATAACCTTCGCATGAGAGCGTTGCTGAAGTGACGCATGCGTGACGCTCGAGCAACGCTCGCGTGACGATTTCCTAACCTGTTAATCGAGTGCAGGTAGGATGTATGAATACATCCCTGAAATATATAATTCCTTAATTCAATATTACCATATATTTTTGGTATTGTTTTCTATTTGCTTGTAATTTCCTTAGTGTGATATATAGGTATAAAAAATGTGTATTGGAAACATAAACAAAGAAAAATTTAAATTACATTCTCCGGTGACACGTCCTAGTGAAAGAACTCGCGGCCGTTATATGCTGTGTAATTAAAAAGGGAAATACCCGGTTAACAGGTTAAAGTACACAATGCTAACGCAACAAACGCGCGACGTAATCGCAACTCCCCTCGCGCGGTACGTATTATTCCCCTCTCACACTCCACTCACTCTTTCTCAAACACCCATTGAAATTCTTCACCACCAAACACTAATATAAATTAGCTACTGTAACGAGTAGACCGTAGATCATGAATTATCTAATATTACCCACTAACAACTACATGGAGACTTGGAGAGGAACACCAGTTACTGTACAGTTCACTTATAATGAAATTTCGATAAGAGCGTGAATTGTTTTACATTAACTAAGATAGTCGGGGTAGTCGTTATTTTATTGTATGTACATCCCCGTGTGAATATTTCACATCTAGAATGAGCATTATAAACTCGACGTCCAAAGGGACCAATTTATTATTACAATTAAATATAAAATATAACATATATTCAATAGTAGGTAAATTGATTTAATGCGGAAGGGCCGTACATTATCACGTAAAGCTGTGGACTTACAAAATATTCGTATAAATTATTCACATTTATAGCACACTATCTACAAACACCCACGATTCAGATTCACGTCGGGCCCTCCGGCAGAAATCCACTTATCTTGTTAACTTCCAATAAAATACTGACTCATAATATGGCTAATTCGAATAAAACTTATATCAAATATTTGGTGAAGATATCGGTTCAAACCTTATAAAAAATTTACGCAATTAAACGTATATACGCCTTAAATAAGACACTTAAGCTAAGATTTACTATTGTATAAAATAAACTTGTAGAAAAATTTATAAGAAATGCGAGTCACGGCGTATTTGCTTTCAAAGTGCGTATTCGGTAGTAGCGTTTTTTATCGTCAAATTCATATGGTGCATTTCTCCCAATAGAGCAGGATCAGTGACTGTGTGGGTGGGCTTAGTGGGAGACAATTGACTAAATTGCGCCTTGGGGAGATGGCTAAGGGTCTACAGTTGCTCGTCCAAGTCGGGGCCGTACAGATCGGCGAGCTTGTCGAATCGTGGGCCCCAGGCACCCAAATAGTCGTAGTCGTGCACTTCGTCATCGGTTCCTAGCAAAATAAAAAATATTTTATTCAGCATATTATTAAAAAATATCATTCTTCAGCAAAATACTCAAAACTCAACTGAATAAATCATAGTAAAGGTATGAGTACTACAAATCAGAGTATACAAACTTTCGAGGATTCAATAAAGTGATTTAATGTGGCGTAACCGCTATTTTAGCCCATAAAAACAGGAATACTCATTACAAACAAAGCTTGCTTAAAAAATGTTATATTCCATTAAAAAAAATATTTATTTATTTCACGTTATTATATTTTAGAAAGAGATACTGTATTGACGTATAACTATAATTTTCATTGATTATTTTCTAAATACACATGGCATAGTAATTTTTAACTTACTTTAATTGTCACTTTTTAGTTTATGTATAATTGATATTTTACACTTTGAAACACGCGACATTTTTTACGATAAATCTAAATTACGATAAATTTCTTACAACGAGGAACAAAATAGTTTCAATTGCCAATATTAATTTTATATTTCCATTTGCAAATGTAAAAGAAGTTTACGTCTTTGAGGGAAAAGGTATCATATAAATATCTCAAAACCTAAGTCATTTTTAAGAAAGGGAAAGAGGTTGAATGTCTTGCGTCACATTAAGCGCGGAAAGATAAACACATGCCGGATGGAAGAGAAGATAGTTATGTCGGTAGTGCTTTATAATTAACCTTCCACATTTTTTTTCTGATCCTTTCTGAAATATAATACTTTAATCTATAAATTAGAGTATAAATTTTAGTTACAGAAATCTTTCAATAAAATTTAATTTCATATGCCTAATTATAACATAATAAAATAGTATTCTCTGAATACACAAACATTTTAGTTTAACAATACAGATCAATTAAATCCGCATTATTTAAGAATTTACCATGAGTTAAAAATTATTTCCTGGACTACAATTTCTAATAGTTGGGTAAATTTTAAAACATTTATTATTAAATTATAATAAAAGCTGCTATTGGCTTAATATAAAATGTCTGCTTTATGATTGTACATACCTGAAGCAAGTGAGGACAGGGAGCCGGCTGTACTGCCGCCACCTTCATAGGCATAATTCCGCAGGTCATCAAATGGCGGTGCGTTGGGATCGCTGTCAGCTCTACGCTTGTGATCTTCGATAAACATTCCCACGTTGGTCTCCCCAGGAAGAGCTACTCCAACAGGAGGTGCTACGCCTACTGTCATTGGGCCCACCCCGAGCCCCACGCCCAACAACGGATCTAAAATTTCATTTAAGATTAGGGGTGTGCGAATATTGTTCGAATTGAATCGATTATCCAAACCGAATAATTAAAAAAAAAACGAAATTATTTGAAAAATCATAATAATTCCACAATTTTGAAATAATTCGCAACTTAAAGAAATATCGCTGGATTTTCAATTCTTTAAATAATTTAAAACGAAACTTTCGAATCGAATACATTGGATTCGGAGCGAATAATTCGTAAGTTCGATTTATCCGCACACCCCTAATTAAGATTGAAATTAAGTTAAAAAGAAACATACCGTGTGCTTAATTACAATAATTTATAGAAAATTAAAATCATAACATAATGAATACATATCAAAAAAATGTGGCATTTCGTATTAATAACTTTGCCCTAGTGAAGTTAGGCAAACATAAAGTTTTTATTAATCATATATAAATTTTAAGTAATAGTGCGACCTTTCATAATAATCAATGTAGATTTATTTTACTTCATTTTTATTCACTTAAGGTGTAGTTAACGCGTCAAGAAATATTAAGTATTGTTACGTAAAAATGTAAATGAACTATTTCTAGTTTTTAATTATATTTCTATATGTACAATTAGGTATCATATTAAAACACTTTTATAACATACACTGCAACAACTATTTAAAATGTCAAGAATCAAAATCGGTTATAAAGACTTTAAGTTGCCCGTAGGGTCACGACCGACAGACATATGACATTTACAAGGGTTTTGACCCTTAAGTTAAATGCCTAAAATACCCTAAGGATATTTAAAAAAATATTTTTGTCATTATAATATGTTACATTTTATTTTCATAAGGTCTTTAACGAGTTGTTACATACGATATAAACATGTTAATTCCTATTATAATAGCATACTTCTTAAACTCATTACACAGAAAGATATCTTTAAAGCTTGTACGTGAGTTTTCAATTACACTGTACAAGTATATCGCAAAATAAATGTAACAGTATTAACATTCAATATCATCCACTATAAGTCTAAAAATATGTGTTCGATCTTGAATGGTTAAATAAAAAAGTATTTTAAAAACGATTGGAAATTTGAACAATTTATATATAAAGTGAGTGTAAACTAATAGTAGGAATTGAAAAAAACTTACGAAAATTATTAATAACTATCTAAACAGTATATAAACACTTACACGGAAGTTTTGCTGGTACATGATCAGGAAGGGGACCTCCAATCGGTATTTGCAAAGGTGTTATATCGAAAGCTGTCATATCGTCTTCACCGCCTCCTTCGTCATCGTAGTTTATGATATTTTCACGGACGTCATCATCAGGGCCAGGATACTTTATGTGAGCCTCTCGTCGTCGGTTATAAACCACAAATACCAATACAAGAACTGTAACACACACGAGTAGTAACTAAATATATGTATAAAACCTTTACAGAATTTAAACCTGCTTCATTAAAAAGACAATATGATGCGAAGATGGTTTTAGACTCTTCACTACATCTATAAAACTAACTCCCTAAAACTATACGGTCGATTGACTTGAAATTTAGCAAAGTGACTCCTTTTGCAACGAAATAGCTCACACGAACGAGTTTCCTAATATTCCTACAGCATTGGGATCTACTCGGCTAAGTCCACGGAGAACAGCTAGTTCTGGATAAATTGATAATATTAAAATATTTACTAAACCCTAACATCTGCCAAAATTCAGAGAGTAACTTTAAATTGAACAATCTAGTGTATTCCCATTGCGAGATAACGATTCTAACTGTATATTCACATTGTATTGTACGGTCGTGGCACATTAAACATGTTGTTAAAATACAGACTTGTGCCAGTGTTCATTTTCCAATGTTGGAAGGTTTATCGGGCGGCTGCTATCGAAACTGAAAATTTGATCCCACGAGCGCTCGAGTATGATTTACGTAGCGGTTTATAAGAGGATTTGTTACACAGAATTATATTAACAATTGGCATCCGCCCAACTCTGTATCTAATAGGAGAGGGTATTTTATAGTTTGGTGAGTTTAGCTTAACATTATTAAAAAATATTGCTGTCGCATATTCCATATTTAACCAAAACACTTTGTGATAGAACAATAAATAACTTCCTCCTCTAATGTATTTATAAGTGTATAAAAAAACGTTTCAATGCAACAACATTTAACTCTATGAAACATATTTATATAATTTAGGAAATATTAAAATAAAGTAAGGATTATGAGATGAGAGGATGTTAATATCTGAAAATCGTTCCTGAAAATGTGTCTTGAAACATCTTACTACATTGATAATTATAATAAGGACGTTATTATCTTCATCTTACTTTCTGTCTAGTAAAATATTATGATGATATGACATATGTAATGTAATGACTACGTTTCATTATGAATATTTTAGAAAAAACTTTTATTTTCGATAATATGACATTTATTAGAACAATATTGAAAATTCGAGGAACGGTAGACTGATGTAAAATAATTTATTTCGTTGAAATATTTACAACAGTTTATATCTTTTGTCTAATGATTAAGGAAAATGTTATAAAATATTTGTGTCAAGTAAGGCACAAATTAATACTATTCTGCTAATAATGTAATATTAAAAATATGACAATATAAAATTTAAAAGAATACAATGTTTATAATTCAATTAATGAAACTATTACTATTTTAAGTATTAATGAGTCGTTTAAAAAAAATATTTCGAATTAATGTTACATTTGATTCAATACTCTGTAGAAAAGGAACTAAGGAGACCCTTATATCAACGCTGGAAAGCGAACGTCTAGTAACCCGCAAATCCAAAATTATATATTAGAATGGAGAAACTTTGCATACAAGCGAAAAACTATGTCTTGCGTATTTATCGACTAGAATTATCATTTCTGTTCACTATATTTATATTTTGCCACAAAACTTTAGCCTCATTTTAATAAATGTTTGCGATTTATTATGTATTTGTTTTCCAGCGTCGATTATATTTAAACATGATAGCGCCAAGAAAATTTTCATGAATTGATAGTTACCACGTTGATGAAAAAAATAATTGAAAAACATGAAAATCATGCAAAATAAAAAAAGTGCTCACCTAGAAGCAAAAACAAACAGACAATGATAGCTATAATGAAATCTCTGGATGGCATAATGATTCCAGAAGCCAGTAATTCCAATTCACAGTCATGGCCAGTATAGCCGAAAGGGCAAATACAATCGTAGCGTAGTGCTGGCTCACGGTCCAAACATGTGCCTCCGTTCAGGCAAGGGTTCTGCAGACACTCGATCACGTTGACACAAGTTCCAGCAGCCCGTGTTGATCCACCAGGACACCTACACATTGCGCGCTTTACCTTTTGTCCACATGTGTGTTTGCGCGCACTGAGCCCCATAATATAGCATGCACTACACAACTAATAACATTAATATAATAATTCTATAAATAACATGAATATGATAATGGGAGTGCGATTTAAAATGATGGTGAGGTTGCTAGGTGACACGCTAGGAGCGTGAATAGGCTATGTGCTCACTCATTATGATAAGGAGGCAGACGAGGATAGCCGCGAGCGCGCCCATGCTGAGTTTGAGCGTGCGGCCTTCCTGAACAAGCTCGCAGTTCTCGCCCCAGAACCCTTCAGGGCAATGACAGCGATAACCAGGCTCCCGGTTGACACATGAGCCGCCGTTGCGACACGGGAAGTAGAGACACTCGTTCTTGTCTACGCAACCTTTTCCGTCGGGTGACAATACCAAACCCTCACCGCAACTAGATAGCATTCCAATATATTAAAATATACACAAATATGTTAGTAAATAATATTATTATTATATTTTTATAAAAAAAATTACACATCAATAAGTTAATAATATACTTGTATAATGTAATTTATACAAAAGCAAATATACTTTGAATGCGATATGTTTATAAAAATTAGTACATTAATATTGAATTTATATTACGGTAAATATACTACAATTATTATTGTTAAAAGAACCTCAGTGCGCGCTCAGATTTAATAAAAGTATTCAAATTATTAAAAAGTTTTTCTTCATATTTCACTTTCAAATTTTAAATAATAAAAAAAATTAATCGACTGAATAAAGAATACTCACGTGCATTCAAATTCGTTCCACAGGTCAACACATACGAAAGGTTCTGTGCAGTGGACGTTAATGCAAGGGCTATTAGACGGGCAATTCCTGTCTAAATTTCGTGCCATAGTTGCTTGACCCCATTGTGTACCATTCATAGCTGGTGGTAAAGGTAAATGTTTGCCTTCCAATCGAATGTCATCTAAGCAACCTTTCTGGAAGTCAGCATAGACTTCGAATGTCCTTACACCTGTATATTCGGCTTTACCTCCTGCATACACGCCTTCCTGTTTATCAACGAGTAACCATTGGTGTCCTTCAAATGTAAAAGTTTCGTTGTATCTTCTTCCCTCCCCACCGTCAATTTCAAGGGTGGCTGCACTACCATATCGGCTTACTCGAGCTATGTGCCACTGACCATCATCAACTGCTACGGAATTAAGCCAAACATCACGTTCTTCAGTGCGTAATGAATTTAAATTAAAGCGGAAATGTAGGCGTGAATCTTTGACTTCCAAAATGCCATATTCGCGATTATGTTGATCGCTTACTCTAAAAAGTTCCCCATGCGGTTCACGAGTTCTAAATCTCAGCTGGATTTGAGTACTAAATCTATCAGGCTCAAAACTTAAAGCAAATTTAACATAGCTTTGTGGCCTAAAGCTCGTAGGGGTAGTTGGCAAATTACATGACGGTCCAGTCCATCCTGGCTGACACTGACACCTTGCTTCGGAAAAACTACCAACACAATTGCCATGCTCCCAACATCTAGATGTAGTATCAGCTTGATTACATATTTCTTCAGTTTGAGGACAACCAGCTACAGAATTACGGGAAAGTCCAGGATGTGCTAAATCATATAATTTACTGTTATGTATTAAATTTCTTATGCACCCATCAAAGCCTTTTCCAATCGGCATATACTGCCAATGATAATGCGTCGGATCAAAGTGTTCTATATAAAGTCCGCCTATTTGTAACGGTGCGTTGACATTCAAATACTCATTAAATGGAGGAATTGTGCCCGTGGCTTGACAGGTTGAATCATCAAATTCTGGTGGTGTGCCATCTTCCATTTCTTGAATATCCGCTGATTTACAAAAGTCAACTATCATTTTAATATTTTCAGTATCCCAAAATATGTCTAAACGATGCCACTCACCGTCATCTAAAGTTTTCTTGGTTTTTATTCTAAGTTCTAAAGTTCCCGAGCCAAAGTCTATTAGCAAACGTGGATTTCCTCTTTCTATTTCAACCGAAATAAAGTCTGAAACAACTATTTCTTCTGGTTCAGGTGGTACTATCGGTCCATTGTAAAGTAAAACCCCATCTGATTTCCTTGTAATAAATTCCAAGCTTAAATGTGAAGTGTCACACATTTCTAAAGAGGGATACCAAGCCCATCCAGTGCCTTTGAAACTTCTTGAGGTTTGCTGACATCTTGGTCCTGTATAACCAGGAGGGCACGAGCAAGTTAGGCCATATTTGCCTTCAATACATCTTCCTCCGTTATAGCAAGGGGAGTTACGACAAGTTTCTGCCTGGGTAAAGTTCCTAGCGCCACATGTACATTCAGCTATAACATCGACTCTTACACCAACGAGGGCGGTTTTGTTAGCATTAACCATGTATGGTAGGTTACTTATATCTAGTACATTGGTACAAGAACCTTCACACATTTGGTTTTCATAAATGCATTCATCAATGCCTACCATAGTAATATTTATTCCAACAGCTCTTTCAATTTCTTCCCTGTGCATAAGCACAATGCCATTTAATCGAATAGGCTTATAGTAATGAGCCCCATGAGCTGAAAATCGTATGTCCGTTACGGGTGGGTGTTTCTTTCTTAATTGAACACTGAATATATCAATATTTTCTCTTTCTGTATTAAGTAGATCTGCTAATTTATCTTTGAATATATCTAGTTTACTTCTAGATACACTGAGGGTCTTGTAATTCCAGACTCGAATAAAATCTTCATCTGATATACCAGATATTCGTATGGAACCAGAGTTTATAATAGCTTCATGCGATATTTCTTTCACATACACTGTTACATTAGCCGGTACATCAGTTTGAGTGTGTTTTCTATCGTATACTTTAAACTTTAGGTGGTACCGACCTTCTTTTGTTTTGTGTTTCATTTGTATCATACCAGTTTCTTCATTAAGCGTAAAATTCGGATGTTCTGTTGTTTCCCAGAAAAATTTCTTATCAGGTAGGTCCCAATCATCTAGATCGTAGACATATACTCGCCCAATTTCAGTATCAGGAGCTTGTCCTTGATAATTATAAATAAGAATTTCTTTAGAACCAGGCTGCATTTTATTGTCATTAACATCACCAATAACAACAGTTAAGGTGCTTGTACCAGTCATCGCAGGGTTACCGTGATCTTTAATAATGATTGGAATAAGATACTCTTTTTGTTGTTCTCTATCAAACGATCGAAGAGATGAAACTATAGCCATTCCATCACCATTAGCTCCTTTTTGATCTTGCTCTACTTTGAACGATGCCCTAATAATGTCATCAGCTCCAGGGTCGAGTCGAAATTGGAATGGTGGGCCGTTACTTTTTGATCTATCGTCGTCATCTGTAGCTAATATTTCAGCAACCTTTTTTGGTGTAATATGTTCTGTTAAAACAGGTCTATAGTCTTTTAAGAATGTTGGTGCATTGTCATTAATGTCCTGAACGATTACTGTCAAAGTGGCTGTTGCTGTTCTGGGCGGTACTCCATCATCTATAGCTAAAATTTTTACTTGATGCCTTGGGGTATCTTCTCGATCTAACGATCTCTGAATACTAACAGCACCTTCCTGGTTAATAGAAAATTGACGTTTTCTATCCGACGATCTATCAATAGCATACGAAACTTTACTCTTACCGCCTTGATCGGGGTCAGTAGCTTTAAAAGTTTCAAGGCTTTTACCGACTTCTGCATTTTCATACACCGAAACTTCAATATTTGCTCGTTCAAATTGCGGTTTATTGTCATTTATATCTCTAAGTTTAACAACTACCCACGAATAAGCTACATGGTATTTATCATTATCGTTGTCTTCACCTTTGTCGTTAACTTGTATTCTAAATCTAAAACCGTTGCTTTGTAGCTGATCTTCGTAGTCTAATGGCTGAACAATTTTTAGAGAACCAGTACCATCGTTATTTCTAACCATAGTAAATTTATCGGCGCCATACCCGCTGTTTTCTATAACTTTGTATTGGAATTTATTTGTTTCATCTTCATCATGAACAGTTACCGTAAGAATGGGCATTTCAGGTAAATTAGTTCCATCTGTTTCATCAACTTCTGTAAACCATTCATCTTTTGTGAATTGGGGCGGCATGTCATTAATATCTTTTACTCTAATGGAGGCAGTTCCAGTTCCTTTTAATCCACCACCATCTGATGCTACTATTTGTATTGAATAATCTGGCGTTCTTTCACGATCTAAGCAACATACAGCCGTTTTGATAACTCCTGTTTCAGGTTCTATTTCAAAAATAGGAGATCCTGTTTCTTCTTCTATTACATTTTTTTCAATAGAATACCACAGTTTTGCATTATTGCTTTCAGCGGGATCGTCATAGTCTATCGCAGTCATAGTCATGACAACCATGCCAGCTGTTCCATTTTCAGTCACATTACCAAAGTATACACCTTGAGGGAAAATTGGAGAATTGTCATTAATATCTTTAAGGTTCACTTGCACGTCAGCGTAGCCAACAAGTCCTTCACCACCTTCATCTTGAGCAAACACCGTAAATCTCCATTGTGGTCTTCCATTGGGTTGATCACGGTCTAAAGGCTGAAAATAATTTATAATATTATTATTGCAAAATATTTGGGTTTATTCTTACGTTAACCGAAGTCAAAGTAAAACATTTACTTAGAATATAATTTATTCTAATAATCAAGCGACGAAAGCCTAATATATATCTGATATTTTTTACTTACCTTTAGAACGAATATTTCTCCTGTCGTTCGATTTATGTCAAATTTACTGTTGGATGGATTATCGGGGTCAATACCTTGACCAGTAAGGAAATAAACAATATTTTGTTGCCTATCTTTATCACCGTCGGTTGCCGTTACCTGTTTGAAAGTAAAAATAAAATTAAAAAATAAATTATAAAACCTTCATGAATTAAAATCTGTGAATTTTATGATGGCAATAATTATGTATTAAAGGTATATTCAAATAAAAAAATATGGATAACAGAGTTAAACACGTAGATTACGGAAACTTAGCCTTTGTTTCATTTATTGGTATAAATTTGAAGAAAAATACGAAACACTGGACGTTATTTTTCGGACATAATAATTAATACAGCATAATTTTTTTGTAATATAGCTGTTTTGGATAAAATTTTAAGGTTATACAATAAATCCTAAGTCATCATATTGGAAATACAACATAAGTTTGATTTATGATTCCAATTGATTTGATCGTAAGATAACATATTACAGAATAAGCATGTGTTTTTTAAAGCTATAACGTAATTTATAAAATTTCGGCGAATGTGACGTCATCACTTATTTTGACCGTCACATATTCTTGGAACATTCTTATCTCAAGATAAAGTTAAAAAAGATACATTAACTTCAGCTTTTCATTATTAGTAATGAAAAAAAAATATTACTGTAAGGCATTATTTCATAACATGCATAAAATTTGCTATACATTCTGTCTTTGTAACAAAATCCAAGATTTAAAAATGATAAGGGTCGACTTCTACGTAATTACTCGGATCATTTATAAATACCGCTCAATTATAAAAAAATTCATGTCATCGCGTCGGTTGGCACTTTTCTGTCTTATGTTATGTAAATTGCTTGTTTTTTCTATTAGGTACCAAAACATTCTAACGCAAAATAGAATTTTAGTCAAAATTCGTATTTAAATGGTCTTTTATTTATAAATAGTTACAAATATGTAGATAGTTCTAATACATTTTACGCCACATTATACAGTAATCATTGAACAAAATGAGTTACTTCGTCTTGTCGGGAAATAAGTTTACAAAAGTGATAAATTAAATTAGAAAACAAAAAGAACAAAGGCAAAGTTTCAAAGACCTACTGGCAAAGGGGTTATAAGGAATATTTACGCTGATATTAAAAAACGATTTAAAACCTTTCACTTAATATAGATTTACCATGCATTAAGATTAATTGAAGGAAAAGTACTAGTAAGTTTTAACTCAAGTCAAGCTAAAATACAAACCATTTATAAGCATTATCCACTTACCTGAGATGAGGATAACAATGAAAAATAGTTTCCGTTATACATTTACAAAACTTGTCGTAATAAGGAATAAAAAAAAAGTAAAAGATAAAAGTAAATTAATTCTTTAAGAGACAAATGATTTTAAGTTTTTGTTATTATTTTAACACTTTTTATTATTATTTCAAAGTGTTAGTGATTTGATGGACGAATCAAATAAATGATGTACGTAATATTGTAATAAACTTTTTAAGGAAAGCTAATAAAAAAAACGATGCGATAATAACTAGATAATATATCTGATATGTGATAAATTCAAGTTACGACAAATATCCGTACCTAATAATCTGGTGACGAAAATGAACTTCTAAAATTATTTCAATCCTGCGATGGCGGAAATTTGACAGAGATTAATTACAGATTGCTAATTTATTATGTAACTTGAACTGATGTCGGTCATGAATTACAATTATGCATAAGCTATTGTCATCCTTTCGTTTAATTATGAAAAATAGGATTGAGAAGGAAAAATGAGGAATTCAAGATGAAGTTTAGGCTGGAAAACAGAATATTAAACAAAAAAAAACCTGTATTAGAAAATGAGGGTAGGGACCGGTTTCTTCGAGCGCCTGCGTGACGTAAGCACTTCTGGTAAACTGTGGTGGGAGGTCGTTGATGTCGAGGACGTGAACCACAACGCACGTCGAATTCTCATTTCGTCCGTCTGAGGCAACCAGCGTCAACTCGTACTGCGCACACGCAGGCATTAGCTCATGCTCATGCATCGTTGTTGAGACACGAACAATTCTCAGAGTTCCTAATTTGATTAAAGATAAGTTATACGTATCTTAGAATTGTTCGTGCTACAACACAACGTGCACCACTTGTTGCTACTGAATAAAAATGAAATAAAACTAACCCCTTCATTAAAATTAATAAATATATTGATAGCCAAAATCAAACGTTTTATGAGAAAAAATGACCAATTTCCTTTGGCAAAACTGTTAATTCATTGAATACATGTCGTACATGGTTTTACTCGTACATACGAGTGTATACGCCTATTATAATAAAAAGTTGTTTCAAATTTTACGACAGGTGAAAGTTAGTACGGTTGGTATATGTTTTTGATTTTGTTGAGTGAACTGCAATGTTCCATTTTTTACGGTCGATAAGAGGCCGCCGTCACAAATTTATATTTGCCAACTTAACGCACATCCCTATAACGCATGATGTAAAAGCATTATATACTTTCCAAACACTTCCTTTTAGAATTTCAAATATTTTAAGTCTACTCATCCAAAACTTAATTCAGTACCTCACCATCCCCTAAAAGATATACGTAACTTGTACTTATTTTAAATGCAGACAAAGTAACTTGTAAAACATAGATTGTTTTGAAAATACAAAGCGACAAAAGTAAATGAAATGAAAACCAAATAAAAAAAGAAACTCATACTAAGCTAGCCTACCACTAAAACGTCACTACATCAAAACGGCACAATAAAAACCCATGCCATGCAAAACGAAAAAAAAAAATACGCTAAAAATGTCAATAATCAAATTCCATGCGTATCTGGAAGCTTAAACCACAATGCTACGACTGAGGGAACAATAAAGAATGAAATGAGGCTCTTTGATCGCCCCGAATCGGACCTGTAGCACCCGCTTGGGAAGATTTCGGTCGTCTTCCTCGGTGATTTGAGTTCGATATGTAGGCCTTTCGAACACAGGGGGATTATCGTTCACGTCCTTCACGTGAATCACCACCGTTGTATAGTTCTCCTTAAGGTTGTCTGAGGCGGCCAACTTCAACTCGTACTGTTCCCATCCGATTTGGAATCGGCAAAGAAAAATTTGTTTCGTTACCAAAAGATTCCTATTATTAAAAACTCAATAGAATCAGATATTGTTGTATCATTTAGAATAGAATTTTGTTAAGATAAGCAACGACAACGATGACTGCGAAGACAAGTAAATATAATTTATTAAGTTTATTTTAAACACGCTTTATCTTACAATATGAATGTAAATAAAGTTTGAATGTAATCAAAATATTCCCAATAATACTAACCCGATTGAGAAAGAATATAACACTTTGAATAGAAAGAACATGTTAAAACTGGCAACAATAGCGATAATTTCTTTAAATTACATGTTGATAAACTCTGTAGACGTAAATAAAGATGGAGTGTTATTTAAAACAATGTTAAAGACAACCATGGACAATAGGTCTATTAAACATATAGATGAATGTAAATAAAAAGGATGTAAGTAAACCAGAACGATAAAATCTTATAGCTGTGGCGTTAGCCTTTAACAATAGAGAGGCGGTATTTGCGGTTGCGACCCGGGGAACTTATTGGCGTCATCTGTCCATGTCACTCGGCTATTTCCTCGCCTGAGAGGAAGATGTTTGTTTCAAAAGTCATTCTGTGCATATAATAGGAGCTAAAGTATCCTAATTTCCAGTTGAATAATATAATATAATTTTAATTTGAAAGGATTAAGGGAAATCATTGTGAACAATTTATGTGAAATTACAAGTTCAACCTATCAGTCAAAACTTCATTACTCACGTGAGAATTTCTTTTTAATTATCTTGTATTTTTGTTACTTATTAAAATCTTTCGTTTTTTTTTACTACGAGCACTTATATAATAATTATTATTATATTTGATAATTTATTGAACATCACAACAGAAAAATACAATGCATTTACTTAATTAATTCTATATACAGTGTGTCCTAAATTATGTGATTCTCTGTAGCCGAACTAGTTAAAACTGTATTTCGGCTTACGGCGCCAATCTCCAAAATTATTGATTAAAAATTTATATAACCTAAAATATGTATTATCAAGTAATAAAAATAAATATACTATGTTAAATATATCGTATCTATCTTGAGCAGATTGAATGAGAGACCTCTCTTTGTGTTGTATGTAATGTGTATGTGTGTACAAGAGAAGTTGTGTGTGTGTGTGTAATGTGTATATATATAGATATGAATAATATTACTAGTAAAAATTTCAATATTCTCATACGTAACATGACCTACAACAACAAGGTCTACAACGTCTAAACTCATAAAAAAAACTAAGATTTCCACTCAAATACATTGAAAAGTAGATGTAAGGAAAAGGAGTTTACAAAATAAATGGTTTACATCCATCCATTTGATATCCTTGAGGAGCTGGAATTTAATAGCGATCCGACATTTGGCAGTTCTCTGCCGGCGTTCTTAAATGGGTATTGAAGATTAAATTATTTATTTCCTGAACAGTTGAAGCTCTCAAGGGTAAGAAATAGTATAATAATTTAAAATTTCCATAACACACCCGCGTAAACATTATTATTTACTACAATACTTATTGCTTAACTATTAAGATTCCAACTCTACCATCTTGCTGTTACAATGGTGACGATTGTCTTTAAAGTTATCTATTTTTGAAATTCAGATGAAGAACTATATGATTCAGATATCAAGCAAAAATTGCTCATTTCCTGCAATTTCTCGACTAACGTACGTTTATTTTCGTATACTTGTTTATAACTCAATGGATTTTATTACTTTATGGCATTATCAGGACTATAAAGTTAAATGAGGTTCAACTGTAGTATTAATTACTTAAATCATTTGTAAGTTATTATAATTACTGATAATCGTAAAAGTTTACTGCAAATCAATACTATTATTCTACTTGGTGTATGTAATAGGGTCTATTTTGAATTATGGTCTCTGTCCAAAAATGAAACACGTTTACTATGCTTGACGAGCAACTTGCGACTGTTTAATTGAAAAGAACGTATACCGACTTAATACTACCTAAACATGTATTTTGTCACGTGTTTCCGGAGTATGTTTTATTAGTGAGTTTTTTGTGGGTATCCAAGAATTGACATATCATTTGATATTTGATGTTACCATATAAACATAAGCGTGTTCTATGGTAACATTATCCAAATTAACACATACCTTATAATATTGCTGTATTTAGATAGTTGACTTTTTGTGCAAAGTTTGACGATATTTAATATGTTTCTGTGATATGTAATGTGTAAATTATGTACCTTATATAAAATAAATATGAATGAAACAATAAGATGACCTCTTGTAAAATTTTATATTAACCAAATTATATGGATCACTATTAAGCTTGATTTGCCTTAATGTGAGAAGGCCGAACGAAAATATATTTACACTGCATTTACTATATCTACCTAAATTCAAGCGAGCGTAATTTAGGCATGCACTCTTAAAATTATTCTGCTATACCTTTTTTTTATTGTAACCTCGCAGGAACACTAAAATTTTGTTTGAGTGGAGCAGTGTTCACACTTGGATGAGCCACGTTACAATTTGAATGTAAAATATTTCGGAAAAAATATCATTTCATATTAATATAAATCTGCGTATACGAAACAAAATATTTCTCTAATGCTAACGTAAAAGTATCACAAGAGTCATTTGTTAATGCCGAACGATGCCCTTGGTTCAATGCGCTTAAATAATAGTATCGGCTCTGGCCAAAGTGTCACGACACAAGCCTTTGCTGTGTAAAGGCTTTGATTTAGTGAGCCAGTCGCATGTTCCTATCTATCATTTTACTAGATTTCACATTGTGGCAACCATTTTAGCATCATGCTACCGATAGCCTAGATAGGAATGCGCACAAAATTGGAGCGCTTTATTAATTGCTTATTGCGTAAATAAACATAAGCATATGATTTACAACAATGAAGGCTTGTATTCTTATTAGATAGTACATTTCAATTCCATTTAGTATAAGATCCTCAAAAGAAAACTATTAGCGATGGATGCTTTCTTCATAATATATGTATTAAATCCCGAAAAATAAAACCATTTATAATTTAACAATGGATCCTACTCATATCTCTCTCTCTCTCTCTCTCTCTCTCTCTCTCTCTCTCACTCAGTTATCTATATCCCAATCTAACCATCATAACACCTAAAATAAAATACGTCTCGACTTATTAATATTAGAGAAATCTCTATATTAACATCATTTTTGCACATTTACATTACAACTTATAAACAATTCTATAGAACTCGAGTGGATGAAAATTAACGAATAAAAATTGGAATAAGAGATACTAATAATGTATAAAGAGTTTCCTAAAATATCCGAATTAGATTAAACGTTAATAAGCGGGAATTTGTATCAAAACCCATAAAAGAGTATTATTGGGAATAATTACAAAAGTTGGTATTTGATTTAGGATTTAATTAAAAGTACTAGCGAATATATCGCTTTGATGATGTTAAATCAGCCCGTAATAACACAATATAATGGTTTCCAAACTCCAGTTCATTTAACCGAAAGTTTGAAAGCATCTTTTTAATTTAATATAAATTAATTATATAACATCTATTTGTATGTTCATGTTGTTCAAATGTGATTTTTGACTCATCATTTAATTAGTAAATATCTTTTTGTCGTGCTGCTGAGTTTGGACCACCGTGAATTTACTGGCAATCAACTGATGCTATATTGAGTGAGTAAATTGGATTCCTTTTAATTATTAAATTATTATATTTTATTTTATTTTTATATCTACGCAGGGTATAATTGATATTGTTTAAGTTATTCCATATTATTTTTTAGTATTAAAGAAACTTTCGATGTAATTGATTAAAAAGCCTTTACGTGTTCCCTTGACCTAAGGGATATGTAGTCGTCGAAATAATATGTAGTATAACTCAAGTCAATATAATTGTGCTATTTAAAAAAGTTTTTTTATACGCTTTAGCCTGGATTAGCTGACGAAATCGTGCATAAAACACCGTAGAATATATGGACACTGATATTATGGAAACAGCGAACATGAAAATTTAAAGAGTTTTTTAAAAATTCTAAATATACGATATTACTATTACATATTTTTATTAAGTTATAATCGACCTAAACGCCATCGTAGTTAGTAAATATGATGCACCGTTCACATTACTATAATTAATGATAATCGAACTTAACGGCTCCACTAACGAAGAGATTACTCGCATATCAAAAGAGATGATACAAATTTATTCATATGATCTTTTTGATTTTAATGTGAGCTCTTCTCAGGACAGGGCGCGTAAGAACCTTCGTAAGCTTAGATTTTAAGGGGTTCTTTAATACCATCATCAGTTGTACATTAGAATTAGTGTATGTGAAAAAATATATATTTAACGGTTCAAAAGTGCTGTAAAGGCCTAGTAGAATTAAAATATTTTGTCTTGGACTTTACATTTTTGCCTTTTTGTACAGTTTAAGATGGAAACGCGACTAATCACACAAATCTCTTGATTGGCGGTACATCTTTGTTGATAGGGTAGTAACTAGCCACGACTGAAGCCTCTCACGAGTCCAGACTCAGACCAATTAGCAAATGTTCCTAAATTCAGCCTTCTGGGAATCCAAAATAGGACTTAACAAAGCATGTAGTCCCACCACTTCGCTAACGAAACCGTGAAGTTTCGCATAAGAAAACTACATCACATAAGTGAAATGATATTCTTTTGGAATAACAGTCTTATTCTAAAAGTGTGTCAGCGATGTCTGCATTCGCCCTTAGCGTAATGCTTACTCAGAAAATGCGACAACTTACCCGTTTTCTAGTTTCGTAGTCGAGCGCGCCCGCTACGTAGATGGCGCCAGTCATATTCTTGACGGCGAACGCACCACCTATGTTCCCGCTCGTAATCTCGTATCGAATACGCGATGCTGCAACAAAACAAACACTCTTTAAACATAGATCAATACACATAAACTCCATTCACATATGAACTACAGAAACGCCACCTGAAACCCAACGAATTCCTGTTAAATATTTAGTAGGTAATTCTTAGTCATTGTTTTTTCAAACTTCTGGAATAAATTTGTGCAAGTATCTATACAGAATTACTTATAACATAATTGCGAGGATTAGCATAATTTAGTTTTACATAGATTCCGATTACTGTGGTTCTGTCAATAATCACCACGCTTGGCAGGCGGGTTGGAAATCGCAGTGCTGACCTTCTCGCACCGATGACGCTGCTGCCCGTTATCGGTCTGTGGCATCTGGGTCAGCTATAGAGAATGGTTATAAAGCCATTTGTCGGTCGCCAGACCCTTGTCGGTAGGAGCAGAGTGCACCACCTGCAGGTGAGGTTGGCGTTTGGAGAAACGGACTGGGACGCGTTCTCCCTTACCTGTAGCCAGGCAGCGCAAGATCGGGCTTTGTGGACGTCATTACGTGATACCTATGTCCAGCAGTGGACGTCCATCGGCTGAAGCGACGACGAAGACGAGATACCGATTTATTTAAAGATGAAATTAGTGCCTTGATATATTGTTTATGGCATAATTTTTGTACATTATAGCGGAAATATAATACAAGACCAAGATGTTAATTACCCAAATAAAATTTAAAAATAAGTATTTTGTTAAAAATAATTGCAATATTTATGCTGTCCAAGTTTGTCAAATCTGAAACATTCTTTCTGATGAATTTTTAGTTCTAATCACTGTATCAGTATTTTTCAATCTAATGGTCCATATTTTTCATTAAAGTCAGTGTATACGTACTTGTTTTTGAAATCGTAAAGCTTGCGATTATCTCTCTTTCAGGGGGGGATTTCAGGGGGTCTAATAGCTGTTTACAATCATTTTCACAAAATTTATATAATGTTTATTGTGTAGTAACTTATATTTATAGTAACGACAAATATGATACGACATGACAAAAAAGACTTTCAAAGTTGAATAAACCAGACGCTTGAAGGCATAATACATACATTACATACGTTACTATTTGGTATTATGGTTGGAAAAGGGTCGCGTCTCGTATAATCCCGATTGAAATTTTCTCCAAATAGAATAATCGAATCAAACCCTACCATATTTTACCAGTTTTACAACTGTGTATATGCTATTGTTGTTAAGCTGTGACAAGGGGCGTTTTAATATGAAAAAAACATTCTGATAAATATGCTCGAACGCAACGTTAAAAGTTAGTTAGAATTCATTTTCATTTTGTTTTTATTGCTGACAGTTTAGCGCTTGACTGTGATCTCATCTGATGATAAGTGATGATACAGTCTAAGATGGAAGCGCGTTAATCTGCTAAGAGATATACCCCTTACGATCTCTACGCAGCATCGTACGGGAACACTAATCTCTTTGTTTTGGCGGTACGTCTTTGCTGGTAATTATAAGATATATTGAAGTATAATATTGTTGCAGTAATGGATCCTGTACAGTAATAATCAAAATTTTATATAGAATTCATGACTACAAGATATGTATTAAATTTTTGATTGATTTTATAAATTAAATTTTTAGAAAGATAATTTTTAAGGCGTACGAATGTAAAATTTTTACCGATGAAATACGTGCTTAGCATCACGAAGATGTGCGCGTTTTTTATGCTAATTCGTTTGACGATGAGATAGTTTTAATAGTAACAAAAAAGATGAGGCATTCTAATATTGACAAAATCACGAGGCATTTTATTTACAATTCGTGATTTGAGATTTCAATAAATTATTTGTATTTTCGACACTTTTAATATTTTAATGGAAAATAAATTCATTAAATTCCTAACACACTTCCTTTTCCCTCCCTCAAATCTCGGAAATCTAAAGTATTAGATTTGTATAAATATAAACAACCCTTAAAAATTAGTTTGTCGAAGAAGTTTCACTTCTGACATGTGTACTTTGTACGCATACTATATATGTATAAGCTTATAGGTCAGAAGTAATTATTTTAGATGGAGGGGTGTTTTACTCAATTGAATAGCTTCTAATATTTTAGTCTATGCTTCTACAGTAAATGTTGCTAGTGTTCATTTTGTTATTTTATCGTTGTTACGTTGTAAAACATTTTCCTATTCTGTGAAGTTATGGTCGAAGATACCATATAAGTAAGTAGAAGCCCATTAACGTCCCACTGCTGGGCACAGGCCTCCTCACACCGAGGAGCGAGGGTTTTTAGAGCATAACCCCACCACGCTGCTGCACTGCGGATTGGCAGGCTTAGTACACAAGTGTACTCTCTATTCCTTCACTCTCATATTCCGATGTGACGGGAATCCGACACCGAACGGAGAGAGATCGGGCGCAGGACCGACGGCTTAACGTGCTCTCCGAGGCACGGGGCTGGATCACACCGCTAACTTCCCAACTTCGGGCAAATATTGAGAAAAATCTTAAATAGAAAACTCAATATTGATTTTTTGAATTGGCCCGACCCGGGACTGGAACTCAGGACCTCAGGCCTGTAGTCGAACATGCTAACCACTAGAGCAATGAGGCAGTTGACCCCGTGTAATAAGTACAAAATTGAGTTACAGTAAGACTTTACGTACAATTTTTAGCGCAGTAAATCTAAAATGAGGCTCGTATAATAAACCGCTCAATATCGCTAAAAGTTCACGCTTCAACTCCCAAACGTGAGTGAGAAATATTGTAGCGATTTCTCTAAACCTGAGTACTTTCAAGATTGAGTGGACGATGGAAGTATTGGAAATTGTTGTTTATAAATTATATTGTATCTGTGTCTATTTGTTTCTCCGTAGGTCGGTATCTATCATATTCTTATTTGTTACAATTCAAAATGAATATTTTAAGAATTCTACAACTATATAAAGTAAACACATAAAATGTTGCTGTCTGTTATAGACTTCGATTCCTTCGAACCAGTATCATTGGAAATACGAAGATGGTTTTAGAACACTAAACGAACTCACTTACTTTCTCATCACGAGGTTATAAAAATCTTTTTTCTATTGCTGACCTGTCATTGGTGATGATATGGTCAAGAAGTAAGGGCGTTAAGCTTTCTTATGATCACTTTTTCTTAGCTTGGCCACATGTTTGCTAATAGGGTTGTAAGAAAGAAAGAAAATAAAATTATTCTACATTGTACAGTCATCAACAAAAATCAAGTAAAGTTCACTATAAACAAACTTTAACCATTTTAAACGAAAAAATAAACTTACTACCTATAGAAACAATGTAACTAGCCATGGCTGAAGCCTATACCGACTCAGATAAGAAATGCAAGATAATGAAATACCTAAATTTATCCTGCCGGGAATTGGAGTTAGTATCTCCGTAACTTGCGAAGCGAGTATTGACATCATGACGCCAACAAGACCCCTGAAATTATTCGGGACTATATTGAGATTTAACACTCACTCTTTCTGTCATTAGATGGTTACTAAGTACTGATTTTCCACATACCCACTGGATGGGGAAGTACGCGAGTGACACCGCGGGGCTTGGTGTATTTTAATATAACAAAAAAATACAATATAAGTCACATCCAAATCAAATATAGTGATGTTAAGATGTGAAAAGCTTTTCAATTACATTAAGAGAAACGCAAGCACTTCTTTTATTAACTTTCTTAGAGAAGAAATTTTAAAATCTTCAGTGCACAATCAGATGAAATTGGCACCTGGCCTCGATTCTCTTAACAATTGCATACGAGGTAATGGCACAAACAATTTCACATATTCTTTTCTATGTTGCAATAAAATTCTAGAATTATCGTCGTCTTCGCAAAGAAATACCTTCGAACTGGATAATAATGAAAAACAACATTCCTTTAAATACTGCTATGATAGACACTCTGGTTAGATTATAAGGATAGAAAATAAGACAAAGTCATGTTAAAGAGCAACAACTGATATAAATAAAAAGGAATAGTAAGGTCCCACTACTAGACGCAAGCCTTCTCATTCAAGAGAATATACCTGGTTTGTAGCCTACTTAAAAGCTGGTTTGTAGCCTACTTACTCGAATAGTCTAAATTTTCTTCAAGTTCGGTTTCGGTTTCGGTTCATAAAACCAAAAGTTATACTGAACTTTTGGTTTTCGGGATCATATTCAATAACCTGCTTAATTTTAATTTTACATGAAGTATTATAATAACTAAAGTTCTTCAAAATTAAATTTCCTACAATTTTGGTTCTTTTCAAATTTTTCTTTGTTCAATTATAATCCGAAATGATGGGGTGAATATTTCATTATTTCAATATCCCGTTTATTTTCAATTTTACGCCAAAAATTATAATATCCAAATTGAATTTTATAATATACGGTATATTGAAATTACAAAATTATCACCACTACTTTTCGGGTATTAATCGAAAAATATCGATTTTAGGAAGATAATGATAAGGACGAAATTGCTAAAACTTTCACCCGATTGACATGAATTTTGGTAAATATTATTCTTTTCCGTCGTACACTCTTACTACCACCGGTTTCTATGATATTTATTACTACGCGGGTATCACCACGGGGAACATCAAGTTACGTAATAAAATATTTTTATATCTGTATTTTCGCCTTAAAAATACAGATATATAATTTTGTACACAGCTAACTTAAGCTAAGTTGAATATAATTAGATAATGGTTCGTGTTTGTACAAAATAAAATACATTCCAAAAATCAACCCTACTTTACAAAGGGAAATGTAAAACAAATGTTTTCTGTCCTAATATTATTATTCGCGTTAATTAGAATGGGTGCGTGTGAAACAGTGTAATTGTACTCCCTTAAGTGGTTCGTATTATTCAAATAAGGTATATTAGGCCAACTAATGAGAATCTCATATCTAGTAGCAACAGGATCCGTAATGTGTCATAAAGTCAACGTTAGAAATGTTACGCAATTCCTTAAAACTCGTCTTACAAGCAATTCAAGAATTGTGTTGAAAATACAAACAAATCATTAGTTCAGATTTAAAGTAAACCTTTACTGACTTTACGAAATCAATGGGTCTTTGGTATGGTCCTCTATATATATAGGAAATTAAAATACCAACATAAATAGTAAATTTAAAACAACTTTTCATATTATACTACTGTACTGCATTGCATCGTAAATTTATCAAACGTAAACGATTTTTTACGATATTTATTGGCATAAAATTTGTTTGTAACAATCATTTTTTAAGATGCTGTACATTTTTGTTATAATAAATAAAATATATTTGTGCTCAAATTCGTAAGATTACAATGTACAGAAAAGGTAAGGTAAAGTAGCAGCGCATTAACGTCCCACTCCTGGGCACAGGCCTCCTCACTCATATGAGAGAGGGTTTCTAGAGCATAGACCCACCACGCTGCTTCACTGGGGATTGGTAGGCATAGTACACAAGGGTACTCTCTATTCCTTCACTCTCATAGTCCGACGTGACGGCATACCGACACGACCGGCGAGAGATCAGCTGCAGGACCGACGGCTTAACGTGCTCTCTGAGGCAAGTGGGTGGATCACATCTCCAAATTTTTCCCAACTTCGGGCAAATTGAGTAAAGCTTAATCGAAAACTCAATATGTACTTCGAATTGGCCCGACCCAGGACTCCAACCCAGGACCTCATATCTGTAGTCGAACATGCTAACCACTAGACCAATGAGGCAAATTATAATGTATTAAATTATTATTAAACGAGCTTTACAAAAATGCGTTGTTTTTATAAATTGAGTATTAAAATGTAATGTTGAAATTTTTGTTGCTTTGTAAAAATATTGCAATTTTGCAATTATTATTAACAGTGTTGATTTAACTAAGCAATTTAAGAATATCAACAGCAAAGACAAACGGCTAAGCAAATTTTCATATCATTAAACTGAAGTGATGTAACATTACTTAAAATTATAGAATGTGTAAAATTAATATATACCCTTCCTTCAGACATTAGAAAATTATTTATTGCAATGTTCTGTTCTATTTTATTTTTTTCTATTGTTTCTCTATCAGAGAAATTTAAAAAAAGACTTACTGCGAAGCAAGTTTGTATTTCATTAAACTGTAACATAATTTATCATTAGGTTAGGTAACATATAAAAATAATATACATCAAAGAAATCATTCTCGCTCCATCAGACACCAGACATTTATTTATTCTAACTTTTTGTTACCTATAGCTTCTTCCGCAGGGAAATTAAAAACAGAAAACTTTTCCGAGTTATCAGGAGAATTTTGATAGAATAAAGGGTTACGATATACGTTACCTTGAGGTGTTTTACGGATACAAATATTCGTTAGAAGCTTCTAAGTACCTATATTTTAATCAGAATGATTCAGATTTTTTTATACGTAATATTACGTAATTTATTTAAGTTTTATTTGTTGTATTTAATATAAAAGTAAACAAGTTCACAGTGAAGATGAAACAAGTTATCAATAATTAATTAAGCATTTTTTTTTATTATTTTGCAACTCCCACTCATTTCATTATATTTTTTGGGTATTGTTAAGATTGCCAATCTTTAATTAAGACTTCCTGAACATGTATTTTTAACGTGTCCTCCCGCAGTAAAAATTGCCGATATAGATCATTGCCCTCTGAAGTCATGTATTTTATCTCAGTTAGTATACTTTTTTCATGTTATATGTAGTTTAAAAGATAAATTTTTATAGTTAAATCTGTTTAATTGATGCTATCAATGGAATGCTTTATCTATGATGTGGACGTAGATTTTGTATTGAGAGGGTGCTCTCTTATGCCCGGACAGTTTAATGATCAAGCTAATTGCTAACGATGAGTTTTCCTTTGTTATAGTCATTTGCCCACAACCCGTCGTTTCTTTAGGAGAAATGTTCGTACTAGACACAATAAATTTTAGTTAACGAAATTGCATAATGACTACTATTAAATCCTTCTTAAATTTCCACACGAACAGATGAAGAATGTGTTTTGAACAAATTTTCCGTTTAAGCATACACATTTAATATTAAGTTAAGGATCTTGATCCCTTTGGAAATGTTTATCTCGTAGAATTTTAAGTCCTTAATCCATTATTTATGGCATTTCAAGTGGGAAGAGGCACGAAACGTTGGTGATATTTAGTTTAGGTATAAACTCTTGCTACCATTTTGCTCATAAATTTTTATTTGGTATTTATATTTTCTAAATAATATTCTATAAAAACATAGGAAGAGTAAAGGAAAGTATTGGACTATAAGAACGGTGCACAATAAAAGTTGGTAAATCAAAAATAGTTTCAGAATAAACTATTACACAACAGATTAAATAATTTTAATCGGAGCAATGGTTTACATATCTTATTTTTCTTGATAACTAGTTAAACCAGGAGACGTACTTTTCAATTTGAAAATTTATTTTAAAAAAACAAAAAACATTTTTTTGTCCCTATTTTTAAAAATATAGATAATGAAAAAGTTCATTCAACACTAACAGATACTATATCAGCACAATAACGATAAATCTGTATAATGAAGAATTTCTATTCACGGAGTAATAAGAAAAAAGCCATAGGGCTTTGTAGTCTTACTGCGGAATAACTTAATAAAAAAACAAAAAAAAATTACGAATTCAATATGAAAATGCAACTTTACTGGCTCAATTCTAAGAAAGCATACAACTTCACTTAAAACGTAAGACTACCATCGCACTTTAAAACTTTTATCTTGATCGTCTTAAATTACGAAGATCATTCCATATCTCAGATTGCAAAGTTTAATTTATTTTCGTATGGAAACAGATAAATCCCTCGTCTCACCTATATCAATAAACTATTTTAGGTTCAAATTGAAGTATCCCAAAGTCAAAAAAGTGAAATTGTTTATTACCGATAATAGTGTTTAAAATTGGGAAGAGCGTTTTTTAAAACCTGTAATTTAACCTATTTAAAAAAAAATCCGTTATTCATTCGTTATTTGAAGGATTATATCTTTTTTTATATATAGTCATAAAACTAATAACTTTATCTATTTCCGAAATGAGACATATTTGGATGGTTTTTGTTTAAAGAATATTACAACAGAATCAGCAGCTATGTAGTGGTAGCTATTGCCAATAAGTCTAATATGATACATATCAAAAATATTCATGTCTATCTACACTAATATTATAAAGAGGAAAGATTTGTATTTATGTACGTAAAAAATAAACTCAAAAAGTACTGGACCGAGTTTAATAATTCTTTTTTCATTAGAAACCTACATTATCACTGATTAACATAGGCTATATTTAGTACTAGATTACTATAGAAATCTTTAGAAATTCCTATTAAAACCAACCGAAGGTGTAAAAAAATTAGCCATAAAATGTCCTTCATCGCATACGCTGTGAAGAGTATTAATGATAGGACAAAAAATGTTCGACAACATTATAGAATATGTCAATATCTACAAAAAACTTCCGAGACCATATGTCTAACTATTGTAGTTACGTCACTATAACTACTTTTTTACATTTAACAAATGATAGAAATGCCGATCAAAATCAGACCCTGTTATCCATACCATTTATAAATTTTTATCCAAATAAATAATTTAATATTCAAGGCTGTGTCAATACCTGATAATTACTTTTTAATTATTGAAATCGGATATCATATTGCATTCAAAAGATATCATGAAATTAAAATAAAAATACTAACTCGAGAGGGGCAGTGCGGGAGAAGGGGTGCACCATTATGAACTAGGTAGCTGGTCGTCTCCTTAGGCAGTGGACGTAAGCGACATTGAATATTTCGAGGGTTTTTTAATACATTTTCATGCTTCACTTAAAAAGTTCTTTTCAGAGCTACTTAGTTTTAGTATCAGGAATCACACTTTTTCATAATATTTGTCAATTCATGGTCGTTTTAATTATCATGCTTATAACTTTAATATCTGTACATATTTATGTCTACCCGTGCGAAGCCGCTAGTATATTATATACCTTGTTTAAAATATCAAATCAAGGTACCTGTGCTCAGGAATGGGACATTAATAGGCTTCTATTTTCCTTTTTTACGGCATAGCACAGTTTTTTTCTAACTAATACTACTATTTGGAATAACCAATCAAGTTTTATATTTTTATAAGCAAGCTTACAAACTAAATATTAGTTAGTAATAGCTAAATATTAAACAGTGGCCAGTGCTGATAATTTTATAATACTTTTCTTTAAAGGAGTATAATGATGTCTGAAAAAGACAATATGTTCTATACTTAGGTACCTAGTAGTGCTGGAATTATAAATGCAGTTGTATATTACTTCGAGGTAACTTTAAGCAAATGGCGCTCTGCATCAAGGTGTTTACTTAATGCTTTGAACATTTTACAACCCCTGAACTAACTTTTGCCGCTATTTAGTTTTCCTCTTAAAGCTGGATTACAATAATATTTATATTAAAGAGGGGAGAAAAGTGTGAAATATTGCTTAGAATACTTTAAACAGCAGTAATTTAAATATTTATAAAAATAGATCATTATATGAGAATATATGACAAAAGAACTCGGTAATCGTTTTTGATTTATGTTATGATATTTCAAGTAATACTAACAATTTTTTTTATTACACTGTTCCAAAACATGAAATTCAAATAAATTCTTTTATATATTTATCGCTTAGGCACTATCTGGTTCTCAAAGAAAGTATAAATTAAGTATATGTGTGATAGAAGCAAATTAAACATGATAGTTGAACTAACGTATATTACAAAATTTCTTTAAGACAAATTACATGGTTGTAGTTTTTGAATAATACTCTATCCTGATGTAGAATGATTGGATCCTGAATTTTGATAACGTGCAGTTCACAATGTTTTAATATCCCATACCATACAAGTGTTATTGATTATAATATAATTTCTCTACGACTTAGTTTCGGTGTAACTATAAGACCTTGATTGGAGGCGCAGTCTGCTTTACAGGAATTAATCCTGCCAACTTATATATGAACACACGAGGTATTATTTTGATACCAGCTGCATTCAGAATTCTGAATTATAGCATTTTGATGCTAAAACGGAGCTTGCAGTGGCTATCCTCAATTTTAGTAATCCTGAACTCTGCATATTTAAACTAAAACTCAATATCGTAGGTTATATGTATTGAATATCTACGTAGATGGAATATGGATATTGAAACTTGCACACAACATTACCAACATATTTCGTAGTAAGGTAAGTGCTTCAAAATTCAACGTTAAACTTTTATTAACAAGAGCTTTGTCTGCTTTTGCTTCAGGCTTTTCTGTTCTAGAGCTATACTTACATACATTTACGTAAAATGTATAAATCAGTGATTAATATTTATTAAACCAAATATTTGAAGACTTTTACTTCAGGAATCTCATTTTAGAAATTAAAATGTTATTCCTAAATGTATACTGGTTATGGGACAACAACTAATAAGAATTTATATAATTGCAAAACAAAATATTTTTTGGTAAATATATAAATTAATTTAAAAAATTAAATTATAAGCTACTTCCTAATAGTTGTCTACGTAGTTTCAGCCAAAACGTTTTAAAAAGGGTAAATTCCAGTACAAATGTTTATTTCATCGCTAAATGTAATAAGCAAAATATTCTAAAAGCATGTTGGGAGTTACGAAATCATATTAGTGTTTTAATTATAAAGTAACGAACGTGTTTTAGCGTGAAATTTTTGAGAGTGAAGTATTTTGTACATTATTCATTACCGCGAAAAAGCTCTAATTATGTGCGGCTCTACTTAAATAACGAGCTTTAATATCCAGAGATTAATTTGTATGTACTTTGGGATTTAATATCCTTTACATTTTTATGAATAGATAAACGTCGGTTAACAATAACCCGCTCTGTAATATGACATGTACGATCAAGCGCAATTTTATATTCACAAAGGGTGCAGCGTTATTTATGCTATATTTTTATGCGCATACTGTTCCAGAGGATATACTACCATTGTCGACCGCTTCGGCACAAAAGGATGCAACATCCGAGACGCCGTATGCATATTTCCACGCAAGCATAAAATTTTAAAAAGACAGCTGCTTTAACTGCGGGTTTAGTTAAAATATTTTTTTTTTTTGGATTAAATGCAGCGAATAGAAAGTAGTGATAAAAATAAATATTTACAGTTGTGACAGACTTGGTTTCAAATTATTCAGTAATTTAAAGAATGATATGACGTCAAATAATCAAATCAAACGTAGTGAGGGGCATCGTCAGATTTTAGCCGGTAAAAGTTTGCTCGTAACTTCAACACCTCCCCATATTCTTATAAGTATCTACGAGGATTTCATGACATAAAAAAAGCTTAGGAACCCTAAATTTTATTGTTATATATATACAAACCAATTGCTGTTCGTTAGTCTTATTAAAACTCAAGATCGGCTGGACTGATTTGGCTTATATTGGTTTTGAATTATTTGTGGGAGTCTAGAGAAGGTTTAAAAGGCGACTAAATATGAAAAAAAAATGCTTGTAATATAGTAAACACAATAATTTCGCTTACCTTTAGAAACTATTTTTAAATGTCAAACGATTGATGTTCGTCCCGTCGTTCAGAAATCAAATTAAGTTTAAAATATTTAGATTTGGCCACGTTATCTAAATATTGACTAATTGACTGAGTACATACCACGATGGCGTTTTTTGAATTTTGTCGATATTTGACAGCTTGACACTACCGCCTACAGCGGTTACGTCGTGACCACCATCCATGCAACTGGGTCGAAATATCGACAAAATTCAACAAACACTCTCGTGGTATCTACACGTTAAAATAGTCAATATGTCGATAAGCCACGAAAATTTAAGTTTAATTAAATCGCTGGTATTCTATGAGGAATCTGTGTACTTCCTCTTAGAATACCAGCGATAAGTAACTATATTTTTTTGGTGCATTTAGTTGAATGTATGAAATGACCGAGAAAATATGTTAGCTGTTCTAAATGACAACGCTTTACTAATTCCACTGTTTGCACTTCACATCATTAATTAAAAGTTCATTATATAAGCACAAAATTCCATTTGATTTACTACAACGTTTAGGTGATGAAAAAGTACTTTTAATCCATCTCCAAATTAAAATAAGAATAACGCGTCAATAAAATCCAGAGTAAATAGAGATATCATATGATTGTCGGATTAAATGAAAAGAAAGAGTATAAAACTCTCTTTTTACGTTTTTAATACAGCCAACGCATACATTTAGTTAAGTGAACACGCCACGCGACAGGCTCTCATAGAACAAGTACCTAATTGCCGTACACGACTTTTGTTGTGTGCCAGCAATTTTCTCCAACTATAATAATAATTAAACCTTAACAAATATAAATACAAAAAAAAATAATAATACGCAGTTACATCATTTAATATATAATAATGTTCATTCCAGACGACTATCGTTTATAATGAGCAATCTATGTATAAAACACAAAAATTGTTTTTATTTTATTCAGTTCTAGACTATTCAACAATTAAACCGTTGTGCTCCAAACTGGTTTAATTAGAAAAATTTCATGGGGTAGTTATTAGACCTTATGTCTGGATGGATCTCTCGCTGCTAATCATCATTCTAATGACGGTACTATGCTCTCCTTCTGCGAGGATGACATGACGTTCCGAACGTTCGCAGAAGCCCGGGAAGGAGGTTTGAGGCCCACGATTGCCGTCTCCCTCCTTAGTTGTGACTTTTTGGGTAACGGATGCGAGGTCTGTTGCTTAACAAAGAAAGGTCCCGCGAGGTGGTTGGTGACTTGCCAGGTGCTCCATGCTGGCCACCTTCGAAGTAAGTTTTTGGTCATTTAGACTGTCAATAGCGTTCACGTGACCCCGTCTCCGAGTAATGTAGGATGCACCGCTGGGTTTTAGCCGGTACGAGTCCGGCAAAACTTGGAATATTCTCCCGAGTATACCAGGTATCTATGAGGATTTCCCAGCGTTAAAAAATAGTATTTATTAAACCACTTATCCCTATATCTTCTAGGATTTTCACGATTGAGAAATTTAGCAATTAGCTTTTTTCGTTATGTCCGATAATACGGATTTCCCTATATTCCATTGTGATCGATATCTATGCAAGAGACACCGCGGATACCCGCTATATTAAAACCATTGTATATAGCACAAGTGATAAATGTTCATTCTTTAATAAGCATTTTTTTATGTACATGTTAGTGTTAGACTATCATCTCGTTCGATGGTAGGTTTTTAACAGCAAATTTAATTGCTTCTACATAGAATATTTAATTGCTTCTACATAGAATCTTTAATGGTGCCAAATCAGTAACAAGGTGTAACCGAAACCTGCCTGCCTCTAAACTAGATAAATAGAAAAATCTCAATAACCAGACAGAACTAACAAATGTCTGTAGGCATCTAACGTGCCAGTACGAACGAACCATTTCAGTTAAACTTCTCTGGCTCTTTCCCTAATCAATGTTTTCTTTGATGAATCTATTATGTATAACTACGTTCAATTACAACTTATTTAAAGTTTGCTTTAATATCATAAGTCAAGATAGCAACTTTGTTTTCCTAAAAATGTTTTCCTCTGGAAACTTGGCTACTTAATTTGGGATTTATGGGGCTTAAGTTAAGGAAAGAAAACATCGTAAGGCATCTTTATGTCTTAATTTTTTATTTTCGTTCAACGTATTAAGCTCGAAAATACCAATACAATCTGCTGTATAATATTGTATCTATGGTAAACATGATACGTGTAATCTGTTGCTAGCTAGAACGTAGATAATTAAATGTTTTAAACTAAATACAATCATAACGATATTATTATAAAGTGATATCCAATTCATCTAAATAGATAAAATCGGAGTGTATGTTTAACATTTTAAGGAAAAGTTTTAGATTGTTTATTAAAAAAATTCAAAACCAAATTTATAAATAATTTTTTATTTTTTATTTACTGTTTCTGGCTTCTTATTAGCTTTTACTATTTTCCAGTTTATATACTTGAAAATAGTAATATGTTATTACGAAATATACAATGTTATACAATAATTTATTCAATTTAAAAGCGAGCTTTTTGAAGGGTAAAAAGTATCAATATTAAAAGCAAAAATTTGTTTGTTTGCTGGTAGATAAAAGATTGTATTAATATAAACAATGCCAAACTTGAAAGAACAGGAAAAACTTCGATAAAACTAAAACACTAAAGAAAATTTTGAACGAAATATATCAATTTCTACGGCGCCCTCCTTCGGCCTTATTCCCTTTTCATGTTAATATTAACGAGCAGAAAATGCCCTCTAAATCAAAGTCATGTTGAATATTACGTCTTGGATTTAGGGATTGATAATTTGTATTGTTTGATAAATCCCCACAGAATATTTATTTAAGGAAACAATAACAAAATAGATATGTGTTAAGCTATAGAAAGAAAATAACTATACTTAAAACATATTTATATTTCACATAATTTGTGTCCATGAAAGTATGAAAAGTATTAAACTAAATTTTTTTAGTCAACATAAGTATATTTTCATACAAACATATATACTTGATTTAAGATTTAATATGTTCTTTGTTTAAATAAAACTATCTCTCCTATAGGAGTGAGTAGGCCTATATCCAGTAGTTGGATATTAAAAAAGTTTAAACTCATATTCCCACGGGATTAGAAACTACGTGGGCGACACCGCTAATGATAACGAATACAATGTCGAAAACGAAAATCTGGAATTATTATATTATCGGTCGGTATAATACGAACATATAAGAAAATAATATCGTAATAACCGTATAATTAATGAGAAATAGTTCATTGAAATGAAACTTGACTATTTCTATTAATCATAAAGCTTTTTGTTAGTATTCTTATACAGTAACTTTTAAGGCTGCAAATAACCTCATTACTGCCAAGAAACATTGTACTAATTACAAAGCTCTGAGATTGTAAAATGTTTTTCACTTGCGGCGTTATTAAGAAATTATTGCCCAGGTCTATATTAAACTTTAAATAAATATATATAATCCAGTTAATATAAAAGTTATTTTCAATATTTTCTTAATATTGTTACAACTAGATTTTCGTTATAAAACTGTTATTTTAAATGCCTGAGGACATTCCTAGAGCTTTTCTCTTATGGGAGGGGAAGCCTGTGCTCAACAATGGGATTTTGATAGACAGTTGCAATGTAACGTGTCTTTGTTAATTACATGTAATAGTTTAATAATTCCTCAAATAACAACGCCTTTATTTATAGGTTAATTTAAAGGCACTTCAAATTCACTGTCTAACAATAATTAATTTCATCCGTAGATATTCCCTTGGCTCTGACGAAGACAAATACCGGATATCTTATTAAATTCTCATAACAAGCCAATTATCTGAAATTTCAGTTGCTTATAAACTACTACTGAAAACGAATTAAGGACATACTTATAAAATTAAAGGAGTTAAACGAATGCTATAAGGAAGGACCAAAGAGAGCGTAAGTGCACTTGAATCTCAACGTCGGATTTTAATTGCCATTTATAAAAGTGAATGAATGAGAGCCATAAATTTCATCGCAGACATATCAAAATATACGACTTTTCTTTCAATGAACGGAGCATTCAATAATGCTGTGAGCAGTGGTCTAACGTAAATCATTGGTTAGACCGTGTATTTAGAGAAGCGAACCTCAACTTAGCTTTTCTGGGTATTTGTAGTTTAAATTGGATTTACAATTCATCGTCTGTTTGGAAGCAGTACCTTACTATTGCAAAATTGTTCAATGTTAAATTAAGAAATTTAATTCTTCTTATATATTGTTGAGCATAGATTGAAGCAGTAGTAAGTGAGGAATGAATAGTTTGATGGAATTGGGATTATGACATAAGGAATTTCATATCTGATTTTTATGATAAAATGTCTTATAAATGAGTGTGCTGTTTTTTTTATTTAGCCTCTGTAATAATGTAGACAATAAAAAATAGCGTGGTGGTGATATCACTTGGTAATGATAATAAAATGTAAAAGCAAATTTGTTAAACCGGTAATAGGTATCTATTTATCCTTTCTATATAGCATGGTAGTAACGCAATTATTTTATCCTATGATGCGGCTTTGCTGGTAGAATAGTAACTAGATACTGTCGGGAATTCAACTCAGGACCTGTGCTAGTTAAAACAAGTACTCGCACCATTACATCGTTAGCCCTCATTCGTCTTAATGTTGTTTAAAAAATGAAACTTTACATATCGCCGATTCGTCGTTATTATAGTCTGACATTAATATACAGTCATTATAAAGTTTCTGATGACCACATTAAACTGAAAATCTTAATGAAACTATTTCGTTCCAAGTGTTCAAATCCAATCGAAGGGAAAGCTTGCCATGTATTCTCATCACTTGCGTTGCTGTAGACTGTTTTTAAAACCTTATTGTAAATAATGGTATCTTTGTTTAATACTTACAATGACGCGAATGTACAATAATCTTGGAATGCATATGAACGGATTACACTGACATATTACAGAAATAAAGTATAGTTTTATCTCCGCCAATAAAATTGTCATTGCGTACATAAAATAAACAGCTTAACAAGAAGCCTTCACTGAAATGGAGCACAGTAATAAAAATAGTTATGCTATAAAATATGGTGGGATCACTGTAGACATGCCTACAGTAACTTACACAATATATATATGATTTTGATGTAATTCGTTAAGATGGAAAATAACACCTTTCGATAGTTTATATAATATGAATAAAAGGTAATTTCTACATAATTTATACAAGTAGTTTCATATAATATTTAACTTTTATATATTAAAGAGGTGTTTAATAAAGAGTGTAAATAAATCACAAATATATTTAACAAGGTTATAAATAAAACAAAATATAACATACACAGATTTGTATAAAATATGTGAAACCAATAAAATATTATTATAAATAACCAAGAGCTTTTAAGGGTAAGTTCATTACGGTTCAGAAATCGCAAAAGCTTTTGGAGAACATTTAATGAAAGGATCAGTTATAAAGTAATTAATACCACTGCGTAGTATTTGGACACGAAATATATTATTAGGTTTGTGAAGATGGCCAAAATTACAGTATTTCGAGGCTGTAACAAAATGTAAGAAGTAGACGATCTTTAAACAACGAGTAACGCAACGTGACGTCTTTTATACATTTTTTTACAGAAGTTAGTGTAATTTCATCTTCATCATTTTGTTCATCTTTCCTTTAATAATAAATTTTTAATACAACTGATTCCCATGAGGACAAAAGTTGGATTTTATACATATATGTTATATAATATATGAAAATGCCGTGTCAGTGTTTACAGTCCATACCTCCAAAACGTCTAGACCGATTTTAATATATTTTTTGGTAGGTATGATTAAATAGATCGTGAAGTATTTTTCGCCCATCCATCCACATCTCTCATTTTTTAATTGAGGTTTCAGTATTTTTTTATGATAAAGTGTCGCGTCACGTTACACATTTATCGTTCTGCAAATTGTTTTAGGTTCACTATAACTTTTTTATTCTAATCAAATTTGCTTCCCTTTTATGTGTTGCAGGTCATGATCCAATTTTGAGTAGTAAATTTATATCTTAAAGTTTTAATGTATCATAACCGTTCAAAACTCAAAATTATATTATATTCTTCTTGAATTAATAAATGTTACTCTCTTTCACGTGAATTTTTAGATAGTTGGCATGGTACAAGTTGTCACAAATATGATTATTATAAAATTACATATACTTAATTTTTATATTAACAATATAGATCGTCCATCAGAACTTAAAGAAATGTACTTGAGTTTAAGTGGCTGAATAAAAAGTGTTTTATTAACGATTGAAATTTAAACAAGTTACTATAGATTGCAAAATAACTTCCATGTATCCACATGTTAACTTAAAACACGCTTTTGTCTATTCCAAAATGGAAAGTTAAAAGTACATAATTCTTTCTTTTAAGGACGGTTGTAAATTGTAAGACAAATAGACATGTCTCCGTATCTAGAGAAATCAGGGTATCATCTATCACAATTTATCTTGGCCCAACTAAATCTAAAAGATTCGCTAGAGTTGTTGATCACTAAACGCCTTCGGTGGGCGCAGTGGTGCTAGTACGCTTTGCTAGCATAGGCCCCGGCTGCTAAGTGTCAGCAATAAATATTACTGGTGTTAGAAATTATATATCCGATTAGCTATTGATTATGATTCCTCCTGATGGTAAGAGATGATACAGTATAAGATGGTAACGCGTTAATCGGCAAATATGTAATTCACCTCGTACAGTTTTTAATCTTTAGCTGGTAGGGTGGTAACTAGCCATAACTGTGCCTTTTTCGTGTAATGAAATATGAAAGTAAAATGAAATTTTCTTTTATTTTACTTGCTTATTACATCATAATATACAATGTACGTTTCATAATATAAAACGCAAGCTTAACTTTGCAATAATTTAAAACCGGGGTTAAAAAAGGACACGGAAATTTGTGAAAAAGTTTGTAGCCGACTTTAAAAAGAGAAACTAATTTCTGAAAATGAAATTCACTATCTGTTAATCCACGGTATTATTCGTTGGAGCACGGCCAAGAGTTTGTTGTTAAAAAAATATATAAAAATATATTTTCACATGTTGCTGATGAATTCATATGTAACATATTTCTTGCAAAATTAGTCGTTAGATATTGAATAACTTTAGTAGTGAACAAGGTAAGGTAAGTAGCAGTCTATTATAGTCCCACTGCTGGGCCTGTCCCACTGGGCACAGTGACGAGGCCTGTGCCGCGTCACTCATAGGATTTCTAGAGCAAAGACGCACCACATTGCTACAATGCTGGTTGGCAGTAGTAGTCCACCCTTTTTGCCTTCATTTTCATATTCAGATGAGACCGCAATTCGGTACACCCGGAGGGATATCAGGTACAAGACCGACGGCTTAACATCCTCTCTAGGTTATAGGAATCGAATACACTGCCAATTTTCCAACTTCAGGCAAATATTGAGAATTTCTTAACAAAACTGAATATCGATTTTGTAATTCGCCTGACCCGGGACTCGAACCCACCAAATTATGTCTGTAGCCAAACAAGCTGACCACTAGATCAATTAGGCATCGAATCGAGGACATCGAATCGTATTAAATCGAGGACATCAAGACTTAAACGTATTTTTTTTAGAAAACGTGATCTTACTTTTTATATCTTTTCATTGAATTAAATCAAAATATTCTTCATTTAAGTAGGTTCATAAGGTTCTTTTGCGTCTATAGTCGAATCATAGCAAATTTACCACTGGTTGGGAAAGTTGATTCCAATTAGAGAAAACTAGCAAAAAAACTCTGCAGGTACCCCTTTAAATAAAGTTCTAATAGATTACAAAACGTTTAGCTTCCACGTGAAACTGTATCGCTAAAATAATCTTAGATTTAGGTTTAAAGATCTTTATTCTCAAAAGGAAAAAACATTCACTTCATGAGAAATTAACAAATAAAAACAAAACAAGAAAACTAATATTATATACTTAAGAAGTGTGATATTATGAACGCTTACAATATATATATATATAGTATATTTATAGAGCAGTGAGAACTCAGTTAAGAAATTTATTTAAGTTATACAATGTTTTTGTAACAAATTTGTAAAAGTTAAAAAAAGATTTTTCACATATTATTTAGTCTGGTAAACAATAATGCTCCATCAAATTCTATAGTTTTTTTTCCGTAGGATTTTATTTTAGGTCTACTGTAGTTTATGTTTTCGTAAGTTTAAATGCGATTTCGTTTTAAAAGTAATTTATGTATGCACTGCCTCATTTAAACTTTTTCTAATTAATAAAACTTTTCTAACTAATAACTAATCTTCAATCTTCAATCTTTATAATGTGCCTTTTGTAAAAAAATGTTTTTGACATATTTCTTAAAATTATGTTAAGAAATTCCAAATATGTTGTGGTAGGTTTATCATATTAAAAACGCGTATTATCAACTCGACAAATGATTTTTGAATTATCTTCATCCTAAAATGGCATGGCGTTAAAGGTATGTTTTTATTTTATAAAAATGAATTAAACTAGTTAAAAGAGTCACTGGATTATTTTTATAGAAAAAAATATAGTATTTCCTATTAGAGTGAAATCTTTTGAACCGAGGAAAAGTCTTTAATCTAAAATTCCAATCAGGTAAAATGTTTGGTCACGTTTTTTCCGTCCTTGTGAATAAAGTCTAGAATTTGTAAGTAAGCTACTTTTATTTCCTAGCCAGGCAGGTAGTTTTTGATCTAAATAAAGTATACAAAGTTTTAAGCATGTTATTAAAGAATGAGTTTTTAATATTAACATTTTTAATGCAATCACTTGATTGAAATATAAATATTTCAAGAAACATGGAAGGTGTATATAATTATGAGGCATTTTTTACTCCCTCCAATTGACTGTGATCCCATAAGATCTTATGTGCATACATTTTAAAAAGTTCTAAGTTTATCTGCTGCCATCAGTTAGTGACCACCCTACCAGCAAAAACGTTCAGTCAAGCATAAAATTTGGGTTTCTTTGGGAAGCCGTATAGAAACAATAAGAGGTAAAACTACCTTTTTCTAAGTTGGCGCGATTTCATCATAGACTTAAATTATTACTTAATAACAGACAACGTGATGAAATATTCAATTCAATCAGCAACAATTCAATCAGAAATTTAAAAAAAACTGCCAATATTACGCTAGGGCGACCATCGTATTTCTGTTAAAGTCTGATAAATAATTGCAGAAAATCAAATCAATATAACAGAAATTATTAAAGATATAATAAATAGTAACATTACAATTACGACTTGAAAACATTTAAAATGATATTTAGAAAATGTAAAATGTGAAACCGAGTTTTAACAACCAGTAAATTATAGCATAGAAGCCAGCTGGTCGGGCAAAACTTATCTAATTATATTCATTAGTGTGTACCGAATCCACGGAGAATATTTAGCAGTTAAAAGCGCCTAGAGCTGTTACACTCAAACTTCTTCAATATGCTTTTTAAGCAAATTCGTTGTTTGAATATATCCCTTGTGTAAAATTTGTTTGAAAATCATATCGAACTAGAATCAGTCTATTAAAATATTAAACGGAATTTATATAATCTGTCTAAACGCAGCGACGCTTTGCCTCAGCTCCATGTTGTGACGGACTCGTTCTTACATAAATAATTTTAAGTATATAAAATTAAAATATATACATATATGTATATATAAAAGTCATTAAAAGTCATTCAGAAATATTATTTATATACATACTTTTTCAAGAATTATATTTAGGCAACTTACATGTCTTGTTTTAAGTTAAGAAATTATCTTTTCTGACGGCCTCGCTGGCGCAGCGGTGAGAATAGTTGCTTTGCTAGCAGAGGTCCCTTGTTCGATTCGCGGTGGGAGAGTTTAGGAATTTGCAATGTCTAATTTGTCTGAGTCTGGACTGGTGAGAAACTTCGGCCGGTTTCTGCCTTAATTACCACCCTACCAGCAAAGACATATCGATAAGCAAAGAGATTCGTGTTCCTGTACGATGCTGTGTAGAAACCATAAGAGGTAAATTGCCTCTTAACAGATTAGCGCGCTTCCATCTTAGACTGTATCACCACTTACCATCAGGTGTGAGCACTGTTAATCGCTAACCGGTGAGCAATAAAAAAATCCCAAATTGATTATGTTGTGGAGCAAATACATACGTTGTGAATACAGTGAACAGAGGGAGCCAACGTCATACAAAGAAGAAACTTATATGTGTTCCAAAATTTGCTGCAAAATATTCCTTTATAATTTGACAAGGAGATAAACTAATAAGGCGGTATCAAAACAACATTGAAATCTTGTTAAAAACATAAGACGGTATTAGTGGATCCCGAACAAACACGGATCACGTCCTCGCGTGATCAAATGCCGATGGCGGGCAATGATACATTATGCATGAGACTTACTCACTTCTCACTTTACTACGAAGAAGCCAGTGCACTGTTTTCGAGTTTCTACTTAATTGAAATCAACACCAGTTTGTTCATTAGTGGATTGGCATAGAGTAATAGTTATATTGCTAGTAAAAACTGCCTCATTGGCGTAGTGGTTAGCATGTTCGACTACAGACATGAGATTCTGGGCTTGAGTCCCCTGGTCGGACCAATTCGAAATGATATTGAATTTTCTATTACGATTTTCTCAATATTTGCCCGAAGTTGGGAAATTGGTGGTGTGATCTATCCCCGTGCCTCGGAGAGCACGTTAAGCCGTTGGTCCTGGCGTGATCTCTCTCTCTCTCTCTATCTAATCATGTCGTATTCCTGTCACATCGGACTATGAAAGTGGAGGAATAGAGAGTGCACTTGTGTACTATGCCTGCCAATCCGCAGTGGAGCACCGTGGTGGGTCTATGCTCTAAAAAATCTTTCTCATATGAGCGAGGATGCCTGTGCCCAGCAGAGGGACGTTAATGGGCTGTTACTTACTTATCATAATTGCAAATAAAAACACAAATTGCATAAATCGGATATGCAATCTCTGTCTAGCAATAAAATATGAAAATATCTACACGCAAATAAAAACACAAGTATGTAATAAATCAGGGAAGATAGTGCATAAAGACCTATTTAAATTCAGACAAGAAGTGTGAAGGAAGGCCGAAGTGATTTATGTAGGCTTTGGACGCTACATTATTCCAAAAGTTTAAATATAAGTGGCCACGATGGCGGGTTCCAACGCCAGGGCTTGAGCGAATCAACTCGCGGGCACGCCTAATGAGCCGTACGGTGCTGATTTTTCGATGGCGAGGCTTTATTACACTTAAACGAAAAAAGAGAGCATCTGGTAAGTAAATTAATATGTAGATTATTCAACTCACTCGTAAGTTATAAATAATTGCCTATCTAAAGAAAATTGTAGGATTCTTTCAATGAAGAATAGATAGGTTACATTATTATAAGGGCTTCTACACAATACGTATGGCCTATGTATTAACAATTCTCTCCTACCCAGTGTTTTGAGTACACCCCGTAAAAAAAGAAGAAATGTGGATGCTCCTTCTCCCTAAAAGGACATTCAAAATCATCCCACTGACGTATCCTAAACGGGTTTCTTTAGAAACGCAATAATGCAAAGATATTAGGTGACTAACATCACTTATCACAAATATTTAAAAAATAACTGCAATTGAACTGAAATATAGGAAAATAGAGGACTAACTTTGCTATGTTTCACAATGTAGGTCAGTAAATAAATATTTCTTCAAACACACACTGCATTGGGAACTACGCGAGTAATATTGCATGAATAAACTTGTTAGGCATACAAACAACATTTTGATTTAATATTTGTCTACATGAGGCTCTTTTTAACTTTCAGTTGGCAACCTTCTTGGACAAATGAAGCTCACTGGACGTAACTTACACTAACGTCAACATCTGACCCAGAGGATAGGGGATATATAGAAATCATAAATAATTTTAAAAACTAATATTTTTCTGATCATTGTGCTAATAGATGAATTAATCTAATCCAAAGAATTATCCATAAATTTAAATCCAATAAATTCACGATCTCTAAATTTAGTTATATTGCTATTTCTAAGTTCCATAAAATTCGATTGAACAATAAAAAACACAAATTTAACAGTTTATTTATTTAACCTACTCATTCCGTCCTTTATTTCTTCACCACTGCGTCGGCTCGGGTAGTTTTACCTTTTCTAATGAAATGCGTAAGTTTCAATTTAGTCACGTGTGTTTGTTACAAAGGGAGTTCTTTCGGGTGGAAACTAAAAGGCTTACTTACTTCATGTGTCCATTTAAACTGAATATTTAGATGCATAACTTAACTAGGAAATCGTTTGTTATCTTACATTTCATTGAAAAACGTTACACTGAGTATAATATTAAATAATGAAAAGTGTGCTTTTGTTGAAAAAATAATTGTCTTCGTGATCTCTTTCGTGAGAATCTTTTAACTGTAATTAAATGTAAAAATGTCACATAGCAAGTTCTTTCCGTTTTGGTATTAGTTTTATTGTCTAGAATTGGTTTTAATAATAAGTAACGTGTACTCCAATATTGATGATGTAGAGGTTATGTATGAGGNACCTGATAGTGTGTAGGTTTAAGTTAAATAATTGCTTGTGTCTTCGCGATATCCATTCATGTAAAATCAATGTATTCTTATAAATCATGGCAAAGATGACACAATTGCATGAATACTTGAATTTTTTTATGTAAATTAATCAAATAATATGTAGCGTATAATGCATCATCGTTGTTACTTTGTTTGTTTAACAATTTGAGCTATTATTATGGTTTTTAATGACGCATAAATATTAACGATTTATTAAGTTAAAAACTTAAAATATATAACAAGATGTAGCAATAAATATCTGATAAATATGTAATAAAGATATTTATAAACAAGACGAGCAATAAAAGTATAACGTTAAAGCCTCACTGCTATAAGTAGGATAAACAATTTCAAATCTATACGATCCTACTGTAGGGTAATTTGCCAGGAAGATTTGTGTTACTGAATTATTCAAGAATTTCAAAGTGTTAAGGCGTGTGAACAAACAACGTAATATACGTTTAATATTTACATTATGGTTGTGAGTCCGCAAAAGCAATCCCGGTAAATACAAACATTTTCTTGCAAATGATGTCGAAAGGAACTTTCTGTCTACATTACCCACTACCTTGATTACATTGCTTAGTAACATGAAATTATACAAAACAACCTTCCAAAGAAAATGTACAAAAAATTCGGGACTATTTATACGCACAATCTTTATTTACATCTTCTTAGTACAAATGTATTTATATGGCCGTCCGTACAGACCTTTCAGACTTTTTTACGGCAGATTTGAGATAAATGTATGCTTTATGCTAACTTGCGGACTACTTTTGTATATATTATAATTTCAATAAAAATTTACGCTAGTTATTCACGTAACATTGAAACGTATAACAAATATTATATTTACAATGACTTTTATGAGAAGATAATGTTAGTTATACCAAAGGTATTTTTAGTGCCGCTGCCGTTTATTTTAAGCTTATCTAAACTAATTGGAAAAGTAACTTTGTTGGTCTGTTACAATTTCATGCCTAGACTGACGAACTAAAAATTAAGGTAAATAGCAGCCCATTAGCGTCCCACTGTTGGGTACAGGCTTTCTCACTGATAGGAGATACTAAGTATATATGTAGGGCATTGTTGATGAAAGTTTCTATGGGAGTCAAGTGATATGGGACGATATTTCAAATTTTAATCTTTGCTCCAACAACAAACTCGTAAATTTCCTAGTTTTTTTTTTTGCGATTTAGGAAATCCTATATTTTTTTCGTAAACAAAATTGCAGTCATTGGTTCGTAACATAATAAACTGTAAATCCTATCAATTCTCTGTGGGCATGTCCTACACCTAAAAAAATATATTAAAACCAAAACCAAAGGATATATTTATATCTGCAAAACTATTGTATTTAAATTGCACTGCTCTGTATTAACATCGTTTAAAGAATTGGTCAGATTTGTATTAATCATAAACAACCAGAGACAATGTATTGCAAATATTTCGACCATTATAGCACAAATTATGATTTTGCATGCCTAAACCTCGGTTTCAAATGTGTCCCATATTTGTTAATATTTGTAGAGCAAATAAAATGCAAATGTCGTGAATGAAATAGAATGGTTTTAGTTTTTGTGATAGTAAAAATTTTAATTTAATAAAATAATTTTTCATACTGTACACTAATTTTCTAATAATTAATTTGGAAATTAATAATTTTATATTACATTGAATCAATTATAAAACCTTACAATTAATCTAAGTAGGACCTCACGTCTGTAGTCGAACATGCTAACCACTAGACCAATGAGGCAGTGAGTGAGTACACAAGTGAGGCCCTGGGTTCGAATCCCGGGTCGGGCCATTTCAAAAATCAATATTGAGTTTTCTATTAAGGTTTTCTCAATATTTGCCCGAAGTTGGGAAGTCGGCGGTGTGATCCACCCCCGTGCCTCGGAGAGCACGTTAAGCCGTCGGTCCTGATCTCTCTCTGGTCGTGTCGGATTCCCGTCACATCGGACTATGAGAGTGAAGGAATAGAGAGTGCACTTGTGTACTATGCCTGCCAATCCGCAGTGGAGCAGCGTGGTGGGTCTATGCTCTAAAAACCCTCGCTCCTCGGAGTGAGGAGGCCTGTGCCCAGCAGTGGGACGTTAATGGGCTGCTACTTAATCTAAGTAGAGCGAGTCCTCTTAATACAGGTTTTCTTTTAAACCTACAAGGAGGTCTCTGCCTGATGAAATGAAATGTAATAAATGTTAATTTATGTAAATTTATCAAAATTATATGAAATATCACATTACAGTAATTATATAAATGCCATTATATTTTTACCATGAAATTATGAAAATTAAAACTAAAAAAGTGAACTAAAAAATTATGCAAATTGAAAAAGTTTTTCATAGATAGAATGATGTTTTCAATATATATCTTCTTAGGTATTAACTATTCATATACGTAAATATTAAATTGGTTTCTTAGCGAGTTGAAGATTTGTTGAAAACATTAATAACTGTAACGTATAAAAGTTATTTTAATATCTTGCGAAGATTTTGTTTTCTTAGTATATGCGTTTCATACATGAAACGATATCCTTTTTTACCAAAACAGGCTGCCTATAAGAATAAACGCATTATTTCTTTATTGCAATACTAAGGTAGTGCTCAGTTATTTTTAAATGTCTTACTACGTTACTGAAACAGATTTTTTAAATAGATTTCAAACACTTTATTACGACGGCGGTATTGTAATTGTAATTATAAAATGTATGTGAAATAAAAAAAAAACCTTTAATTAAAGTATGAATTTATTTATTTATTATTATTTAATAGACACACCAACAGACCATTATGACAACATTAACAATATGAATATTAATATAAGTATGAGATCAACACAATGCTCCTTTTACAGGTGTATACAACAATTAATGAATTAATCACTTAATGAAAAAAACTCGTTACATGTAATATGGCATTAGCTGCCGTTAACGCCTATTACACAGAATCTGGTCGTTTAAATAATCATCGGTCCCAAACCTCGAATATTCTCCCGGCAAATTTGAAATTGCCATTCCGGGAAATCATTCAATATGCGTACGTTACGATTCATGCCCATTTCGCTCTTATTAAAATTGTTCCTGAAACAAAATATTTTTCTAACGCCCTGATATGTTATTCCGCGCACATGTTTAATTTATAATTTTTGCTTTCAAAAAATGATATAAGATTTTTTGTTAAAATTTTGTAATATGAAATCGGAAATGTAACTTATATGTATTTTAATTACAAACGTTTTTCTTTTATATCCACGTATACATTTTATATTATTTACATATGATATAGATTCTACCGGAAATTGAATAAAATGTATATATTAGTATAGGGTTTGAACACCAACATCCGAAAACATGTTATAAAAATGTTTTAATAATTAGTCTCTTTGTTACAGAGAAGCGTTTTTATCTTAAGGAAACCGTAAGATCAATAATGTTTCTTTAGATTGGCGAGTCAACATAATTTTTACATTTGAATGTAATCGACATCAAAGACTAAAAGTCGGAAGAAAATGAGCAAAATAAACTTACCAAACAATGCTAATAAAACAATAAAGAAACAAAGTCAATTTGTAGGGGACAAAGAGAAGGACTTTTTCGGTACTAACGGACATTATTGTAACAACCTTGATGTTGCAAATCCACATAAATGTCAATGGATTTGCTTAACATTGAAATAACCTATATACACAATAAATATTATGGTTCAGTTAAGTAATGTTAAAATATAGGTTTATATAATTGAAATACCTCTTCATCCTAAATGATGGAGTTTTTTATGAAATGAAATCTACTCATAAATGAATTTATAGAGTATTGTAATTATTTAATATACTGTATAGCGCAATTAAATTTTAGACAGACAAACATCATCTATAAAAACTTAAACCTAAAACAAAATGTGCTCCTTATTACGAATATACACTGATAATGATAGCGGGTCAAATATTTTCTTGGATAAACCTCATAATAGTATGTGTTTATGCTTACTTATTTTCACGGAAAACTTGAAATTTTAAACAAATACAATGAAATAAAACTCAGTCAATTTCCCTTAATATATTGATGACATATACGAGTATGCTTTAACAATTCTTTGTTTAGAAGTATAGTGATTAAAATCTTTTTTTTACGATTAGAAGACATGCCCCGATAAATATTATATGCTGTTATCATACACTTAACTCGTAAATTGAATGACTAAGCTTGTTTTTCAGACCAAAATCCATTCATCTTTTACGTTTACGTAACCAAACATAAAAGTATTGTGGCTTTCAGTATAAAGTGCAATGCGAACGCATTTTAAGCATTCTGAAAAATATTTGTTAGAAATTGCTTTGGAGTGCTTTTCAGTAAAAATTTTCAATAGTAAATTCTATGACTGTTCATAATTTGCCCAACGAAATATGTAGGACATTATTCGCGATATTACGAATATATATTATATTCAATGCCTAGGTGGCGCAATAGTGCGAATATTCGCTTCGTTAAGAGAGAGGGATTCCGATTCCGGACTGGACAAATTTAGGAAATCGCATTTTCTATTTTTTCTAAATCCGGCCTTTTTTATCGCGGGGAAAATCTTAAATAAGATACCCGATAACTTGGGTCAGGCTATCGGGTTATGTGGCGTTTTATCCATTAAAACCACCTCAATTATCTGCCTCTGCACATGTAAGATAGCTCCGGGTTTTCTGACGAAATTCGCCGAAGCTACCCTCGTGCAAAAGTCCATTAGACTCATCTAGGTAGGATTTAATTTCCTACCATGAATCCACTGTCTCAGGGACAGAGACTTCCCAGGATCGCTAGTGGCAGTGAAAATCCCTTATTCTCACTGCTTGCAATCCAAATGTCCCATTAACCCGGGATTTACCTTTTTTTTAGACTTTTGGTAAGTCTTCACCGCCTTATTGTCTCTAGTTCCGGGTAGAATTGCCGATTATTTGCCGTTCTCGTTCAGCAGTTTTCTTCTTAACCATGACGCTTTCGCAGAAGGTGATCACCAACTTCCAACCTCCTACATCCGCCAGCAATCCTACATTATAAATTGGGCCTGGTGACTAGTTACCTTTCAGCAAAGACGTACCGCCAATCAATTTGCATTCTGGTACGATACTGTGCACAGACCATAAATAAATTATTTCTTACCAAGTTAGCGCGCTTTCATGTCAGACTGCATCATCAACTTATGACCACGTGAAATTAAGAATATGATATATAAAAAAAAAACATTATTATCAGTTACGTAAACAGCAAGTCATAATAAAAATAAGTCTACCTATAGGCTATCTATAATAGTACAAACTTCATAAACTTGAGACATTGAAAGAAAACTTTCAAACCCTTTACATGCATAATAGATGGCGTTGAGCAATTTTTCGCAAAATACCTTTTAACATTTCAAAAACCCAGTTTAACATCAAAAGTGTTTTAATATCGATGGGAAATTTGAACTAGAAATACATATAGAGAAAGATTAAACTAATATTAGGAAAATATAAATTGCACACTTATTTATTTACTACTCTAGACGTGTTTGTATAAAAATTCTGTATTTATTATAACTTTCATTAAAGGTAGGTAAAAACGTTTTATCAATACGTCTGAAATTTATTCATTGCGACCCTTACCCTCCGTAGAATAAAAATAAGGAATAGGTGCGAAATGTGGTTAACCTGGATAGCTTACTTGAAATTCGGAGAAAGTATTACAGTTGCGCTAAGATTTGTAGGTCTTAGGGGTAATTTTGTATTTTGTGAAATTTTAAACGTGGAAATTCTTGAAGAATAATGTTATAACTTTTATTTTCCACTGGGTTATTTTAATTGTAACTACATCTTTGCAAAATAACTGATCTCTCTCCGATCGTGTCAGATTACCGCCACATTGGACTATGAGAGTGAAGGAATAGAGAGTGCACTTGTGTACTATGCCTGCCAATCCACAGTGGAGCAGCGTGGTGGGTCTATGCTCTAATAACCCTCTCTCATACGAGTGAGGAGGCCTGTGCCCAGCAGTGGAAAGTTAATCGGCTGCTACTTACCCTACTTTTTACATCTTTGTAAATATGTATAACTAGAAGTTGGATTATAACTAGAATCTGCATTTAGTGATCGTCTACATTACTCTACTATTTACTCAAGTCAATCGCCAATAACTTTGAGGATCTTGTGACGAGCGAGGGAGTGAGTTAGTGAGGTCTAAAACTATCTTCGCATTATTTCTTTTCGAGTGAAACAGATGTGGGCTACATCGGTTAGATGGTTTCAAACTCTATAACCTGACATAGGTAGAAACATTTTTTGTTTTACAAACAAATGTTTTTTGTACAAATGTATTTGTGACTGAACTTCTCTAAACTGTTGGGTCGATTTGAGTGAACTGTTTTGCATGTGTTTAGATTCAAGAATGGTTTGGTTTGACAATTTCAAGCGAAATTCCACATAAACCCACGGCTTCGGGAGTTATGGGAGCGACACTTGTCACATCAAAGCAGGTCTTTATATAAAAATAGAATTGAATATGTAATAAGTTTATGCCCATATAAAAAAAAAAACAATTATTAATTTATTTTATTGACTGTTTCCTTCAAACTCTGTAACGGTTAAAGCGTTAGTAACGGGATGTAAGGAAATGCTCACAAATAAAAAGTAGCCTGTTTCTATGTTTCTCGACTTCATGTTGAGTCTATGTAATTCAGAAGCGTTACATTGAAGAAGTTCGTATTTGAGTTATGCTTAATTCTACTTTAATTAGAAAAATCCTTTTGCTACAACTTTTAATTAACCTTATAAAGTAAATACGGATCTACTTGTACGTTTCAGTAAGATAAAATTATCTTAAAGTTGTGAAATTTGTTAGGTTCACTTATTTCGAGCAGTACAGTTTATAGTAAAAGAAATTTAACTTAATTGATATAATATGCAATATTTCGACTCGTAGATTAGGAAGTTTTATAATTTAATCGATACACGCGCATTCACTCAATATTTCAGTAAAATTAGGCTTTTGTTAATAATTGGTTTCGATCTCATATTTAAACAGTTTCCTTGAGACGTGAATCACAAATGTTAAATAGATAAATTTTGTACCAAATTCGTAGGTGTTTTTAGGGTTTACTTATGGCCGTAAACGAACGAAGATGTGTTATAAAAGTTTATAATATAAGATTTCATTTTATGTTATAAACTTTGATACAGTTTAAAATGGAAGGCGCTTCGTCTTAGCTGTTGGGGTGGTAACAAGCCATGACCAGTGCAGACTCAGACAAATTACAAAATGTAATCTTATACATTTTCCCTACTGAGCTCAGGGCAATTGATAGCAAAGCGAGTACTAGCATCATAGGACCAGCGCGACCGTTCAAATACCGCAAGATATATACAAAAACAAATTATCCTTTCCAGTGGTTTCTCTGGTTATCAGTCAGTAAAAAATGTTAAGCGGTCAAATGGAAAAGTTAGTTGGTCTCTTGTTCGATATTGTCTGCTACGAGTAATTTTAACACGAAATGTAACGAGCGTGACACTCGGGTTTAATCGACTGTGATGTACGGACATTTTGTTCCGAATAAATTCACTTATATGATTATCGATGTCAATCGTTTTCGAATAATTTAACGTAATTATGAAAAATTAAATTTTGAACAATGCATTTTCACGGAGACAAATTTAACGAACAATAAAATATTACAAAACACCAAATAACAATATCATACTTTCTAATTGTGTGTTTTCAGGTAGATTCAAGAGTAGTTCAGATTCACACACACACACAGAATCACATTCGATACATCCATTTAATATGTGAAAGAGAATTACTCGCTTCTGAGAAGTTCTCTAAACCCGTTCACTCGAAGAACTTGAAATGATAAAACTCATTTCATGACGCTTAACATTAAGCGGTTTCATTATATTTCTATTGGGTCGGAACTACACAGGTCACACCGTCTGAAATAGTTAATAGTTTATATATTTATAATTATAGCCGAATGTGTTAAGACTTTCCGTGGTGAGTATGCGATCGTATCCTCAGCAGTAAGATTGGTTAGAAGGCGGTGGTCTCCATCTGCTTGGCTGTCATCTCGAAAAGAAGGTATCAGAGAGGGAGATCGTATATCAGACAGACAGGTGGGGGGCAGGACATAAGCTTTTACTTGTTTTTAGTCTTGACTGTGATCTTATTCGATGGTAAGTTATTGTACAGTCTAAGATGGAAGTACGATAACTTGGAAAAAGATAATTTACCTCTTATTACATCCACACAGCGTCATATTGGAAGACAATTTTTATAGCGCACATCTTTGCCTAGTAAGGTGATAACTGGCCACATCTGAAGCTTTTTGCACTATTGCACCAGTAAATCCAATCTTATCATCGATACGACAAGCTAGCTCCCTTTCGTGTAAATAAAACGCAACAATCTGAACGCCATACATTGAAAATTAATGTATTAATTCATATAAGATAAGATTTAAACTATTATCATTTATAACTTAAAAACACTAGCAATTATTATAAAATAAAAAGTAAAATATGATGAATATAGAACTCTTAATCGTGTCCACACAGCAACGTACGACGGTACGGTCATACGTTACGAACGTAAATATTTGTCTTGGTGGTACTGAGGTGTTACCAGTAAGTCCCTTATTTCTCTAATTATATTATCTCTAGATTATAGTCATGGATATAGATAGTAATTGGGTTTGAATGTGAAATCAAAGCAACTCAAACGCAGACCATTGCCAATGAAATCAATTAGCAAAGTTCATTCAAAGTGTTTGCAGTGTTGCACGAATACATTTGTATTCAACATTAAAGACGGCTATACTGATGCTTGATATTCCGTCTTTGAAATAGACAAACGGTTGCTTACTTTTGTTATAATTCTGTTTTTTACAACTATCAGTTTTTTTAATTCTCACTATTATCTCGTAATACCTTATTCAAATTTTCAATTGATAATCCTTTTTTATCCACTTGATATTGATGCAGTTGTTTCAAATGTTAATTGAATTTAATTATTATTATTGTGATTCTTAACTAAAACGGGAAATTTTAAATTTCAAAACATAGCTAATAAAACAATTTGTTCTTATTCTTACAATATATAACCGAAATTGACTTTTGTACAATACATTTATTACTTAAAAATACATTCGTTAACAAATATTTGTTAAGCGCATAAATATTGCCTCGCTACTTTTATCCCATTTGCATTTACCATTATTTTAAATTAACAAATAAGTCGATCTTCATTTTGAAATGAAAGCTTAAATGCAAATTCCCATAGGTATAACTTGATAAATTTGGACTTGATTGGACGGTCGAGTTACTGAAATTACATTATTAGTATCTTTTAACATATTCACATAGTAAAACTCCGTGAGCTGATCAAATTAGGGTCAATAAGCTTTTTATGTGTACAGAATGAATACTAAATAAAACTTATAATTCGTTAGCAAACGGTGCATCGCCTGCAGAGGTTCCGGGTTCGATAAATTTAGGAAATTGCATTTTATAAGTTCATGGATTTTGAATTTGTGAGAGGCTTCGGTCGTGGCTCAGTTACTACCCATTTATCGGCACAAACGTGCCACCAAATAAATAATTTTAAACTCATAGTAAAGTAATTTATGAGGCAATTCAAATGCAATCTATATCAGCAAATTAAAACCCATTTATCATTCCGAAGATACGCATTAATTTTAGAATCTAAAACTTTTAATAATATAACGTTTGAATTAATGGATTAATTAAAAGTTTTAGAATGTTAAGTATAATCGATTTATTTATTTTGTGGTATGTTTTTTTTTTTAGAAAAATATAAGGAATACATTTAGAAAAGTATCATCCAAAATACCCTGATCGTTATATTGACGCCGGACATTAACCACGTTATAAATAAATTGTTCAACAGAACATAAAAACTTTTCATAAATACAAAAGAAATTATAATTTCCCTATTTTATCGACTATCGAATAAAGGACTTTTGGACATTAGATGTATTTTGTTACTAATTCGATTGACATTACCATAATTTCGTAAAAAAAATATTTTGCGGGTAACTTCAGGTTTGCTTTCCGGCGACGATATTTTGTCATCCGTTATGTATACATTAAAACAAGATAATCCGATATAGTCTTTGAAACCACCCAATTGATTTTGATAGCCTCGTTGACGCAGTGGGGCAAGCACTCGGTTTGCTAGCAGGGGTTCTGGGTTCGATCCTCGTTAGGGCAATTTTACGAAATTTTATTTTCTAATTTGTCTTAGCCTGGACTGGTGGAGGCTTTGGTCGCGGCTAGTAACCACTCTACCAGCAAAGACGTGCCGTCAAGCAGCGTGATTTGTATTCCAATGCGATGCTGTATAGAAACCATAAGAGGTAAATTTCCTCTAACCAGATTAGCGCGCCTCCATCTTAGACTGTATCATCATACTTACCATCAGATGAGATCGGTTAAACGCTAACTTGTCAGCATTAAATAACATTTGCTCCAAAACGAGCATTTTCGAAAAGCGACGGCTTTAAACTACTAATCTCATTCATTCACTCATTACTAGATCTTTGTAACTATCCTAATTTGTGATAATATTTGAAATTTAACATTATATTGTTGTGAAATGTAAATTTCCATTAAGTACGGATTTCTACATTTTTCTGGATCGTGTACTACGCAGGTACCACAAGGAACAGCTATTATAATATTATCGACATTTCTTTCGTTACAGTAAATGATTTGCAACTTATTTTATAGAACAATAATATAGGTTGAAAGTAAAGGGACGGCCGCTTAGAGAATCCCCATTAAGATACCCTAATGGCGCGCTAAGTAACACCGTCATAATAAATTGCCAAGGAATAAAATTGCACTATAGATACTAAGTACATTAATGGCAATATTACTTGTGAACATAATCTATAAATATCTAGCTACTGATCAAATTTGTATTTTCTCTACTATTACAAAGAAAATTTATTCGATTGTTTGTTACGAACTGATAAGAGTAATAATAAAATAATAAAAGAAGCTCAAGAAGACCTTAATGCGATTAACGAGTGGTTTTTAAATAATCTTCTAACCATAAACCCCCAAAAAAACCTCATACATGCTTTTTGCAGCTAAAAATAAAAAAATTCCCAGTTTCGATCAACTTACAATATGCAACAAGCCGATACAAAAATCTAATCAAGAAAAATATTTAGGACTTTTTTTAGACAGTAAATTGACGTGGCATAATCACATTGACTACACCAAAACTAAAATCTCACCATTAATTGGAGCACTACGTAAGATATCCACCTGTATCCCGAAAAAAATATGTCCACTAATATATAACGCTCTCGTGAAACCACACATTGAATATCTTGTTGAAATATGGGGAGCCGCATCAAAATCAAACTTAAAAAAATTGCAAATAACACAAAATAAAATAATTAAAGCACTCTATAAATATGACTTTCAAACACCAAGCATAAAATTGTATAGAGACACTAAAATACTTAATATTAATCAGCTATATATATTAAAAACGTGTACCCTAATTAGAAAAATAATTAAAAATGAAATCCACTCACAATTACAATTTCATCAAAAAACATATACACGAACAAGGAGCAAGAACAAATTAGAAATTAATATAGCACCCAGAACTAACTATGGGACCAAAAACATATTATTTGAAGGTGTACAAATCTACAATGAATTACCACATTCGGTGGTAAACAGTGAAAGTATATATAAATTTAAAAAAAATCTAGTGGAATATGTGCGCGAGAAGTTCAGTGGAGCCTCACCCTAACATTAGTTCTTATACCTATCATAGCATAATTTGATGTTACATATTTGTTCTTTTTTGTCTGTGTTTTAAATTGTTTTATTTTTTATTTTTTGTGATCTTCTTTCTCATTTTTAATGTAACTTTCTTTTCTGTAATGTAATGTGTTCGACGCTTGTAAAACTTTTAAAATCTGAAACAAAATTTAAAATAATGTAAAATTCTCACCTTAAGTGAACTTTGTGTTCTTTGTTGAGAAAAATAAATGTCTTTAAACCTAAGAGTAAATAAATCAAAATATTCTTTACTCTTTCAGGCGTTTAGACTCAATACGTTCCTTTGGATCTCCATCCAGTTCGTAACGAATTCGGATAGCTACTACTACGGAATAGAATTAGTAATAGACTACGGAATAGTTAGTAGTCACTTTATAAAATTAAAAGTGCATGTTTACAAAATACTCATGTCAGAAGTGAAACTTCTTTAGCAAAGTAATTTTTAAGTCTTGTTTATATTTATACGAATTTAAAACTATAGATTTCCGAGACTCAGAGGGAAGGAGAAAGTAAGATATGTTAGGAATGTAATGATTTAATTGTCATTGAAAAAGTGCTGTGTAGAAATCATTAAGACAAAAATCATCTTACCCAGGCTAACCTAACCTAACGACACCATCTTTCACTGTAACATTTCATCAAGTGAGATCACGGACAAATACTAAATAACCCGTTATAAAAAAGATTTCATCTCATAATAAACAAATAAAGGAAGATATGCAATTTCTGAAACCGATATCTTAGTTATAGTTTTGATTGCCGAGTTCAATGCATATTGTATTGAGTTTGAAACACACTTAAACCGGAATTGGATATGAGAGCAGGATAGAGTGCATAACGTAGGGAATTAAACCGATTAATTACTTTGTCCACATCAGTTCGCAATCACTGTATCATTTATTTATATGTAACTCTGAAATTAAACAAAATATATTTTAGAATATGTAACAATACGATAAAATATTAAAAATTTATAACATGTAGGGATTATATTACCTAATTTTAATACAAGAACTATAAACAAACTTATAACGCCATATTTCAGGGCGATAAAGGTTCAGAAATCATTTGTTAGGTTGAGCATACGCATTTTTAAGAAAATACCTCAATCAGTTTTGAATTTGCCTGTATATAATCTCAAAAACATTCTTATGCAAAAGGCATTTTATAATGTTAAAGATTATTTGAGCGATAAAAATGTTTAAACTTGATTCCAGAGGAGAAGCTAAATATTACTTTATAACCTACTGTTCTTCTCGGTGGAATCAACTTTCCTAACCAGTAGATTTATTACCAACGGACAGACTAATAAAGATTCTAAAGAGCTTTTTGAGCCGTCTTGTATAAATAATATTTGGATTTTATTGCAAATATGAATATTTTAAATGAGGGATTATAAATCGGAACAGTAAATTATAAATATCGTCAAGACTCCTAATCTGCATACGTCCTTTTTAATTTCATAATTCCGGGATTATTATTTTAAGTTTTGTTCTTATTATGTTCAGGTAATCTATACACACCGGCATATTTAGCGGAATATAAAAAAATAAAGATTTGATATCATTATCATAACTTTATATGATACTCATATCAAATATTTTTTTATGTTCCGCCAAATATGCCGGTGTGTATAGTTTGACCGTGATTTCAATTGAAAATGGCTATTAATCACGAATGTTATTTGACGTAATTGTTTGAAAATTATAACAATATATCGAGAGATTGAGAACTTATCTCCTAATTTTCGCTTTGATAACAATACTTAACATTTATAATTTCCGCTTGTGAATTTTGCAGACATGACATTTAGTAGGAGTATGGCATATTTCACTTTGTACTTGAATACAATTACGTTCACGTCAAATATTATTACTGCCTATGAAGGGCACGCTCTGAATTTTTTAAGAGGTGTTTACTACTTCTTTCCGAATATAAGAAACATCGTAAGAGTGAATTTTAATTTTGAACATGTGGTTTTATTTTTCAATACCTACTTTTTTGTCGCTTTTGCGCACTTTTACCGCAAGCCAAATTCAAAGGACAATACTAATCTAATTAACAAATAAAATACTAACATTTACACTCTCGAGAAAACAGAAGCATCAGAAAAGTTCAAACTTGAGCATTTTCTATAATAATTCTTAAATTGTAATTTATATTATGTACCGGTCAAATTTATCTACGTATTCATATTCTATTGTAACCTTACTATTATAATTAGGAAATCAAGTAAAACAATTCCTTACTCAAGTAGGTATTTTTTAACATTTTTAATGGCCAATCACATTGTTTTCGCAAATTATTTCCAATATGTGATTAATGATAATATTAAAGAACAATTTCAAGTTATTATGGTTGCTTTGTGCCCTGATCTGAGAAGGACCCATATCAAACGCAATGGGATATAATTTTTGTCATCATCGTTACAATATTATTGTAATATTTTTTATTGGCGTGGAGCCGTTGGAACTGTAGGACCCTGAGGCCAAAAGTGTGTTAAAAGAACTGAAGCTGAAGTCACCCTAAGGCGGGTTAAACTGCGTGTAAGTTCCATCGTCCAAAGAGGTCAGTTGTTTGGGTACCTTCAGTGGTGGATTTGAAACTCATTTTTAAGTAGTTAATCTAAACCTATATGTTAAAAGAAATGAAGTATTTTTCAGAAGTAAATTGTCTTCATAATAAATATAGAAATCATATTTTTTCTTAAAGTTATTTCAATTAAATCCGTTCCGTGCTTTTTTTGTACACTTAAGTAATCCTTCAAATTATAGTATTATTGTTCAATTAGTTATCTTTAAATAAATATTTTAATTTAAGTATTATATAACACTAGCAATGCCCCGCGGTTCCACCCGCGTATAATCTGATATTAATACCTTCTATAATATTGTAGGACATTTTTATTCTAACATCAATAGAATCCGCAGCGCACGCGATGACAGATATCTTGTGACAATTTTTTTCCCACCTTTGGTTACATTAATGCATTTTTATTAAGAATAACTATTTTTTTTATAAAGTAATTTAGCTTATGTCTCTCTGTGAAAATGCAGCTTTCTAATGGTGAAAAAAAAAATGAAATCGATCTACTAGTTTTTGTGTGAAAACGTACCAACATCCATACAAACAAAAACACAAATGTTTCCTCTATATTATATTAGTTTACTACGTATCACTATTGCTCATTAAGTATAGCTTTTTCTTTCTAGCGAATAAAGCAATTAAAAACGCTGAGGGTTTAGCTCCTACTCTGAATTCAACATAAATTATCAATAATTCAAGTGAGAATTTCGTAATTTTGTCTCAAAAGTTGCCAAATATACCAATATGATGATGCCACTGAAATTTTGTGGGTTTTCACGGACAACGCTTAGTTCGCATTATTAGATAAATTTTCCGATAAACTCTGAATAGAGATATTAATGGATATTAGAAGTATTGAATGATATATTAATTGAATTAGTAGCTCACATTACTTGAGCTTTATGAATAAAGTGATGTATAGAACATTAAATTAGACATTATTAATCATGCTGGCTATTTGGGCTGTAATACTGAAAGTTATAATAGATAATATTTCTTATATTTTTGAAAGAAAGTGGGAGTTTGAGAAGTAGAGAAAAAGAAGATATTTTCTGTTCACATCGCATGTTTTCCAGTTATTTTGTCCATTTTTTATAATTTATTTCATGTTTATGCACATTAATTTCAGTACCTACTTATTGTATCTTAATATCCCTATCTCTAAGCCAGAGGATTCTAGTCATCATATCAATATATCTGTTTATTTGTTTCTTTTGTTACCGTCTCTATAAACATTATTTGAGAGCATTGAAACCGAATTTAAATATCGTAAGACAGATGAAGGAAATTGCTTTAGAGGATTTCTTCACTGAAACATTTCAGTAGTAAAACCCGCATTCGTTGTGTGGATCTCTTTCAAAATGTGCAAATAATACAAGCAACTATGATACAGAATATATGTGAAACTAAAATCATTTATAATAAGAATATAGTACTTAAAATAAATGCTCTTTCTCGTTGTTAATGTCAGTGTATAATGTTCTGAAACATTGAGCATTAATGCAGTGTCCTTTTGCTTGTTTCACTTTAACTCTTTGTAGTCTACAAATTTAAATGTCACATTGCAAGTAATGAGGGTTAGAAACTGTTGGTTCAAATATATTTTTTATAATAGAAGCATTCCGTCCATTGGGATTTTTGGTTCCCGCTGGTAAGCACTGTTATGTAAAACGTTTTTATTGTATTTGAAAAGTATAGAGATGCTAGACAGTCCATTATTTCTTGTACTTAAGAGAAAAAAAATCGACTAAATTCTAAATATTTTCATTCTTCTTAAGAAAATAAAAATTTTATATAAACTATAAAGGTAAGGTAAGTTGCAGCCTAATAACGTCCCACTGGCACTTGGCACAGACCTTCTCATTCTTAGGAGTGAATGAAATTTATAGATTTTGATATCATCCTACCAATGTGCCCGAAACCGCTTTTATTTCAAAAGGCAATAATGCGAGGATGTTTAGAGTTATTCATCCAAAACAAGGTCTTTAAAACGATTAATCGATTACCTTGAAATTTAGCCAATGTCTCAGTGTAGACGGTCACCTAGAATGCATATTCTCACGGGATCGGGAACTATGCGAGAAGTACAAGAGTTGGTATATAAAACACTTATGGAATTTAGGGTTACATATATTGAATTTTGACACATAACAAATAATTACAAAAATTATCTTTCTATCAAGTGATGTTTAAATTAAAACATTTAAATATTAATAAAGAATGAAAGGAATATCATCGTATCAGATATACTGGAATTTTATTGCCATCGCCCGCAGGAGTAAAGCTGTATTACTTTTAAATATTCACGACCAAATGTATTTTACGCGCGCGCATCTCTATACTCTGCAGTTAAGAACAGAAAGTTCAATACAAAAAATGCTCGTGACAGAACAGCCCGCTTTTATATATCACTGAAATAGCAGAAACAGGATGCCAAAGACATATTCCATAATCTTGACTACTATATAGTTTTTTTCAAATGTTAATTAATTATTTATAACATTTACGACACTTTATTCTGTGCCATCTCATGAAAGCTCACGTAGTTTTGAAGGTTATTTTGTGTGTAATAAGATTAAGATGTCCGTGCTAGATGGCGTAGGAATAGACTTAAGGGGGCATTTTTGTGGCTTTAAAATCTCTTGGGTTTTATCTGCCCTAATGTGGTTAGTTGGGCGAGGAGATCAACGTCGGGTATTTCAAAAAAATATTCCACGATACAATTAGTTCCTTCTTTATTAATTTCCCTATATTAAATCAACAGTTACAATTTTAGATAATTAACAAAGTATAACTAGATTTCAAACATTCCACCAGAAAACGTGCGCGTGTGCGCACTCTATGAAATCCGAATCGATAAAGGCCGCCACCCCATCGCTCGGTGTTATGTCAGCTGTCAACCTCAAAAATGTCAAGTCCGATTCGATTGGAAACCGGTTGATAATCTGTGCGCCGTCAGACTTAAATATTTTTCACTTATTATTTATATAGTAAAGATATAACCCATATAGACAAAATAACATTAAATCATACTGAGTCATGGCGGGATTTATTAGTTATATATTCAGTTTTTAGTTACTTTTATTACGTCACACATAAATTGATGAGGAATATTTTCATGTTACTTTAACTAACATAAATTTCTTCGTTACAAAGTTTCCGCGTATTTCCTTTTTACATTTTATACAGAATCGAGGCGAACTAGATTTCTCACTGCGAAGCTGTCAAACGAAAAGATTAATTACTGTAAGATTTTGCATTTTTAAGTAGATACGCGTTAATTTGCTACAGAAACGGAATAAATTGCCCAGCTGAAATCAATTATTTGGTGCATTTTTGCGCATAATCGCAATGAAGCCGTAATAAATGTAAAAATTTTAAATTTCATAAAACTGACAACTCCTGTGGCCTAGAGATTAACTATGTAAATTTTTGCTACAATCTTTAATCAAATTAATAAAAGCACCTGTGAAATTTTAAAATACTTTTGAGCGTTTATGTGTTAATTTGAAAAGTCAAACTTTCGACGTGATAACGTCTTATAAATGTATGAAAGCCGGGTGAATGCAGGAAAGAAACGTATATTATTGTCACGTTCCACCCGAGCCGAGCGACTAGGCGAGAGCACGGAGCAAACGATATCGAGGCGCGATCGGCCTATTTACATTGTTTATTTTTCCTGAATGTTTTCTTATGACGTTATCAAATAAAATTACCATCCATAAAACGACTTTACAGACAACTAATTTTTTAAAAATAATATCTTTATATTTAAGAACGGAAAACGTTCGTTACTTTTCTGTTCAAAATTTATCTATTTTATACCTGAGTCAAATTAAATAAAAATAAATTAGGCAAGACAAACGTACCCTAGGGGTTCAAGGGTTCTGTAATATCAGATATTTGGAATATGACTTTAGTTATAGTCCAAAATGAATCAATAGACAGTTAACTTTATATAAAAAACATTTAGAGTTTAAAACAACCTAATTTGCTTGACAGTACCCTTTGTTCAAGGGCAAATTTTTACGGATAAATTAGTTAGTTAACGATAAGTTATTATCAACATGGTTATTTAAATTAATTTTAATCTACAAATTTTCAAATCAATCTCTATTGTTAAGGAGAAAAATAGTCAAATGGTACTTAACAAAAAGATATTTATTTTAAATATTTGAATACCGATTTCATATTAAAAAATTGTAATACTGTTAACTTTGAAATAAACTTGAACGAGTATTGGATTCGATGCGCAACGAACCAAGAGCACAACGTCGGTTATTAAATCTATTAATTAGTTTCTACTTGTACGTTTGATGCCGATCCAGTTTCTCAAAGAAGTTCTGTAGTTTGTTAACAACTTCATTAATATTATTTAACGTGTTCTTAATTACAAACAGAAATCAAAACTTTCATAAATTTATTTCTTTTATAACGAAACAAAATTATGTTTGCTTAATATTGGAAACAAGTTAAGTTAAAAGATAGAAGACAGAAGCTTTTTCATAAACTAAATATATATTGTTTTTCCGTTATATAATTAATTTAACATTGTGAAGGTGTTCCCTTTTTTATTTAACTATTGTAATTTTATTGGATACCATAAGAGTATATCGAAGATCTCTGTGTATAAAGAGTCAAGTATAAAATTCAAATTTTGTAAGACAGTGGTTGAAAGATTAATTATTTATTACTGTAATACGTTTTGTACTGATGATATCTTTTTCAAGGTTTTAAAAAAAGCTAGTTTGATAAATGGGGTGTCGTAATCATCAAAATTACAATGACGTCAATATGCCTAAAATGCAACTTGACCTTTTACACCCTACGTGTTAAAGGTCAAGTTGCATTCCTACATAGTTGGAATATTTATTTAAGAAAATCAGTTTTGCAGAATAATTGAAACCTCTGTATAATAATCGATGAGATTACCTAGTCTACAACTACGTTAAAAATAAAAAAAATTGCTCATAAAATGTTTACACAGGCAAAACCTTTTGTTTGTATTATCACAGAAAATCGAATATAAAAATTGGATGTGCATATTGGCCTTTATGATCCTGAAATTCCGATTTGGGAAATAGTCACGTATTTTTCCCCTTGTCTTTGCAAGGAATATTATATTAAATATTCTCTCCAGCGTCACCCCAACTGGCGTTCCACAATCGTTATCAAATCATAATTTTTTTTGTTCCACCACATTTGTGCAAAGACAATCAGATATCTTTTACTTCATTTTTTTACTCTGTGCAACGTATAAACAAGTTTTTTAATTAATTAGAATTCTTTAATACACTATTAATTTTTATCATAAAGTGTTGTCATTACTTGTAATATATAAATATGAGCAGGACTTCCACTGCTTCTGCGGCGTTACTTATGTAGAAAAAATTAAAAAGTAAGTAACAGCCCATTAACTTTCCACTGCTGGGCACAGGCCGCCTCACTCATACGAGAGAGAGTTTTTTAGAGCATAGACCCACCACGCTGCTCCACTTCGGATTTGCAGGCCTAGTACACAAGTGCACTCTCTATTCCTTCACTTTCATAGTCCGATGTTATGGGAATCCGACACGACCGGAGAGAGATCAGGCGAAGGACCGACGGCTTAACGTGGTCTCCGGGGCACGACGGTGGATCACACCGCCAATTTCCCAACTTAGGCAAATATTGAGAAAATCTTAACAGAAAACTCTAAATCAGTTCTTGGATTGGCCGGAACCGGGACTCGAACCCAGAACCTCATGTCCGTGACCGAACATGCTATCCACTTATGTACGTGAAACAATATTCATGTTCTAGATCTGTCTATACACTTAAGCAGTAAGTATAGGTTAAGCCAAAGTATCTTTCGGCCGTGTCGTTTTACATACCAAATGATGACCAAAATGAATCAATACTGGTACTGAATTTAAAGCGGTAAATGTAATGAAAACAGACAGACAGCCAAACCGTATCCGTATAATTTCATTTGGATTTGACAAGTTTAGTCTGCTGAAAATACATACATAGCATCACGCCTCATTCTTATAGGGCGAGGNTGGCCGGAACCGGGACTCGAACCTAGAACCTCATGTCCGTGACCGAACATGCTATCCACTTATGTACGTGAAACAATATTCATGTTCTAGATCTATCTATACACTTAAGCAGTAAGTATAGGTTAAGCCAAAGTATCTTTCGGCCGTGTCGTTTTACATACCAAATGATGACCAAAATGAATCAATACTGGTACTGAATTTAAAGCGGTAAATGTAATGAAAACAGACAGACAGCCAAACCGTATCCGTATAATTTCATTTGGATTTGACAAGTTTAGTCTGCTGAAAATACATACATAGCATCACGCCTCATTCTTATAGGGCGAGGCAGAGACCACGTCCTTCCACTTGCCACGATCCTTTCATATCTCCTTCGCTTCTTTGATTCTCATTAAAACTTTCATACAAGTTCGTCTGTTTAAAGTACTCTTGATCTGGGCCTTATTTATGTTCTGGATTTAGTCCTGGAACGTTCGCCTTGGTCTTCCTCTTCCAAGTTTCCCATTCACTCTTGACTCATAAATCCTTTTTGTCAGTCTCCTTTCATTCATCCTCTCTACGTGCCCAAACCATCTAAGCATATCTTTCTCAATTTTAGTCACTACATTCTCTTGTCACACTATTTCTTACTTTGACACTCAGTTTCAATCCACCCATACTTCTCCGCAAGATTTAATATTTAATCTTTAAAGCATAGTTTTTTATTTTTTTTTTCATTGAGCGACATTGACGTTCCATGAACAACGGAAACCAAGTATAAACTTTTTTATCTACAAAACAATCTACAAGATTTATAAAATACACGTTGCGTAAGATTAATCTTGACATATTTCGCAATATGTTGACGAAAATCCAAAACTGATTATGGTACCACATAAAAATGCGTGAGAACTGATAGAACTCAAGGCTTTTTCTTAAGCCGTTTTATTTCTATAAAGAAATGAACCATCCAAAAGCGAGTTAAACCGGTTACTACTTATTTATTGTAAGTGATACTTACTAACAGGGACACGGCTTCAAAGAAACTATAAATATTCATATGTTACATAAATAATTCAAGTGAAAATTTTCATTCTTTTACCGTAGACGTCGAGGGTTTGTGGTATATAATATTTGTTTTATATAGACTGACTTTTACGTGAAAGTATGGGTCCCGAAATACCGACGTTTACGGAATTTTTAGTGCGGCACTTTGGTGTCGAAATATTAGATATTATGAGATGGTTTCATATAAACGGCATACAAATATAGTCGCCTTGAATATTACATAATGGGTAACTATAAAGAAAGCAATATTCCTCAGAGTGTGTATAATATTACTTTTCCTATATCTTCTTGACACCTATATTTTCTATAACAATTTAACGTATCAATCCAATATGAATTGTTTGGGGAAAAGAAGTAATTTTTGTTTCCAACAAGCATCAAAATCGATTAAGAATTGAAATGGCGTCTAGAGTATTGTATACGTAATTATCGGATATAATTACTTTATTATCATTATAGTAATTCTACAGTATACATTGTATAGTACTAGCTACTGTCCGCGAATTCGTCTCCTGTATCTTCAGAATTCTATCCAGAGACACTTGCTATGTGAACTGAACAACTCTACTGCCACATCATTATCTATGACGCCTAATGAGAGTCGTTTAAAATTGAATCAACAATATATAATTTTAATAAACACTAAAAATTTGTATGCATAGAGTAACGGTACTACAATATAACAATACCATAGAATTAATCTATTACTACAATAAACGAAACTAAACGAATACTAAGACACAACTTTAAGTTCAGGAAAGTGGTTTTAAGTTAGTTTACTACGTCAAAACTTTAAAATCTGATGTCTTGTGTAATAAGAGCTAAGTTTTTACGCTTGACGTGAATCAGACATCAAATTTTAAAGTTTTTATTAATGAAACTAACTTGATATTGCTCTACTAAACAGTCCAGATTTTGTAGACCCGACTTTCTTAATATTGACCAGCGATATGTTACATATAGTCAGTCACGCAAACATATGATACTATTAGTTAACACCAAAGAAACAAAAATGAACAACTGTTGTGAACCGTTGTCGGATCAGGATGCAAATTAATACGCGTCTCTGGAACGGGCACATGAATATGCATGGACGGTTCTCGGTCCGGAATAATATCAAAATCGCGCGTCCGATGTGCGGCACCACGATTGTCAGCAAGTGCACGAACCATGTCCACTTGTTTCAATTGAAACCAACCCTTTTTTCAATGAAAGGATACAGAAAAATACAGCGTCATTCACTTCCATTGGTTAATCGTACTGGCTTACGTATCGCTTCGAAAATACATGGGAGGGAGCATCGCAAAACGTCGCCATGTACTCGTATTTCAATCAGGTTATATTTTAGACATTTTGACGTTTTAGTAACTTTGATGATCGTATTAATCTATTTATCAACCTAGTTCATTGTTTTTTTTTAAATACATATCAATTAAAACATGATGCTTAAAAACATATTATTAATACAAAGAGTCGAACTGTAACAGTCAATTTATCTTTGAAACATTGTCTTATTACTTGACTCTATGTAGGGGCCGCTGATTTCTTTCTAAAATTGATAATTAGGATCAAGTTATAATTAAGTCACTGGTGTAGAGTAATCTTTTTTTAAAAAGATTTAACTTACTACGAAAATTACCAAAATAAATGACATGTAATAGAAATCTTTCAACATGTAATCTAATAGAAAAATTACTTTTTTATTAGATTATTACTATTTGGGATATACGTACTTTTTACTAGTATCATACATCTTGTTGCTTGTTTATCCCAAATAAATGATTATTTTTTTATTATTTTTATTATTTATTTATTATTTATTATTATTATTACTTTTCAACCATAAGCTTATTTTTGTCCGTTTTAAAGAATAACGCCCTTATTTAACACACTAATAAGAGGCGGCGTAATATTCTAAACAACGTATAGGGAAGACGTACATAATCCTTTTTGAAGGCATCTATATGTTCATGTTTAAGAATTTTTATTCGAATACGCAATGAATTGGAATATCAGCATAATCAAAGCTCTGAAATAAAACTTAATATTGCAAGTTTTTAAAGACCAATTTTTTAACCAAATTATAAATGAAATATGTTATAAAAGAATAGCAATTGAGATAACACATCGACTACCCCTATAATCTGTTCTTCAAAGATATAGTATAGCGAAAAACTTCATCATTACATTAATATATACGAGAAATTACTTGAAAAAATTCGGTGTCCTTTGCAAATATACCCTATGCATACAAAAAGGAAATATAAAGTCAACAGTGATAATGAGGATGAGGATTACAGTAAATATTATGTTGAGTGTTTATAATTTTTTGTTCCCAGGTTTACTTTCTACGAGCATATTTACTGACGGCCTAATTTCGTCGAAAAAACTTTAAGCTTACACTGATAATCTTGGCCTTATACATGAAATAATTGAACGACAAATTTGAAGCATTATTTTTGAATCCTTTTCATGTCAAAATGTCAGTTTTCTTTCAATTCGCCTTTATGCAGAGAAGAAACTTCCTAGAAGTACTTTTGTCACTGAATTGGAATGGTTAAGATCTATTCACAAAGACTTCCGTGTAATGAAACTAAAATTTTATGACACAGCTTTAAGCATGTAAACTAAAGTACAGATAAAATTCTTGTTGTAATTTTTAACTTTGGTATAATAATATTAAAAATAATTAAGTTAAAAAAATATGCAATCGATAAATATGCGATATTGTACTCAATATTTGATATAAGTGAAATACGAGTATTATGAAATTATAGAACAACAAATGACATCATTGGTTCTAGAATATATTATAATCAAAATGTAAACCACATTTATAAGATCACACTTGAGTAAGAATTAACAAAAATTTTTAACAATCATTTAAGATAAAAACTATTAGCTCACAATATGAACCAGTTGTCTTTAATAAGAAAATTTATTGTCTACTTTCATAAAATTTAAGTTTACATTAAATACTTGACAAGCGGTGAAAAAATTAGGACAGACTGCTTTAATTAAATGTTAAAGCATAGAAAACCATCATAGATATACGAATATGGATAACCCCAGCTACAGTACATAGTTCAAGTATTCGAGTCTAAAGCGATGAGGTTTAAATTAAAATCTAGTTTGCGGAAAACATCGCTTTAATTAAAGCAGTTTTTTAACAGCCGTTACTGGCGGTCTCGCCTTCCCTACTATTCATTACACCTCCAGGCTACAAATGCCGATGTTAGGTTTAATTAGTTTCTCTTAGAAGTCCTTCGATTTACTTGCTCTAATATAAAATTCTTGTTGAACGTTCTGTATTTATAGGAAAGAAAAATATTCTTATACTTCAACATGAGTAATGTTCTCGTAGGTTTCAGTTAAATGAATTCTCGAGCAGTTGTAATGATCTTTTACTGCAAGTTCTACAAAAAATTATCATTACAGTTAAAAACGGTATTATCCGTATTACGTATTAAGTATGAATTAAAAAAAAAACTTTTTGAATTAAAAATTACTTATAATGGACATCATGTGAGAAAGTTTTGAACAAAATGTTACATGACAATAATGCACCCTGTTTCTAGGCAAAATAACTGGGATTTACCAAAACGAACAGATTAAAATTAGGCAAATAGTTTTACATTGGTATCAAATGTTAACAATATTTATCTTCATTTAGTGAACAAGTGCTCATTTATACATTTGAAATAGGCATTTTATTTCTCATTTATATTTAGATAAGAATATATTTGTTCATTTTAATATATAATGTGAAATATGAATAAGCGTTAATCATACGTTACGATTACTGCATTTTGACCGGATTTTATGGCATATATTATTTATATTTTATACGCGATAACATACATAACACAAATTATATTGCCATGAACGAGAATCGCGAAAATATAAGAAAATATTAAATGTAATTCAGGAAGCAACTGTGAAGAATAGAGTAATTAGCTAGATAATTTCGTCTGACGTGGTTGAAAAGAATTATACCAGCTAATGCTCGCTGACTTTTGGCTGAGAATTCCAGCAATTTGTCACAGCCGGCGATGTTTATTCAAACGAGGAAATTTTATTGCAACGAAATAAATGTTGAAGAAAAAATATAGAATGGTAGAGACATTAATGATTAGTGAATTGGTTGACAATGTTGATTTTATTAAAAAAATCTAAGTCCATTTGTTTAATAGGATTGATTTTATTATTTTAAAAAATAATATAAATAACGATAAATCACAGAAAATTTTCTCTGGTTTTAAATTTTAATATAAAAGTACTAGCGGATGCCTAGGTATAATTAAAACGAAATAGTTAAACGTATTTTTTTTTCTAAGGAAATGTTATAGTAATAATCGTAACTCCATATAAGCCTTCAAATATACTAAATCCCACTGATTCCTGTTTGTCAAGAATAGAATTCTAGTTTTGTAATCACTGTACCCATTTCATAGAATTTTTAATGTGCATTTAAATTATGAATTTAACATTATTTATATAATGAATATTGAACTCATAAATAACGAATATTAAACTCACAAACTACAACTTTATAACCAAAACTGAACTCAAACTATTTAATCATGAATTGAATTGCAAGCTAGGTCTCTGGACGACAATAAGCGAGTTTCTAATTCAGCTGACCGTCAGTAATCCACTAAGTTGGTTTCCGAGTATCATAATATGTAAATTGTGTATATTTAAATGCATGACATATGAGTTAAATTTCCTTATGGTATTTATTGCCGGGATGACGATAGTTGTGTTTTCTATTTAGATTACAACAAAATATCTTCCCTAATATATACAACTTTCTTAAAAATAACAAGCGTATTGTTGGTAGAAATAAAAATATTTGTAAAAATTATATATTATTGTAACCTCTAACGTACTAAAATTTTTATTAAGATCGGTAAAGTCGTGTTAGTGAAATTTGGTATATCTTTCTATTTTTTTTTAGTCGCAGTTTGTGACAATACAACAAAATTACACTTTTGGGTTAAATAAACATTTAAAAAAAAATAACAAATTTTTGATCACTCTTAGAATAAGTCTTAGGATAAATACCAAAATTGTATTTCATTAAAATGAAGAAACTTAATATCGAAGAAAGTAAGATTTAAGGACATATTTTGTATATGTCCTTAAATCGCGAATGTATCGAAAAGGTTGGTTTAGTTTTTAGCAATACTCTATTTGATGTCTGAATTTTAATGATTTTACAAAAAAAAATCTACGCGTGGTTAAATTGGCGCTAATTACATAGAACCACAACTTGAAGTAGCATCTTCAAGAGAATATACTTTGCGCCACAACTCGACACCATTTCTCTATTGTTTCATACCCTTACGTCTACTCACAAGAGAGTTAACTGCTTAGATACGTATCGCTGAGATACAAACCCGTCTTTAACAATTATCAACTACCTTTACTACTTAGCAAAGAAAGTTGAAAAATTAGTGCATACCTTTGTATCTCGGAACTGTTGATTCTAGATCCGTTGCAGGATTTCATTATCACAGATGTCAGATTAAAAGAATAAGGATAAAACGTGTTCACGTAAATATTTATGTACAATTAAACTGTTTGAGGTTACAATAAAGTCATTTTTGATATGAAAGACAATAAACGAATGAAATGAAGAAAAACATTATGCTTATGTTGTGGAATAAAAAAGGATATGCTTAATTTAAATTTATTATACAGATCTCCAAGATAATGCATAAATAATTGAAAAAAAATATTTTAAATATGTTTATTAATCTAAATGAATTGCATTCGTATCTATTGCATTTGTTACATTGCAATTGTAAACGTATACCATTTTATTTATGTAATAATTAACAATTACGTTACATGCTATATTATATAAAACACAAAGTTCATAAAATTTTTGCAAACTAATTACTGAAATATGAAACGTGAACTCAAAACTAAGAAACAAAAATAAGGAGTAACTAGGAAACCATAAAATAAGAGGACATAAAAGTAAGGACATTAAATTCAAGTATCCTTTTATGAAATTCGCTTCAATGGATTCTCAATTTTAAAGAATCTTTGACATTATTTAAGATAGAGAAAATATTTATTTTCTATGGTTCCTGCTTTGATAAAAAGTCATTTTCTACGCCTTATATTTAATCAAGTCAAAGTGTTCGATTAATTCTGTTACAAGTGTCAAGTATCTATAATCAGTGATATGTCAAATGAAATATGTAAACAAAGCACTAATGTTATGAATGAATGGCATTTTAGAGCTTAGTAAGGCTAGAAAAGCCTCATAAAATTCATATTGGTATTACAATGATTACTATTGTATTCATTTTAAAACTATATTTTATACGTAAAAAGTAACTATAACAAAGCAAAAAGTCTAAGTTGAAATGGTTATTTTTAGTATAAACTTACTTAGAAAATAGTAGTAACGTTTAATTTCCCTTAACAATCCATTGCTACATATCGTACACAAATGATTGATCCTGATGCTACTAATATTTAATCTAACGCTAACCCTAAGTTACGTAACGAAATGTAGTAATATAACGTACAAACGTACGTCGTTTAGGTAGTACATCTAAAATGCATCAGTCTACCAACATTTTATGTATATCAAAGTTAACATTAATATTTTGTCAATGACGTTGTATATTTGTACACAAGCAACATACACGCAAACAAAACAAACAAACAAGATATGATATAAATTTCAACAATATTTACAATATAAATATTAGCACAACAGTAGCATATTAATAAATAATAACTGTCTGTATTGGTTATGTTAACCTTTGTATATTTTTATATCATACGAGATGCTAGTGATGATATTTTCTTTTTGGGTCATAAGCGAAAGTGTATTGTTATGATTGATCAGAGAATCGTTTATTTTAATTTAAAATAAATAAAACTGCCTCATTGGTCCAGTGGTAAGCATGTTCCACTACAGAAATGAGGTCCTGGTTTCGAGTCCGGGGTTGGGCCACTTAAAAGATCGATATTGGGTTTTCTATTCTCAATATTTGCCCGACATTTGGAAGTTGGCGGTGTGATCCATCCCCGTGCCTCGGAGAGCACGTTAAGCCGTCGGTCCCACGCCTGATCTCTCTCCGATCGTGTCTGATTCCCGTCACATTGAACCATGAGAATGAAGGAATACAGGGTGCATTTGTGTACTATGCCTGCCAATGCGAAGTGGAGCAGCGTGGTGGGTCTATGCTCTAAAAACCCTCTCTCGTATGAGTGAGGACCAACAATTTACGACAAATGCCACTGCCACCAACAAAGATGTCATCGAGCACCATCGGTAGCAAGAAGAGATGGTGCGAGAATTCCTCTCGACTGAGATGCCGATGCTCCGGGAAGAGGACTACATCTCCCCGTCTGAGCTACGGTGTACTATTCTAAGACTTCCGAGGAGAAAAGCCCCGGGTGTTGACGGAATCCCTAAAGCCGCGTTACAACAGCTGCCCAAGAGGAGCCTCGGAGCGCTCACGAGGCTCTTCAATGGAATCCTCCGCACGGGTCACTTCCCATCGACGTGGAAGATGGGGAAGGTTATTACCATACCAAAACCCGGCAAGGACCGCAGATATCCAGGAAGCTATCGCCCAATCACGCTATTGCCGCACGTAGCTAAGCTGTTCGAGCGTCTACTGCTGCGAAGACTAATGCCACACCTCCCACTGCGCGAGGAGCAGTTCGGCTTCCGTAGTAGTCACTCATCGACGCTCCAGCTGACGAGAACTTTACACCACATCGCCAGTGAGATGAACGGCGGCAGACGGGTGGTCGGGGTCTTCTTGGACATGGAGAAGGCCTTCGACCGCGTCTGGCACGCCGGCCTACTGGCGAAATTGCTTAGCACATCATTACCGCCTGCCTACGTGCGTATTGTGGCGTCCTTCCTGGATTGTCGCCGCTTTTACGTCGCCGTGGAAGAAGCCAAATCGCAACCCCGCCCGATCTGTGCGGGAGTTCCCCAGGGCAGCTGTTTATCACCAAGCCTATACGCGGCGTATACTGATGACATACCGACCCTGCACCATCCTGATCAAGGTGACAGAGGGGGAGACGTGCTGTTGTCACTCTATGCTGATGACAGCGCGTACATCGCGTCGTCAAATACAAAGGAACAAGCCGTTATCAAGCTTCAACGTCTGCTGGATCTGTTGCCGGATTGGCTAGACAAGTGGAAGATGTCAGTTAACGTCGGCAAGACATCGGCCATCATGTTCGGCCGCCACACGCCGCAGTGTCAGCTAAACATCAGGGGGCAGGACGTGGAGTGGCAGACCACAGTACGCTACTTGGGGTGCCGCATTGACCGCGGGCTGCGCCTGGCAGACACGGTGACTCACGCCGTGGGCCAGGCTGCGGCGGCCCGGTCGATGCTATGGCCGCTCTTTACCTCAAGTCTCCCAACAAAAGCGAAGCTGAAGGTCTATGGAGCCTACGTCCGCTCCAGACTGACATATGCAGCCCCTGCCTGGTACTCCTTCTGCTCAGGGTACCAAAGGCGAAGGCTGCAGATCCAGCAGAACAAGAGCCTACGTATGATAGTAGGAGCTCCGAGGTACGTCAGGAATGACGTAATACACCGCGACACCAGGACGCCCACCGTGGAGGTGTTTGTCCGCCAGCTGGCAAGGAGGATGTTCCGCCTAGCCGATAACTCCCCGCACACACACCTCCATGGGATTGCCAGCCACCATCCTAGAGTGGCAAACACTGGGCGCCCCTTACCTCGTGAGCTTCTGCTGTCCCTACCATCAGACGTGGGTGATGACGGCACAGACGACGCGCCGGCAGTGGCTACACCCGGACTGACCTCACTAGACTAGACCTGGATGGGCCCGCTGGCGTCGCCGGCGGGAACCAGCCCGATTGCCACTACGGGCAAAAATAAATTACCGAGCATCCGCGCGATGCTCGAGGCTTAGCCCGGGTAATGGGACAAAAGCCCCGAGGCCCGTAATCCTCAATGCAAGTTGAGACGTATCCGAGGAGTATGAGTGAGGAGTCCTGTGCGAAGGAAGCAGTGGGACTTTTGCAGTTGGGCTGCTACTTATCTTACCTTTTTAAATGAAAATGATTAGAGTACAAGGGAATAATGTCCTCAGAAACAACACGAGATGTCTATCTTTTAGTTAAATAATTTATTTTAAAATAAAACAATGCGATTTAAAGTCTGTCTTCCTTAAACGAAACTTAAAAGGCTCTGGTATTTGTGAAAGGAGCGATAAAAGTAGGATAGATAACAGAAGAGAAACGAGAATGGACAACGTTAGTGAAGCCGTTGTTGGATCCGGATGCAATTTAATACGCGCCTCTGGATCGAGCACATGAATATGCATGGAGGTTACCCAGCACGGAATAATATCTGTCTGAGTCGCGCATCCGACGTGCAATGGTCTAATCATCAGCAATGGACGAAGCTTATACGACAGTCTATTTGCTACAATAAAACCGATGACGTTTTTATAAAACGATTATACTAAAATCTGCATTAAAAAGGAACCCGTGCTGTGTTAACGCAGCGGTCAATTAAACAAATTCCAAAACATTTGAAAAAACTGAGGCACAAGGGGCGGGATTCCTTGAAGAGGATACTTAATGGCAAAAGATATATTGGCCACAGAAATAAATCCTTGTTGAAAAACTTTTCACAGGAATTGCAAACGCAACCGAACTTATCCTCTTTGCAAAGAATAGAAGGAATACGCTGGATTGGCTACTAACCATTGCTACATGGAAAGGCGAAAGAAGAAACTGGGTTTTTAACAGACTATTCAATATTATAATAACCGTACTAAATTTCATTTGTTGTCTTCGTCCAACGGCAGCTCACGATACATGATTTCAACTGGTTAGGCCCGGAATTTAAAATACGAAACAAGTAAATTACGGAATCGAGGTCCTCAAATCTTCATGCCAGCAAATTCTATATCAATCATGAGTTCTTTTAAAGTTAAAGTAGAAGACCATGTTTTCAATGTTGTAGACACTAATTCACTTGCAACAGATTCAAGTTTTTTGTGTGTATTTTAGACGTTTTGAGAAAAAGATCGTAATTTTCCACATATTACACCACCGAGTTACATTTGCCGGCTGACCGCTCTAAATCATTGAAAGTTTAATAAACTGTTTCTATAAACTTTTACACTACCATTAACAAAGAAAATACTGCTTTTAGTATAATATGAGACTCAAATACTGTTATTTGCTGCTATAAATGAACAGAAACGGACTATACAAATAAAACTACTTTAACGGGTAGCAATTACGCAAGGGTTTCACTAACTAATTAAAAAGTAAACATAACCACGTAGATCGCAGAACCATTTTACTCTCGTTAAATTAATGCATATAATTTTGGATTTTGTTATTGGAAATGGTAATATAAAACATAAATACTGTTTGTAAAATTTAAAGCTAATAAATACCGTTATAAACACAAAATCTATATACAAGATATGTTTTTTTATATGGATGCATCTTCTAATACTGGCACATCGTTGAAGCTTAAACTTGGCATTTCGCTAATAATGGAAATAAAAATTGATGTTGTAAGGTGGATAAGAATAATCTTTAAACCTTTTACGGAAACTTTCAAAAGATGGCGCTGTACAATTTTCGTAAAATACGTTTATTGATAAATAAAATTTGAATAACGAGTTAATATTTGGAAAAACCCATATTATCATAAATGGAATCATAATCACAAAACTATTAACAACTGAAAGTTATAACATTAAATAATAAATTATACATGAAGCTAAGCTAATTGCAAGTGATTTTTTTATTTCGGATTTTAGGCAATTATTTGAAAATTAACACGAAAGAGAGAATATAAATGCAACACGCTCGGGTTAATAGGAGCCATGGGTGCCGCCATATTAGCCTTGGCTGCTCTGCTGTATAGACGAAAAACGTTAATGAAAAAACAGTTTCACTTTATAAGTATGCAGAGTATATAAAGTATATAAAACTGTAAAGAACGCGAATGAACTACGCCTTACTTATGCAGTATTTTGCTTCATTGAGCAAACGATTAAAATAATACCTAAACAAGAATACAAGTGGCGTGATTTAACCTGCACAACCATGTAAGTGGGTCATATACGTACAAATTCAGTGAATGCAGCAACCAAGTAGCGGCATGTCAGCAATTATAATGTCAAGATAGGAGGCTTCAATTTATTTAGGTATTGATATAAAGTATTTAATTTAAAGTATTTCTACGTGGCTTTTATTTGTTAATTATTAATAATAGCGGCATTGGGTATTTCGCTAATCTGGAATCTATGCATTATAAAGTGAAAATGATCACTCACTCATTAATCACGAGATCTTCACAACTATTTCGCTATATAACTGGAAATTTAGCGAAGTGGTGCGATTTCGATGCACTTACATAGGGTTTTCCAACATTTTCGGGATATGGAACTACGTGGGTGACACCGCTGGGAACAGCGGTGTCACCCGCGACTGAATACGTTGAGTAATTATAAATTTACAAATACAGTATCTAAGAGACATTTATTAGTGCATTATTGCATCAACGGTTCAATGAAAACTCAACAATTGCCAAAACATCATGACCGTGCTGGTCTCACTTAAAAAAAATATTTTTCAATTACTATAAGTGTACGTCTTTGCAGTTAAGGTGGTAACTAGCCACCGCCAAAGCCTTCCACCAGGACAGACTCAGACAAATTAGAAGATATATTTTTTCTAAATTCGCGCTACCGGGGATCGAACCTAGGGCCTCTGCTAGTAAAGCGAGTACTGGCATCACTGAGCCAGCGAGCCAATTATATTTTCTAATTTTTCTGAGTCTGGACTGCTGGGAGGCTTCGGCCGTGGTTAATTACCACCCTTCCAGTAAAGACGTACAACCAAACAAAGAGATTTGTGTTAGGTATGATGTTGTAAAGCAACCATATGAGATACATCGTCTCTTATCAGATTATCACGCTCCCAACTTAGACTGTATCGTCATTTTCCATCAGGTGAGATCACAGTCAAGCGCTAAACTATCAATAATAAAAAAATGTGGCTTGTGCACGGGTTTGATGCCGTATTGGTGAGAATACTCTCATTGGTAGCAAACTCTGGAGTTCAATTGTTGATGAAACAAATTTGGGAATTTTATAATTTTTATAAGTTTGCACTGGTAGAAAGATCACTTCAGTCGTTGTTTGTTAAACTACTATGAGCAAAGATTTTATGCCATTAGAAATTTGTGGTCCAGTACTATACTGTTTAGAACCCAATAAGAGACAAGTGTTTATTTAGCTCTGACTATGTTAACACTTTACCATCTTAGACTGAATATGTTGACCACGGATAGTTGATTGCAGCGCTTTGAAATGTCTATAACTTTTTTTACTACGTATAACCCACATATTTGACGAAGGAAATTATATCAGCGCGTGAAGGAAATTATATCAGCTAATTTTCCCTGAGTTTCGACGGCAAGCACTAGTAATTTGTCACAGCCGGCGATGTTTATTCAAACGAGAGGATTTTATTGCAACGACATAAATCTCCGAGAAAAGACGCGATGGAAGTGACGCGGATGGTAATTGTACAACAATGTTGCTTTCCCCGCTTTTCTTTCGCACATAAAAACATAATTAATTATTATCTCTTGTTTCCCCGCAAATAGTAAATCTTTGCTGCGAAATTGCAATATAGTTAATTATATTAATATTTTACTTTACTCGTATAAAAGAAAAATATTTATTTGTATAAGTTCTGCAATTCGCAAGCTCTTCTTGGTAAGTTTTTCTGTTGCAATTATTTATATGCCAGAGCTTGTAATATCATTTTTTTATTTTAAACTTCTACTAAAGCACTTTCTGGAGTTCCTGCAAGATATATCTCCAAAGGGATAGGGTATTCTATGTCTACAAACTTTAATTTCTTATTATTGTGACCTGTTTTTTATTACATAGATACATAAAGAAGAAAAATAATGGAAAAGTAGCCTCATTGGTCTAGTGGTTAGCATGTTCGACTACAGACATGAGGTCCTGGGTTCGAGTCCCAGGTCGGGTCAATTCGAAATCGATACTGAGTTTTCTATTAAGATTTTCTCAATATTTGCTCGAAGTTGGGAAGTTGGCGGTGTGATCCAACCCCGTGCCTCGGAGAGCACGTTAAGCCGTCGGTCCTGCGCCTGATCTCTCGTCCCCGTCGTGTCGGTTTCCCGTCACACCGGACTATGAGAGTGAAGGAACAGAGAGTGCACTTGTGTACTATGCCTGCCAATCCGCAGTGGAGCAGCGTGGTGGGTCTATGCTCTAAAAACCCTCTCTCGTATAAGGGAGGAGGCCCGTGCCCAGCAGTGGAATGTTAATGGGCTGCTACTTACTTGCTTTTTTTTACTGTTTTAAAAAATTGTATTTAAAAAATAATATGTCATAAGAGAACGTTGTGGCACAAAAGAAGATGTAGTGACTAAAATTGAGAAAGGTATTAGATGGTTTGGGCATATAGAGAAAGTGAATGAAAGGAGACTGACAAAATGGATTTACGAGTCAATAGTAAATGCGAAAGTTGTCAGGGGAAGACCAAGGCGAACGTTCCTGGATCAAGTCCAAGACATTTTAAATGAGGGCTAAGTACTCTTGGTGCTTTAAACCGACGAACTTGTATGAAACGTTTAATGAGAATGAAAGAAGCGAAGGAGATATACAAGGATCGTGGCAAGTGGGAGGACGTTCTCTCTGCCAACTCCTATGGGATGGAGGCGTGATGCTATTTATGTATGTATTTTTATATATATTATGATTAAATAAGTATATGTAAGTAAGCATTAAATTTTCGCATTACCGACCTATGTACTCGTATCTATGTCTCATTCCCAAAGGTTTTCTGAAAGAAATAACTTCAAACCGATAAGACCGCCTTTTGTAAGACACTAAGTTATTTAGTTTAAATTTCATTTTTATGGAGTTTTTGAAGTGGTGTGGTAATAATAAAGAAATAAATAAGATAAAATAAAACATACACTAAACAAAAAAACATCATCACGTAAGTTTTCTTACAATACACGTCGATGGCTCCGATCTATCAATAATCAATCAGTCATCTTGCATTACAGATATTTTGACCTTAAGTCCAAAGTCTTTTTAATCATAAAACAAGATGCTTGAAATAAAGTTATGTTTTACAGGCATTATTAATACATAAAGTACTACTTCCCACTTAATATTAAAGAAAGAAAGATTATTATTAATAAATTTATTATTGATTATGTAATTATTAATAAAATAAAAAATTAGGATTTTATACTTAACTCTTCATACGTAGGGGCCGGCGATATATATGTATACATTACCTTTATGTATTTTATAGTTTAAGTTTCTGTACAAGTAATTTTGTTGGTGGTCCAAATAAATAAATATATAAACGTTCTGAACGGTTTTCTATTTCTATTGTTATTTCATCATTTTTATTATTAAGCTTTACATACTTATTCGATAAATATTGTGAAAAATTTTACCTACAAGCAGAAACTTACATCTATAACAATTAAAATTTGAATTTAAATCCATTTTAAGTCCAGTAAAGCAATAAGCGAGTTAGTAAATCAGCTGACCGTTAATAATCCACTTGGGTCATAGCGACCGCGTTCTATGTAATTACCATTTCTAAAATTATTTTAATTTATGCTACAGAGATATATTGCAATAATATTTTTCTATACTACAAATAAATATGTAAATTAGAATTTCTACGTACAATATATTTTCCCTGCTGTTCTATAAATTTATTCTCTGTCCATGTTGGTAACAAACAAACACTCTTATCAATAAAAAGCTAAGATTTTTATTTATTTATACCAATATATTATATTATTGAAATAAATTCGTTTAATAAATAAATAATGTACATGTTTTTTTTGGCTATTATCACTCATTATAATATGAAGTAAAATGTGAAATTTGTTTCCTTTGTTAATTTTTATATTAAACAAATTTTATTTCCACATTCGAAAACTTTACAATATTTATTAATTTTTGAAATAGTAATGAAAAATAAGTCACATAAATAAGTGACCTAAATCATATCTCGTAATAGAATAATAGTCATGTAACAAAATGTTTTACTTCAGAAATATTTACTTTTATAAATATAGGTAAACCTCAGCGAACGACATAATTTTTCTTCCTTGGTTAAAAAAAGAGTTTTCCAAGTTATCTAAACCTCACATGTGACACCACTGATGTCTCCTTAATTCGTACGCTTACAAAAGCTCACTTACGCGGAACTTTTGTACGCGACATGAATGTCTACGTATTACCCAATTTACATAACACGTCATCATGAAACCATATACAGAATACATACTACTTTTTTTGTACATTTCTCCAATTTGATAACACTTCAAATACTTTTTCAATTTGGGGCCATACCAGAGACTGAATTTTACCGTATCCAACTTTTTTCTTTATTGAAAGGTTAGCGCTTGACTATAATCTCATCATATGATAAGTGATGATACAGTTAAAGATAAAGTCGCCCATAACCTGGGACGACGTAATTTACATCTTAACTGCCAAACATAATGTTGCATCCGTTTTATCATATGCCTTGTTTGGGGTAATTCTGTTGACGTCAATAGAGCATTTCGCCTCCAAAAAAATGCATAAGGGTTATCTGTACTCGTAAGGTAGGGCTTTTAAAAACCTCGTAAAAGATTATTCAAATTACCACTACCGTGCATGTACATTAAAGATGCCTGTGTTTTTGTAAAAGAGAATCTATAATATTTCGTGAAAAATTACGATAATAATAAAGGCAGAACAAAAAATTTCCCAATAAGCTGGCAATAAATAAAGCATGTAAGAGTATAGACAAAAAAAGGCATATTCCATAGCGATAAAATTATTCAATAAATTAACACCAAATTTTCTACGTGAACGAATATCTATAATAATTCTTTTTAAATTTTGAATATTAGTTTTTCATTTCATGTGTGTAACTATTGAGTATTTTGAGTAGTCTGACTTTTAATTTACATATTTAATTTAATAATGTTAATATGTTGTTTCTTGACTTATATTACATATATGGATACCAATCATTGCCTGAGCAAATGTACTTTGACATTTTTTACGACCATGTATTTTAAAATGTTTCAATAGCAAATAAATTATTATTCTATTATATTCTTATTTTAAGGATTGTACATAGCATCGCACCGAAATCTTTGCATGTAGAGTGGTAATTAGCCACGGCCGCAGCCGATGAGAAAGTGCAATATCCTAAACTTGCCTCAGCCTGGGATTGCTGCTGGTAAAACGAGCACTCACATCCTTGCATCAGTGAGGCCATCAAACCATTTATATTACAATTTTATTACTTTCTACGAAATATAAAACCATTGAAATATACGACATTCGCTCTGCATAGCAAAGCTATTTCTGAAAAATATAAAATGTGACTATGCAACGACTTCTGTATTGAGGGATGTACGCTACGTGGGCCAAATCATTACGGATGTGAAAAGTTGCGTGAAAAAATAACACAATTTTTCCCGCAATTTGTTGACCTACAACGTAGTGTCATGCATGCTTTCACAATGCAACGTTGTGAATTATCGTCATATTGCATAAATAAAGAGAGTTTATTTTAGAGAGAGAAAAAATGTCTTGATTGGAAAGAGCAGTAAAATAATTGTAATGTAAAAAGGGCATATGCTCTTAAATAATTTGTTAGAAAAACGGCTGGCCCTATTTTAATGATTACTGAGTTGTTGGATTTGTCTCCGCCTCAAATAACAGAATAGCTATCAAAATATTGGAAAAATACACGAAAAGGAACTTCTAGATCTAAAAATCTATTTGCCGGAACATTTTGAAATTGGGCACACATTTACCTATCACGGTGAAGACGGTGATTAAGAACATGTTTTACCATATTCCCAGGGGAATGAGAGATACACCACGTGGAACAACTAGTTTAATAATAAAACGTTATATAGAGATAAACGAGATTATAGGTCATGATTTTACCTAAATTTAGATCATTAAATTAACGCTATCAGACCCGTTCTTTTATTAGTTCCGTGGGGAAATATAAGTCAGGCTTGTAATATATCGGGAAGATATACTAATAGAAATATAAGTTGAGCTTTTATTGCTGACAGGAAACGTCTTTTTTTTTTTCGAACTGTGTTTAGCTGTTAGCCCTACTGGCTTTTACAGCGTAACCGGGAGGAAAGATAAGGAAACGTCTCACCTGATTGTAAGTAAGGCAGATAGTTTAGCTTTTGTGGTTTCTCCACAGCGTCGTGCTTAAACTTAATAATGTCACCATTGTGCCAGCGCGGTGGTCACTAGATTTATCATGTCATATGCAAGTCTTTTAAACACATTGATGGAATGTTTTTCGATTTGTAATCATTTATTTCAATAATTTAGATATTTACTATTTTCTGTTACACGTTTACGTACAGTAAATCAACTGTAATTTTTATATTCTAGGGGATAGTGTTTCAGAAATAAATTGCTTACAAATTCGATATGATTTTTTTTACAAAATAAAGTTTTACGCTAAGAAATTTCACCTTTTAATAATCAAAATAAAATGTTTTAAGATGTCAAGATTTTTCGAGTACTAAAGAGATGCATATATCTTTAAAAGCTTTCACCTTAAACGAAACAATAATTTTCAAATTAAAGAGTTGAATGGCATTAAAAAAGGTTGAGCGCTTTAAGTACTTGGGCCACTGGGTCTCTGAGGATATGAAGGACAACACCGACATCGAAAGAGAACGAAGGTCGCTGTCTGTTCGCTGTAACATGTTGATACACAGATTTGCGAAATGTACAACTGCAGTTAAAGCCTCACTTTTTAACGCTTTCTGCAAATTTAATCTTTAATAAATTTAATTAATTTTAATCGCATTTTATACATGCGGTCTGTGGATCAACTTCACTCAGCGGGTATACAGCGACCTCCGAATACAACAATGCATTCAGGATGCTGATGGGATTGCCACGTTATTACAGCGCCTCCGCCTTGTTTGCAGAGGCTCACATAGATGGTTTCGCCGCCATCATGCGCAATCGTAGTGCCTCGCTTCTCCGGCGGCTGCGTGACAGTCCTAACAGCATTCTGCGTCCATTGGCAGATCGGTGGGACTCACCAATGCTCGCGCACTGGGTACAATTGTCATGAGATAAACGACGAGTGTCTGTAATGTTAAGGATTACTAACAAAGTTATATATAATTTTCATTTTAATTCAATTTTAATTTTAATTTGTTCATAATTTGGCTTAGATTTTAAAATTACATGTTTAATTTACTAACCTATTTCATGGATCTTTGTTGTCTAAAGTAAATAAATATTATTATTATTAATATATAGCTTGTTTAAACGTTGTCGATATTTTCATATGTTGTTGAATTAATTTATCTAAGACCGTAAAATTATACTGCGTTAGTTCAGATTTATTACAAGAAAATGTTTTACATCTAAATATCTCATAAGAAAATTTATTAACAAGCTGCCTACTCCATCACGCTATCAAAGGCTTTGAGTACCTACTTCGAAAGCGAACAGTGTATTCGGTGCTCTTAATAACCTTGTTGTCTCATCTATAATTGCATTAGGGATAATCCGGATTACATAATAATAAGATGTTTCTCTAGTATATAACATAAATTTAAAAACAACTCAGATGGTAGATAATTATAGAAGTTTACACGTCCTGGATAATCACGTTAGAAATTTTTTGAAAAACAATTTCACCGACTAATTCGTAGTTAGAGCAACGAAGAAGTTGCCGAATTTCGTTGCTTGACTGGAGAAACTGAATTGCTACCAGGGATAGGAGATTTCCTGGGCATATTTGCATTCACCGATAGCAATATTTTTGTTTTATAAAGATGATTATTTTTGTAACAATCACCTGATTGTTACAAAAATAAGATAAGTGAATGGTGTCCTAGCTTCACCACTGGATTCCACGTATCAGCCAGCTTAAAACCATCTTCACGATTGAAATTAGGATATTTTTTAATTTCAATGGCCTCGCGAACTAATCTCGGCATATAATGGCGGTCCGTGGAAAGAACTTTCGGGCTATGAAGTTCTATCCAGTGTTGAGTTCCCTGCTGCAAAATGTGCTCCGCGATCGCAGATTTTTGTATGTCGTTGTGCTTGACAGCATTTATGTGTTCTGACACACGAGTTGCTATGGAACGCTTCGTTTGCCCAATATAAGAGCTTCCACAGCTGCAGTCAATTTTGTAAACGCCCGGACATTAAGCTGGCTGATACGTGGAATCCAGTGGTGAAGCTATGCCAAATGAACAAACGACGCAATTTTTCTAAGTGAATGGTGTCTGATTAAGATTCAAACTCGTGACTCATTTAACAAATATTACCCCTACGAAATTACTGATTAATATTTGTACGGTCTATACGTGATGTCTACAGAAGATATTCTACCATTAACTATTACAAAAGGCAAACTATCACCGCAAATAAATATTCATATTTTCCGTTGGAGCGAAATTTTTTATACGCGATATTTGCGGAGTAAGCAAAAACCTCTCTCTATAAACGTGCAGTCGTGCAACCACTAGTTAAGTTTCAATACGACCAACTTCACTGCCGCAGCCCTGTCGATAAATGGAACATTTGGCAAGTGAGCGAAACTGTGAAAGTGTAATGCGAATAATTTAGAAACTTTAATGTAATTGGCGTTAATCAGTGCCAGTAACCTCTACACTTTCGTTTGGCACAGTATACTCTAGAGATTAATAACACATATTCTTTTATTCATAAGTATAATTCTATTAATTGTAATTACTACACACATTTCTATTAAACATTAAACTCAATACATTAATACTATCTTAAAATTTTACTAATACACTTAATATCTAAACTACAACTGTCACACTCCACGAACAAGCTTCGCCAGCCTCCCAACGCGACGTCATCATTCGTGCCGCTTAACTTAGTCAATACAAAAACTAATAACATGACGCGAACATATTTTTACTTGTTATATATTCTATTAATGCATTTAAGCCAATATTTCACCACAGTACACTTATTATTTAGTTAAGATCTTGCTAAATCATCTTTATTGTACTTGTATCGACTATTATGATAAATAAATTATACACACATACATAGCATCACGCCTCATTTCCATAGGGGTAGGCAGAAAGAACGTACCTCCCCACTTGCCACGATATCTTGCCTTGCATATCTCCTTCTCTACTTTCATTCTAATTAAACCTTTCATACAAGTTCGTCGGTTTAGAGTACTCTTGACTTATCCCTTTAATTAAAATGTCCTGGATTTGATCCAGAAACGTTCGCCTTGGTCTTCCCCTGACAACTTTCGCATTCACTTTTGACTCATAAATCATTTTTGTTAGTCTCCTTTCATTCATTCTCTCTATTTTAGTCACTACATTTTCTTTTAAACCACAAAGTTCTTTTATCACACCATTTCTTACTCCGTCACTCAATTTTAATCCAATCATACTTCTCAACGCTCTCATGTCTCCCGCATTTATTTTACTTTTGTGATTCTTCTGACATACCCAACTTTCACTACCATACATAAGTGTTGGGCACCAACACTCCTGCATGCACAGCCAATCTGGCCCTTTGAGACACCATCTGGCTACTCATAAAGGCGCGCAGGGCACCATTTACCATACGAGTATTCCCTGCATTCACTCTTCTTTCACATGTTACATCTTTTGTAAATTTAGATATACAAATTCTTTCACCTCTTCCACTTGTTTCCCCGTCTATCAAAATATTGCCATTCAGCATAGATTCATCTCTTTCAAAAAGCATAACTTTGGTTTTGTTTACATTCACTTTCTTTCCTTTCCCTTTCAAAGCTATATTCATAATATTTACCATCTCCTGCAGTTCAATAGCGGATGACGCAAGTATTACTTGATCATCAGCGTAGAGTAAACGTTTGATGAGTAATTCATCCATTCTTAACCCAGACATACTTTCTTTTAAATCTGTCAAACAGTTATCCGTGAATAGGTTGAACAGCCATGATGACGCAACACATCCCTGTCGAACACACTTTCTGCAGGAAACCACTCCGTGTACGCCCCGTCTATTTTGACACAAGCGCTAGAACCCTCATAGAGAGACTTCAATGCTTGAATCAGATTACCGCTCACCCCATACGTTGATAACGTTGATCATTATAATGGTCAATTTAAATATTTTCCAATCATATGATGAAAATGGCGAACGTAGCCGAAAACTATAAGTCAAAAAGGTATTTCATTAAATTCGTTATTTAATTAAACATCGAATCACATCAATGCATACATATATATTTAAATTACATTGAAAAATTGTTTAGTAGATTAGCTGACCTACATTGAACATTGTATGTATAAATAAGATTTTTTTTTATTTTTGATACCTGTCCTGTCCTGTGTATCTATAATTAATATACTAGAAGAAAAAAACAAAATCGCGAAAGGTATATTTTTTAAACAAAAACTATTTTATATGATAAAAAATATGCATATATATTTTCGTGTAATTTATATAAACTTTTACGGCAAAACCATTCATTTAAGATTTATGGTCGGCGTTAGATATTACGCAAAATTTTCCAGCGAAAATATTATCAACACAGACATTATGTTTTTTTTCACACATTTTTTTTCCAAGTAAATAACGCCATAACGAGCGAGGGATGTGTAATAAAGCTATTCGTGTGTTTTACGTAGTTTTAAATGTATCTGTAATAAGATTATAAAATATGTAAATGTGACAAGATTTTATTTTTAATTGTATAAGGGGCATTAATGTAAACACACACATGTTCTGCATCAAATAACTAATACCCTTCAGCTATAATAATACGTCCGCAAATGAATTATTTTTAATTCATATAGAAATTCGAGGTACACAGGCATCTTAAAAAAATAAAGAAATATCTATATTACAAAAAAGACTCCCCTAACTTTTTTGTATTATTAGATAGGTATCTTATAAATAATTCACGTAATTATCATTATTCACGTAATCATTAATTCACGTAAGTGAAAAGTAAAAACTTCGATTATGAATATGAATGATCTTACTTCAATGAAGTTCAAATGTTGAGTTATTAATATTAACCTTTGGAACATTTTACGATAAATATTAAATCAAAACAAATAATGTGGTCTAATAAGTATGAGGGAATATAATTGCGTTAATTATTACGGGCAAAATTTCTTTGGACATTGTTTCCTTTAGAACAAATATTATATATGCTGGCGGCGGAGTATTGATGGTGAGGCGGACGTGATATTATCACGCTTAGCATCTTTGTAGTATAAAAGAAGTGCAAATACAGCAACGAATACTAAGCAGCGTATTAATGCAAGCACGCGCTTCGGTAGCAGGCGTCCCGGATACCACTTCCAGTAGCTTATATTAAAGTAAAAGGTAAGTAGCAGCCTTATAACGTCCCACTGCTGGGCACAGGCCGTAAGAGAGAGAGAGTTAGAGCATAGACCAACACTCTGCTCTATTGCGGATTGGTAGGCATAGCACACAAGTGCACTCTTATAGACTGATATGACGGCAATCCAACACGACCGTAGAGAAATCAGGCGCTGGACCGACGGCTGACCGTGCGGGAGTGGAGCCCACCAACTTCCCAACTTCAGGAAAATATTCAGAAAATCTTAATAAAAAACTTAAAATAGATTTTTCAATTGGCTCAACCCGGAACTCGAATCCAAGACCCCATGTGTGTAGTTGAACACGCTAAACACTAGACCAATGATGCTGTACTAGACCAATAAGACAGTGAGGCAATGAGGCAGTCAGGTCATATTAAGGCAATACAATTTTCTAATTTGTTTAGATCTGGTCTGGGGAAAGGCTTCGGTATTGGATAGTTTTTATCTTACTAGTAAAGACTTGCCGCCATGCAAAAATTTTCTTCCATTACGTGATTGTGTATTCATTAAGAGGTTTAATAAATTAGCTTCCTTCGTACATTAAATTACCACTTACCATAGGGTGAAGTGTCACAGTCAAACGCTAACCTATCAACAATAAAAAAACCCTATCATATCAACAATCGTTCTTTGATATACGAAGTGTTAGGAGAAAACGAAGACCGACGATAGTATTAATGACACCTTTGCTGATGGGATGGAAAAAATTACTGATCCTGATTTAAAAAAAAAAAAACAAAAATTTTTAATAGCATTATTTACGCTTCATCATGTTAGTACAGCGAAATGAAACAAACGTTTTATAAGAAGTACATTACTTTTCTAAAAAAAAGCAAAACCAAAATCAAAAATCAGCTGACGCTCGGATCAACGAACGCACTTTCGATCAATTTAGTCGTTTCTTTTACACCGGCGCCAGCTGGTTTTAAGTTTATTTATATAATATGCTTAGTTTGATTTCAAAATATATATTATAATTTGTTAAGTACACAAATATTTTATAACAAATTTATGGTGCATTTAGAAATCCTGAAATAATCCACTGCGACGATTATACTTTTTTTTTTCAATTCAAAACAGAAACTGTTTCCGAAACTTCCTCCTTAATAGCTTCCCTGATGGACTTAAGGAAATAGAAATACGGAAATAAGAAGATCAATTACAACAATTAGGCATCTCGCTGTTAGAAAACTATGTTTCTGCTTATTAGCTTTGTACCGAAGGCACTTAAGCGAGGCTTTTCTTTGTTCATACAAATGTATGTGGCAAACACTTCCACTATCAGATATTATATGTGCTTCATCTTGGTACATTGAAAATACAAAAACGATTAGTAGAAGTCTCATAAAAGTGAGAGAGAGGCTTTTAAAATATAGAAAATATAGATCTACCACCGGCTACACACACACACGAAAATTGCTTCAGGATTTTTAAGTTTCTTTATAGAAAGAGAAATTTAGGAGTGTGTGCCCTGAATTGAAATCCAAGGAATTCCAAGCAAGAGACCTCGCGTGTCATCACTAGGCCATTATAACGTCTTTTATACATAAGACAACATAAAATATTAATATTTTCTGCTACTAATATTAACGTAACCAATGTTATTGTCTTATGTCATTATAAACCTAACGACAATAATAGGTATCATTATTTACCGATTGATGTTTTCGTCAAAAGTTGGATATTGAAGGTAATATGAGCCCGAAGTTTGTTTTAATATTATTAAGTTAGGAGTTTTCGGAGTAAAGTTAATATTTTTTGTGGTTAATATAGAATGTTTAGATCTTTGTTAGACATGAAAAAAAGGTTTGAGTAAAAAAAAAATAGAAGAAAATTTTACGAACTATATTTCGAATGGTGTTTTGTGGAAGAGTTGTTTTTTTTTTAATTTATTGCATACAGCTCAGCACTCTACTTGGGGTCTTTCTTTAGATAACACAGATTTATTCACAAAACAATTTGATTCAATTTGTATGTAAATAACATTGATTTTTTCGCAATGATCTATCGTAATATTTTTATAAATATAATAAATAACATGACTACATTCCACAACGATTCAAGGTCAGATATAACTTACATTTTAAGAAATTTCCGCCCGGAATTCGCGTACAATATAAAAAGTGTCATATTTTATATCTTATAACATTACGAGTTCGCTAATCAAAGTCGCGTTATAACGGATTTAGCCGATTTGGATTTTAGCGGAAACTGAAACAGAGTGAAAATATTTTTTAAATTGATATTGCGTATATAGGAAATGCAAAAAGTTGATTGTTTTACATTACATTAAAGTAATGTTAAAGAAAATTGTATGAAGAAGTATATGCAACGCAATTTAAGTATGTAATAATGTTCTACGTACAGAAACGAATAACAAGTGCTGTCTTCTTATAAGAGTTTTATTAGCTATTTGTTCATGAATTAATAACAGAAAATGAAACAATAAAATAAAGAATGAGAAACTTTATAATATCATCGATTATAATGAAAATTTGTTTACGTTAATAACAACATTCCCTTATATTTTATTAAATTTTCAAGGGCCTCGCTTACATACGTGTATACTCTGTAAACATAATCGGCCTGCTTAACGAAGCAGACATAAGAGGAAATTACGATTAAATTCTGAAAGGAATTATAATTATTCGAGTAAATAAAATATTTATAATTTATGAATAAAATCTTTTTTTTCTATTATCTTCATTAAGTTACGAGTTTAGACTATTAATAATTCATTATCATTTAATTTTGTGTTGTAGTGTATTATTTACAGTTACCTCTTCCAGGCAGTCTCTTGCGTAGTTCCTGACCTGTGGGAATATCTCTACTTAGTGGCTCTTAGGATTCTGCTCAATTTTAAGAACCATAAAGAATTCGCAATGAGTGTGTGAGTGAGTTTAGAGGTCTAAAACTCATTTCGTATTATTGTCTTTCTAATGAACTAGGTTTGGGGCACATCGGTTAGATAGTTACATAGTCTACGACAGACATATTGCGACAGACATATATATCATATAAATTATATAACAAACCTCAAAACCATTTTTGTCATTTGAATCTATTCTAACAGAAAAAGGTATACGATACGCGAGACACTAAATGTTTTGTCAGTAAAATATCATGATAAGTTCGAAGATAAACGTATAAAGAACACGTTGAAAATTATATTAACGATTGAAAGCATTTTCGTTAATACCATATGTTGAAACCCTTAGTAGAAAAACTAGAATTTTACCTTAATAATCAATCGCTATTAAAACTCCATTAGCGTAACGTACGAACTTTTTCCATTTGATATTGATATTGATATCTGAGCGTTCTGTAAAAGCGAAACGTTTATCAATGTCATAGATTTGGTCTCAAAATATCTTAAGTAGATCACAGAAATTTATATCACAACTTTGTTTATCTAAATGTTGAGATGGTTTAAAGTTGTGTTACAGTGTCGCTATATCAATACACCTGGCACACTTTTAGAAGTTTGTCACTTTTGAAATTTATGTCCTATTCAACAAACCAGTAACTGCTTGTATTAATAACATACGTTCGTAGATGTTTCATTATAAAACAGAAATAGGAACCGAATTATTGTCATATTTTCAGTTTCAATTTACAAAGATATTTTTTTTACTCCTAAAATTAGTTCACACTCTCGTCACATATCTTTTACTAATAAAATATTTTATATTCAACCACTCGAGTGCATATATTTTCTATAACGTGAAGTGGATGACACTTGAGGTTAATACTACAGTTTAAGATAATAACCGATTTATTTTTTATATTACTAGTATTATCTTCTTTTCATTTTTGGCTATAAATAAATAACCCTTTGGTTTTAATCTAACTAATTGTAAGTGTCTTAAATGCTAGGATAATTTCCTATTCATCATTACTAGACGTCCTGGATAGCATACCAGCTAGGTCTTTATTTGAAGATTGATACGTGCCAAAAACTTAATTTACTACTATTTAATTACTTTCAATAAAAACAAGAAAAAGGGTAATGAAAGAATATACAAACACAATCATAATTATAAAAAGAACTAACGATTTGTGGGGTGTTTTATTCCATTTCCTACATCTAATAGTAGATAACTCCGATATATTTGCTTTGTAATAGTATTTATTATACGCTGGAAAAGCTACGAGTATCTTACCTCCACATTCGAGTAGTTCAATATATACGATCGTAATCACATTTTACCTTAGCGAAGAAACTTTATTTTATACGGACAGCGTAAAAGAAACAACCATATCCGTTCTGTGTAATTTGCTCCACAAGAAACATTTACTTAGTTTCCTCTAAGTAATTTCTAATGCCGTATAACTTTGAACCTTTCTTGCTGACTTCACCAACATATATATCTAAATGGACATTGGACCCGTATTCGTGAAGCGGCCAAATAAGGGTCTATAATTTGGAAAGAACGTTCGCCCAACATCGTCGATAAATCAGAGCCTACATAAGAAAAAAAGTAAGGGACTAGGACATGAAGCGAAATGATTGGATAGAAACCAAAGTACCTGTGATTTATAAGAAAACATCTACGGCATAATTGTGAAGTTTTTAAAAATATGTATTTACGACATTAATATACCTATACTATACCTGGGATCCACGTGGGTTATCGCTCTTTTACGATACCTGAATCTAGTAACGCATATAGAATAGAATTATTAAAATGCCAAGGTAACATTTTACCAATAATGAATGTGACAATATTTTTTCTTTAAATAGATTTTAGAAAATCGTTTTTATTACATTTCGCATGACTTTTAATGGTTGAGCTCAGATGAAATCAAGTAACTGCTGCTCATAGTTGGCTGGAAATTGCAAAAGTGTCATCTATAAAATGTCAAGGTTGGATGAGAGTGAAAAAAGGTAAATCATTATAGCCCTTTTAACCATCAACGCACTGCTCCTTCTATTGTTACTGCAATTGTCTATAAGCAGCGGTAGTACGATAAAGCTTGTTAGACTGTATTTATTTTATTGTCCTCTATTAGCTCATACCGTCTTTATATGTTATATGTATATATCTAATTCACATTGTCATGGAATAACTTTTTTTTTACTATGGTAAATAATCTTCCATAGTTACAGTATTTTCTAATATAATTCTTGCCTTAAATTTATGTTTTTTCATATTCTTTGTTTATATAATAAAGTCCATTTAGTACGACGTTCATTTCGCTGTAGTAAAAGGCAAACATTCCTACTAAAAGGAACCCTTTTATACTCCACCGTCACGTTAATAAAGTATTTTTAAAATAGGATGCAAAGGGACTTTTTTATATTATTAATTGCAAATTGAGCGGCCCGTTTTATGGCTCGCATGGGTCAGAGCTGTCACGTTGAAATACAGGGATAATTACTCAGCATATCTTGAAACGGCTCCCGACAGATCTCGTCATGTGATCCAATTAAGGATAAAATTGTGAGTGCTCTCTGATCAGATTAGATGACCTTTGTAATCATATTTAAGACAGTCCTTAGCTAGGGATTGAAAGCATAAGTTGTCTTCGAATAACTGTCAACTTTATGGTAAAATCTTATAAGGAGGAATTTCTCGACATAACATCGGGTTTAGCTTAGTGTGGTTAAAGACGCAATAATTTCAATCAAATAATGAGTCATGGACCAAATACATTTGTAATTATATTTACCAATAAATAATTAAATAATGTCCAGTTAAAATTGAAATTAAAATCAATCTGACGAAACGACTATTTGATGTTTGGTTGTCGTCTCTAGAATGCCACAATTTCTCTATCGCGTAAATTGTTGTGTTGGGTTCATCGCAGCATTCTGCGGGGTACGGGTCTCGAGGCAGGGCCTCATTGCCCGGGCATCTTTTCTCGGGCATTCAGTAAATGCCCGGTACTCTTTTTTGCCCGTATTTTATACGGGCTGGATCCCGCCGGCGACGCCAGCGGGTCCATCCTGGTCAAATCCGAGTGTTGTTGCTACCGCGTCATCTTCGCCGCTATCACCTACGGCTGGTGGTGGTGACAGCAGGAGCTCACGAGGCAGACGACGCCCAGTATTTGCCGTTCTTTGGTACTGGCTGGCAATGCCGTGGAGATGTGTATATGGAGAGTTATCCGCCAGGCGGAACATACTCCTCGCAAGCTGGCGGACGAACACCTCCACGGTGGGCGTCCTGGTATCACGATGGATAACGTCGTTCCTGACGTACCTCGGAGCTCCTACTATCAGACGTAGGCACTTGTTCTGCTGGACCTGCAGCCTTTTTCTCTGATATCTTGAGCAGAAGGAGTACCAGGCAGGGGTACCGCATACGTCAATCTAGAGCGGACGTAGGCTCCGTAGACCTTCAGTTTGGCTTTTACTGGGAGACTTGATTTATTGTCTACATGTATAATAGCGCCTGTTTTGATATCTATGTTACATGTGGTATCTTAAGTCATTGATAAAGGGTCAATATAGTTTTATAAATTAAAAATTTCTCCCTTTAAAATGAAACGTTAAGTATAATATTGACTTTATTTATAATAACATATCGTAATGTATGGAATGTTTTGCAGTGGCACAAGTATAATCCTAACTATTCACATACGTTAAGCTCCTGTCAAAAACCATTGTCATAGAAGTGTCAACAACAACTGTAGAAAGTTTCTTAACAATAGAATGAAAAGTTTAGAAACGCATAGAGAACAAATGCGACATCCTGTAACACGACGATATTTTTTATTTTTAGGGGGAAGATAGCTCCTTTCATGGTGTTGATGGTTCCTTAATACTGATTTTCCCATAAGCCCACAAGCTCGGTAACATAAAAACGTACTAACCCGCACGATATTCTTTTAACCAAAACATTCATTTGTCATTTGTCAATTTCTTTATCGACGAAATATAAATAGTATCTAAAAGTTATAACTCTACTGTAATCGATAAATATAGAAGACATATATTTTTTTTAGTTTTTACTCTGTTGTCGTGTTTGTTCTTTTTTCGCTGGGAAGTGCCTTTACGCACCCCGAAGAAAGACTTTATCCAATCAGGAATGTGGGACTCACAGATAACAGAATGCCCACTAAAACCCAGCGGATCCCTCCTCATCCATGAGTGAGGTTTTCTAGCTGCATTCCACTCTAGTGACCCGGATGATACCGACGATGAGGATGTACCACTCAATAGGGTAAAGCATGAAGTACAAATGTGTGACTTCTGCCACTAAGCCTTCTTCGACGGCGAGGGAAGACTTTAGCCTCTTGCTCCCTTAGCCTCTCATTTGCCTCCTTCAGCGAGACGACTGTCTCGCAAAAGAAGGCAACCGCCCTCCAACCAACTTCACTGGCGAGCATTACCCCAATTATGCTCTCCAATGAAAGATCTCCTCTAACCAGCGACAACAAGATAGTGTGTGTGGGAGTGTGAGTGCAAGTGGGAGTGTCCACGCTAGACACTCCGCCAGGGTATGGTGCGCCGTATCTACAGGAGCACCACACTCATGACAGGCGGGCGTTTCCTCACGGCCAACGACATGGTGCAGGTACTTGCCGAAACAACCATGGCCGGGAAGTACCTGCACCAGACGGTAGGAATGAGATCAATGCGGTCAACATGGTGACAAATATCGTTTTTTTCATATAATATTTCAATGTACGACTGATGATTATATTATAGAATGACTTAAAATCTAAAATTACGAGGATATTTTTGCGCCCTGTTCTGAGAAGAGCCCGCAACAAACTCCGTCGGTTCTACGTTTTTTTCTATTAATATTTATAGCTTCAATTTATTCTACATATATCGATTAGAGCAATTCATTCACTCCCACGCCTTTTATCTTCTAAGTAGCCTTCAAATTTTAGAATGATTTCTTAATTAGTCTTCTTTTAATAACAGTTTTAAGTTTATTACGAGACATCTCTGTAACCTCTTCTGAGAGTTTACTATATAAATGTATACAGTTGAATAAGTTGTCAATTTTACGTTGGTTAAAAGGATTTACAGCAATTTTTTTATTCTTAATCAACTTTTTTCGTATCATAAGAGTCAATAATTTAATGGACGTACAACAAGTTTTCCAATATGCATACGCCGTGATGTGTCATTATTTTCATTGCTCCGAATTTGTTTCTTAACGACTCTCTTGAACCCATATTATAAATAGCACGAACAGTCCTTTTCTGCACTACAAATATTGCATATATATTAGCAGCATTGCCCCAAATACCTAAGGCCCTAGTAGTATTGTTGAATTATATTACCTAGACGGATTACATATACTCTGACATAGTACGCAAGACATGCAATCACGAGGCTTGACCGCTAATCTCAACGCTGATTATTAATTAAGTATACGTGAATACTTGTTATATTTGCAAAACTTATATTTCTGTTATTTAAAATTATAAAAGAAAACATCGTTAGGAAATCTAGAAGCAGCGTCGTAATCTGTACACAAAAAAGCCTCTCTTTAGTGAGTGAAAACGCCAGTGTCCAGCACTGGGACGATAATAGTCAACTATTTACTACTAAATACCTTTACAAGTCTATAAAAGAATGGGAGTGTCGGTCAGGTGTACAATGAGTATGCCAGTACACACACAGTAAGAGCGCCTGAACTTTTGTTCGGTGAACAAAGTAAAGCAGGATTCTAACATACATAAAATGTAACAGCGAAAGTACGTTACACGGGTGTACTTTATTGCAATGCGCCAAAATCCCTTAAAGCTGCGCGAGCAAGTTATTTATCATTCCCAATTCCGCATTATTTTCTGATTGAGCGGCACTTTCAGGACGTGGCTCGTACGCAGAAGCTCGTCGCAGCGAATTAGCGAGACAATTACTCAGCGTACCTCATCGTAACGTTGGACAGATCTCATCTCTCGTGCCATTAATTAGCTATAAACTCTTCACTTAAGTGCTCTCAATTTAGAATTAACGTAGTTATATATAATGTTACGTGACATGTCTTATGTATATAACAAAATAGATTTCAATGTTGTACAAAATTGTACTTGAAACATATCTGTAATATTTAACTAATAAGATGGCTAGTTACCTCCCTACCAGCTAAGACGTACCGCCAAACAAAGATATTTGTGTTCCGGTACGATGCTGTGTCGAAACCATCAGAGGTATATCGCCTATTACCAGATTAGTACGCTTCCATCTTAGACTGTATCATCACTTACCATCAGGTGAGATCACAGTCAAGCTCTAAACTGTCAGCAAAAAAAAACTTAGGGTTAAGAAATGCATAAAATTGTTAGATTTAATAATGATATTGTATGTTTACACCCACATAGTTATTATATACTACACATTTTTAGCATTAACAAAATCAAATATCTCGCTTAATTTTCATCTAGCAAAATCGGCACATTCGATTCGTAGCATAACTTTTATAATTGTATTTTATTAAACATACAACTGAAACATTTTTATTATATTTATTTTTCATAAAACATGAATTCTCAGTTACGCTAAAAATAGTCCTGGATAATAATAAACACATGACTGTACCTAGTTACCCATAAGATAATAAAAAGTTTCTGTTTAAAGTAGATCACATTTTAATAGAGTATTTGAATTCAAGTTACTTAGTCGGTATTTTATTTGCACAGTATTAGACACTTTAAGGATTTAAATACAAAGGGGCTTTTCACGAACGATAACAAGATAAACAATATCACGTTGTTAATTAAGCAAATTTTATCTTAAGCCCTGTTTTTAAGAATAATTTTCTTTCTTAACTGGCATTCTATATACAAAATAAAATAAACAAATAAAAAAAGCCGTAGTTAAATATCTTAAAGTAGCATGTTAGAGCATGATAGTGATATTTTATATACAAATAATCTCACAATCCAATATATCTTTTGGTTTTGAGAATTAAGTGATTTGGCTTAATAACTTTTTTGTGAGTATCTAAGGTTAATTGTATGCAATAAAATGAAGTAAGAATAATGCGACGTAAATTATTTAATATATATTTATTTAAACCATATTGCTATAAATTCGTCAAGGTCTATTACGATGTACTCATGTTTAGAAAATAAAAAATATATATTAGTTCATCATTATAAATGAAAAATCATATAACTTTTGTTCATATAATGCAAAATATAAAACAATATAAATGTCAAAATACATGGTGTTGACGTAAAACTGCAGGATATTTTAGAATTTGTTACTGACGTTAATATATTACATTGTGATAGACTTGGAGAAAGCCAGCCACACTGACTATTCAAGAGTAGGATACTGTATATATATATATATATACAGTATATTGTTAGCACGTTAGCACTCAATCACTGAAAATCAAATATACCGCGGTCAATTAATTTACATCTCGTTTAAAAGGATGACACATTTAGAATTAATATATGAAAGTAATTTCTTAATACTTCATTTAATAATAATAATAATAAAAAATGAACAAAGTGAAGCATAGTATTTAAATAAAGTGGATTTAGTGTCAACCTATACAAATTCAAAAAATATACCATAGTGGGTGAAAAAAAGTATTGTTTTAACTACTTTTAATCTACCCCTTGTGGATCATATGATTTCGATTAAATAATTTGTAAATAGTCTATTTGCTTAATGCATCTAAGCAATAGAAGGAGGAAATGTGATTTTCTGTATTAAAATATAAAAGAAGAGTTTTACGATAGCCAGGAATACAAATAACCATTCGATACAGAAGTCAAACTTTACAGCTCACCATTCATATCACTTTACCCGAAAGGTTTCGGGTCACTTGTTTCATTCGAAGACGTTGATCATTGCCATTGTCTGAAGAGTTGTTGTTCCTCTATCTTGTCAATTATTTGCAGAGAAAAAATGTAACAAAGAACAGGGAAATTTCACGGTTACTTTTATGGTTTTAAGATTTTATTTACTTTTATGACAATAACCTGACCAACTAAATATTTATAGACATTTCGGTATCTGTTAATATTCCCAAAATAACCTTGATTTCAAGAATACTGATCAGTAATTCATATCAAAGCTAACAAATTCCGACATTAGAATGGGTAAATCTCAATTCGTTAACCTAATGGGCCTAGTGTAATGGATGTGCAGCACAATTGGGTAAACAGTAGAAATTGCTTTTATAAACCCTGACCAGATTAACCTTTAGGTGGAAATTTGGGGGTCACTGATAATACCAGAATATTCACTGAAACTAGCGGAAGACCTTAGGTATAGAACATCAAGCTCGTTTACGCATTTCACTCTGACGTGCCGGAATGAAAATGTAAACAACCATTTCCTGTGTTGTGGCCACCGGACCTACTGCGTGGCTTCAGAGATCGAGACATTGAGAACCACCTTCGTGCCTCAATCTGCTCGAAATTTAATTTTTTTTAAATTAATTACTCTCTACTTTATCTTTTTATCCCGCATTAATGGATATTTTACACAGGTCATTGTTGCATTCATTATGAAAAGGCGAACGCAATTTGATATGTTAAATTTAAAATAGAGTCCAACGTTATAAATGATATTCGACGTCGTCGCTTCAACAGATGGACGTCCACTGCTGGACATAGGTCTCACGTAATGACGTCCACAAGGCCCGATCTTGCGCCGCCTGGCTCCAGCGGCTACCGGCGACCCTCTTTATTTCATCGGTCCACCTTGTGGGGGGTCTGCCTACACTCAAGCAAAAATTTTACCCTCATGCACCTAAAGAAGTTTCACTTTAAAAACTAATGTATGTGCTATAAAGCAATAAGGCCGATTTCGTACACATTTTTCACTTATTTATTTTCATCTCTTGTAAAATTTTGTATTTTTATTTCTTGTGAACTATGTTATAAATATAAGTTGAATAATACCATTTTTGATATAGCCAAACGGCTCCATTTTAAATTCAAAGGAAATATCTCGTGATTGAGATTAATAACCTAACAATGTCTGGGTAATATATTTCCCAGGCTGCGTAATATGACTGAATATCATAAATTACTAAGATCTAGGACACGCCCACGGTTGCCTGGAAATAATCGCAAATTTAACGATAACGACTAAATGTGTACCTGCGTGGGTGTAATAATTTATTATATTAATCAATTCAACTTTATATGACACTTTGGAAAATGGTTATATACAGTGAGTGATAAATTATATATGACTTTATATACAATAATAATAAGTTTATATTTAATACAGGTCAAGATGACCTAAAGTATGGAATTTTCAAATAATTAAATATTTTATTTCATTTTAGTTTCATGGATTTTTGATAAAATATATTTTTCAATCACCAAGTACACAACAAAATTGTGATACTATGTTATATTGCATTTATTAATAAAAAATTAAAAGTGCATGCGTACAAAGTACGCACGTCAAACAAAAACTTCTTTGGCAAACTAATTTTTAAGTCTCATTTATATTTATACAAATCTAAAACTTTAGATTTCCGAGATTTAGAGGGAGGGGAATAAGGATATGTTATATGAATACAAATAATTTATTGAAATCTCAAATGACGAATTGTAAATAAAAATGCCAAGTGTATTGTCAATCTTAGAAATTATTAATTAAATATTGTTTTTGAATTTAAAATTTAGAAAACAGAATTTATATAATATTTTTATTTTATATTTTATGAAAAATAATACATTAAATCTTTAAATGACTAAAGGCAACTTAAAATGCCACATGTTATTTGTAAATAATATAACTACCTAACCTTCAAACAAATTCGTCTCGTGACTTTTCACTTCAAAAATATGGATAATATTTTAATTATTTTACAATTGCAGGCAAGTAACCGTACTAAATGCACTGAAAAGATATATATCATGAAAATAAAGTTCAAAGTACAACCAGCTACTTTATTTCAATTGTGACATTATAGCATATAGCATATATTTATACATAAGTAGCCCTCAATCTTTGTTAAACAATTTTTTTAACATTTTTGTTATAACAATAAAGGATATTAAAGTATAAAAAACAGAATACAATACTATTAACTGCAAAATGTTAAGATGTTAAAGACGCTTTTATAATCTTTATTCCTTCTTAATTATGGGATCCTGAAACGAAAAGTATGAACAAATCTGTACACACACGGAGGGTGAACAGCGTTGCGGACGACTTAAGAATCTTGTACTGAGAAGTTTAGAGGAAAAGTTTAATAGTTCGACAAGTTAGAAGGGGCGTTCTTGAAATTGTTCCCCTTTAAATTGTTACTAAATCAACTCAAGCTGATTGAATTTTCATCATAACAGATTGTATATGTATTTACAGTTTAAAAACAGTTCTGCTTTTCTATTAACTTCTATATTACACGCAATCGATATAAAAAATTCTATGTTATTATAGCCTATTGATCAGGTTTAAAGTAGAATGTACATTTGTACTGGAACAAGAAATAAATAGAAAATCATTAAAAGCGTTTAAAAGTTACGTAAAACAAATTTCTAAATGATGTCGGTTAAATTACGTCTTTTTAAAGGATACTATTATTACTACACATGGTAATAACGACCGCAAACGAAGTGTAATTGCTACTAATATTAAGTAATTGTGGTAATCTATCAAATAAATTAAATTCAGTTTTGTCCAATAGTGTGTGATAAGTTTATATATATTAACTTTGAATACATAAACGTATACATACAAATTTGGTTATTCACTAATACCTATATAAACTTTTTAACATTCTTAACAAAGTCTTATGAGCTCATCTATATTATTCGAGGCCATTGAGATCAGACCTCCGCAATCCATTAAGGATGAGCCAGAAGGATATAAGAGTTAACGATCCATCAGATGTTGGTGATAAAAACGGTGCCAATGAGTTGGAAGAAACGCCAGATCAGTCATCCCTTTCGCTTGTGCTGGAATATTTTGCATGTTAGAATTTATAATACTACAAACAAGTTTCAGAAACTCCAGAACCGGAGTTTTTGAACATTAGCCTATTGCCATAGTTCAATTAATATTTAAATAAATATACTATATGTAGATAAAAAGATAACTTGTAATTATAAAGTCACAGAAATATTTTATTGCTATTTGCCATGCTTTGCATATTGATACTTATGACATAATATGTAGAATTAACCAAGAGGTGTACGGAATTAGTGAATACATTTTCTATTTTATTTTTACGATAATGACGAGCCTCTGAAAATCTAAACATTGTATCCTGTGTACTTCCTTTCAAGACGATTTAATTGCAAGAAAGTTTCATTAAAGCTGAATTTAATATTTCTTTTCAGTGTAATTTAGACAAATACCGTTCTATGAGATTTCTCCGAACAAGACAAAATGAAATTCCCTTCAGAGACACTGAAGTTACGTTTACGTCGAAAAGGCGCAAAATTAAAGATATTTCATCGTTTAAGAGAACCAGTATTGTTTTTACGAGCAAAGGCAGCGAAATATATTATAATATAGGTTGATCTCTGACAAAGTGATAATTCATTTCATTCATTCAATCAATAGATTTGCCAATATCAATTTGTTCTCTGAAATATAAAATGTAATACTTTTCATTCAGTGTAAAAATTACGTTTAACTAAAAATTGTTCCTCTTTCATAGTAACTGATGATACGATCTAACGTAACACGGATTAATAATTTCGCCTGATGGTAAGTGATTGTACAGCCTAAGGTAACGCGCTAATCCGAGGTAGTCCGAATTACCTCTTACTGGTTTACTTACTGGTTTTTCCACAGAAATGTTATGTCATTTTTGCTTAAACGGAATCTTTTTGCGATTAAACTGTAACTTGTTCCAAAATTACAAACAAATCCAGAAATAGAACCCAGTCACGCTTCTAGCGAAACAAGTACTGGCACCATTATAAAACATCAAATCTGAGACACATTAATTGTCTCATTGAACTAAATTCAAACATTTAACGTAAAATATTTACACACAATATTTCATATAACGCTAGAGGAAACTTTAAATACTTATCGTGCTAGTATTTAAAATATATATTAGAGTATTTCTCCATTAAAACAGAAGCCAGCGTCTCGCTAGTCACGGATAAAAAGAAACATAAAATCATCAAGGAGTTTCGAGAAAGCTTTCAAAGTGGTACGCAAATATTCGCTAAGATTAAAAGTAGGCGAAAATAATAAGACTATAACAGAAGTTCTGTTCGACAGACGAAGAGAAACCTCTTAATCTATCAAGGAAAATTATTTAAGCTTTTAACTTGCCGATGAATTATGGTTAATGTTTCTTAATAAGACTTTCATCTAAAATGAGTACAAAACTGAGTAAAGATTTTTTTGTTGTTGTTAGGGAAGCGCTCGACTGTAATCTCACCTGATGGTACATGATTATACAATCTAAGTCAGAAGTTCACTGATATGGTAAGACGTAATTAACCTCTTATGGATCCTGATCCTCTTATGGATGATGATGGAAAAAGCATTATACTGTAACGAAATTTTTTTGCTTGGCGCTTCAGCACTTCCGGTAGATCGGTAAGTAAAGCGTCCCACTAGTCTAACCTCAGGAAAATTAGAACTGCAATTTCCGAAATTTGCACTGTCAGTGATAGAACCCAATACCACTGCTAGCGAAGAGAGTACTCGCTCGATTGCTCCGGTGAGACCTTCAGTTGTAAGTTTAAACATTTGAACAGCCAAAAACATTCTACTTCTGTTTGTTTGTAAGTTTGTAGATTCCTTTTGATTAAAATTCTTCACAAATGTTGTGTTCGTACGTAATTTTTCTACAAAGAGACACACTAAATACATAAATAACTTTTACGATTCACGAAAGTATGTACCATATAAGAAAATCGGCCATTTAATTATGCTTCACATGTAATTATGAAACAAAACGTTCATGTGAAGTACATAAAGGTTTTGAATATATCATTTGTTACGAAATAATATGGTAATTTATTATATTTCATATGTATATTTTATAATAAACGTTTTAACGCAAAATGAAATATAATACTGTTATTAATTATAACTCGTTACAGTCTAAATGTTAAATTATTCTTCATATGACATATTTTAAGTTTTAACTTTTGTGAGGTAGATTATCTATTTATAACATATTCATAACATAGAAAGAGAAACTTAATTTTATTGCAGTAGTAAAAAATAATACATAATGGACATAATTATGGTACACAATTAGGCTATTATTTTCCCTAAACGTACCAGTGGGTACAATTAAGGTGGACCGTTATACTAAACTTGTGTATGAGATTGGATAGGAATGTACATAAATATGTAAGCAAAAAATTTATTTCTTTATTATTATAACCACAAATGAGCAATCTGCGAATCATAAATATTATTGTTTCATTACTTTAAAAAATACAGTTCTATAGATTTTAATATGCATTTTACATTATTCAGGCTGTTCCCTACGGTGTCTCTTGCGTAGTTTCCTATCCGATGGAAATTCGTACTTAGTGACTGAAGAACAACTCAATCGCAAATAACTTTTAAAATCTGAGGCACATCGGTTGAAAGGGTTTCAAACTTAATAACTGGCATATCTATTAATAGATATAAAGTATTTTACATGTTTTTTGCAAATAAAACTAGAAAACAAAGAAAATATATTTATTGAAAACAACGACCGGATATCAACGAACCCTAAAGATTTATGACGCTGTAAGAGAAAATTTTATTACACCTATTTCCAATTTCGTCAATTCCTTCCAAAATCGATTTCATGAGATATTAAACTTGCATGATTAAATGAAGGCACCGTTTTGATTTAGGTTTCTTTTTATAATTAATAATTGAGTAAACAACCTTAAGACGTAAGTAATTACTTGAAATGAAAGTTTGAATGAATAAATTATGTGTCAACAAATAGTTATCCTGGTAATGGGCAGTGTATCCTTAATTAATAAAAAAGCAATATATCTGATACAATTCCTTTATAAGTGAAAAATATAAGTCCATTAAACCTTGATATATACGTGTAACAAGACGTATAGTATTCTGCTATGGATGAATAATTACACAAGTCACATTCTGCAAAAATTATTTTAAGCACACAACAAATTTACGAAAATTATATGTATTTATTGTAATAGAAACTCGTATTTCCCAATCGGAAAAAAAACGCTGTGAGAATTCAAGTTTTATTAGATATAAGTAGACATAAACATTTTAATTTTCAAATGTCTCTCATGTAAAATTAGCTTTCTTGAATTTTAATACTGTTATCCTAATGCATGATTTGAACACTATGTAAGTACAATACCTATATAAAATTACTAGTATTGAAACAGATTCGTCTGCTAAGCAATTCGATGTTAAGATTCTGTGACCTACATAGAAATGCAGTCACATTATTCTTGAGCTTCATTGCCTATTCCATACGATTGAAAGACAAAGAGAACCGTTCTCGCTTGGTAAGAAGCAAGAACACGTACGATTATTACAATTTCAATACAGAGACTATATAAAAGCGAGATGTACATGCCGTATAAAGAATCCAAAATAGTGTACATTTTCTTTTGTTATAAACTACAAAATGTTATCGGTTTATTCAAAATCAAAATATTCTTTATTTAAGTAGGCTTATAAAGCACCTTTGAATCGTCAGTAGTCTGCACGTTGGTGATAAATTTACCAATGTTACTCTTTTAAAGATTTTTAAAGGTTTTGTATGCCACAATGTGTAATATATTGCTTCTGTGAGCAACTGGACATTTCAATCTCTTAAATAATCTTCAACATTATAATATGCCTTTTGTAAAAGGATGTTTTTGACATAATTCTTAAAATTTAGTGGACGTAAATCTAAAATTGATTGAGATATCTTATTAAAAATGCGTATGCTCAACCTGACAAATGATTTCTCAACCATCTAACTCTAAAATATGGAATTACAAGTTTGTTTTTATTTCTTGTGTTAAAATTGTGTATTTCACTTTTCTTACTGAATAAATGTATATTATCACGGATATATAAGATATTATTAAATATATATTGCGACGGTACTGTGAGAATTGAGAGAAACACGAGATCCTAATTGATGTACTCGTAAGGCCCGTATTGCTCTTTTTTGTGAAATAAACATTTGTAATACATGAGTTTTTCAATATTCTAACCGATACCCTTTTTGAATTCTGTGACTCTTCTTGCAAAGCCGTGATACGTACATATGAGATGATACTTTAAATAATTGTGTAACTCAACAATAAATTGAATGTTTAACCTACGAAATGAAACGATTGTCGTATTCGTAGACTTATTTGTAATAATCTTTTGCAATAGACAATAACATTTTTTGTATAAAAATGATTCTTGTATTTTTAGCAGTTATATCGTGTCATAATTTAGCACTTCTTCTATCGATCTAACTTAATAACTCCTGTAAAACTTAAAGAGAATCTGAGGCACAATTGGATTTTTCAAAATTGCAACGGTGTGCAATTTGCCAATCTCCATTTTAGACAAACGACAACTTAGAAAATATACGTATCTACATTTATACCGCCAGAAATCGAATCTTAAACCTTGGTTAGAGAAACGAGCATTCTTACCATTACACAAGTAGCTTATAAAATGTATTATTGCTTTATACAAATGTTGCAAAAGTTATAATTAAATTTTGATATACCAGTTTATATGCGGCGTGCTAAATAAAATGCAGTTTGATAAATTTTAAATGAGCTTTAAAGTTATTCATTACATTTCTGGTCAGCGAGCACGTTGATATCATGTTTTCCAAAAAAGATTAATATTAAAGACAAATTTTATCCAACTCGTTTACATTTTATGAATGAAATTCAAACTGCGTATACAACTTTTCGCAAATAAACATTACTATTATGAACATATTCAATTTCAATTTATTTAATATTTTTATTAGAGTGCCTTGTTACATAGGTTTGAGATTACATTAATTTTTAGTTTTTTCAATCATTTTGTAAAATACACAAACAAAATTGAGTTATCTGTCTTTAATGTTACAAAAACGACTGCTCTGTTGTTGGAAAACCCCTAAAATTTAGTCATATCTTCTCGTTATGCTCGTCCTTTTTCAGAGAGTATTATTACCAAATGATCAAATAAAAAAAAGTATGATTTGATATTTGAATAAAAGCTATATTGACTAGATTTTTGAGTGGGTGATTCAGAAGATGATCACCGTTAAACGCCAATTGTAACTACATATATAAAAATGGAAATTAGTAAGAAATTTCAACATTTTCGTTAGTTAAACATATCCACAAAAAATCTGCCATAAAAAAGCTATGTGAATCAAATAAATAGGTTTCTATGGTGTTGTCAAATGAATGGGCTCAGAGACATTTAATTTTCAAGAAGTCGTTATCGACGTGGTTCAAAGTAGACTTTACAGGAAGTTCCCTTTTAATGGTTTTATTTTATAGATCTCTCCAATAACTTTAATCGAACGGCATTGGCTCTACGTTTATTGCTAGTAACTAAACTGAGGATTGAAAAGGTAGCCGTAAAAGCTAAGTCAACAGGGCGATTTCATAGTAATAGATATTTAAAATATTTTAAAGTAATAACATTAAGTCTGATCGTCAAAAACTTTGCCTGGCTGTTATACTAGTTTGTTATTTTATCGTGTATGAAGAATAAAAATCCGGTAAAATTATCTTCCTCGTTCTTATAGACAATTCGGGAAAAAAATACTTTGCTATTATAAAATATGATGTGAATAACCAGGCTGTTTATAAAAGTCTCTATTTAGGTTAGGGTATTAGCTGTATTTAACAATATTAAATAACAGTGTTTTTCCTATAAGAAATTAAACGCAGGTTTCAAATAATTGTAATTTTCATTTACGACTTCAACAAACATAACAAATTAAACTTTTCTTATTGGTCTATAAAGATTTAAAAGAAAATATCGTGAGAGATGTTCTAATGTAAAGTGAAATAAAAATAATTTTACCTAAGAATTAAAACGTACTTCCAAAGACATTCAGTGATTCATTTCAAAGGTTGATCTTTATTAGAAGTTATCTGCTTTGATATAAATAATTCTAGTAACAAAACTTAATTTTGACAGAATAACAGAATCTTATAAAATTTTAATTTAAAAACACGATTTTATTGTTAATATTTCTTTGGCTATAAAACAATGAAATTTATTTTAGTGAAATTGTATTAAGGTAGAAATTTTGACTAATTTATAATCTTTGATTAAGTTAAGCTAAATATAGATATTATTAGGTAGGTACTTACATTCGTCGTGATCTTTGGCGGTAACAGTGAGGACGGTGTGCTGGATGTCTTCATTCTCGTCGACTTCCGCCTCATATAGCTCCTTGTCGAAGTACGGCGGATTGTCATTCTTGTCCGCGATGCCGATCCGGATGAATTTGGTCACTGAAATTAAAAATTTATGTTACTTTGACCCTAACAAAGTCTTATAATAAATAAAGCAAATCCTAAGAATTTTTATATAATTCTTTTGTCGGTGTGTATGTGCCTGAGCTCCTTGTGAACAGTTTGATCAATTATGATGAAATTTAGTGTGTCTATTCAGATAAAATGGTTTGAATTGGAAATTCAATAAACAGATTTCGCTATATTTTCACGGTATCTAGAACTACTGATTTGACTCCACCTGGACGAGCTCGTTTTTATATAATAGTTATTAATTTCCGGTACACTCTACACAAGCGCGACACCAAAGCAATATTTGATATATATGCATATGTAAAACACCTTATAAATCTTTTGATTGATTTTTACACAATTGAACTAAAAATAAAGCAAATGAACAGTTACAGCTAAAGATAAAGAAAAGGCTCCAACGGTCGGCCTTATCACGCGTAGCGATCTCTTCTGGGCAACCCCATCTGAGAGAAACTTTTCAAAATATCCAGATAGCATAGATATATATGTGGTGTTATTATTTTATAGGAGGTTCAATTTACAAGCAGCAAGTTAATTTCTGCGTTTAGAATACTGTAGTATTCTATCGAAATACGAACAGTATACCCCTTATAGTTGCTATAATGTAAAGGTCATTAACGAAGCAGGAACTGGGCTGTGACCTATTACCTACTTTATAAATCCAAATTCCTTTTTTTCTTAATATTACACTGGTTCTTTTATGAATTTTCTTTCTTGTACGTAGTTTTTACGTTATAACTATTGATTTATGTGCCACTACCTATTGAAATGAAAAGCTTTTTCTGAACAATGTAATTTCTTGATCTATTTTATCACAAGTCTCCTAGATTATAACTTCAGAATCCAAGTTTACACTAATAGGCATACACATAATAAATTAGGGCTAGACACGTTGAAAGATCTTAAAGATATAAATAATGAGAAAAATATTCGATGAATGTAATTATTAGTAAATCGTTTGTAGTGTATAAAAGGTGTTGCTATGTATGTGCGGTATAGACTGAAAGAATCTAACCCACTCATTGATTTAGAGCTTTTATATCTATTCGCGATTAATTGGAAATTTAGCACTCCTTTCGCAATGTGGTCTTTCCCATATTTCTACGGTATCGTATTACACCACATTATTTATAAGTGATTTAATAAAAACTTTGCCATTACTGTTTACTAAAATCGCTGATTTCCAAATTTTTCCATTTCATGTAGGTACTTCTGAGGACGATTATGAATAAAATGTAGTAAACAAAATGATAATAGTGTATTTATCTTTCTAATTGTGTTCATACAATAAATACATAAAAAACATATGCCACTTTTTATCGTCACATGTTTTCACATTTTACTTTCTTAAAAAATCTTAGTCTAAGTTGACGTCTACTTCACGCAAGCTGTGATCACTTCGAGTAGGTAACAATCCCCTACAAGACATCTAATGACCATTGTAACTGTAATGCTAGGGATGGTTGCCAGTTTTGTGACCCAAATTAAAAAAAGCTTATTTTGATATATTGAAATGAGTTTAACGATTTAGTTTATCTTATAAAAAATTGAAAGGCTTTATAATTAACATATTGTATAACATGCAGAATTGGGATTAAAATTTCAATAGCTGTAACATTTAAATACATTTTAAAGCTTTGAAATATACGGTGAATACATGAACGAAATGAACCCACATTAATCTACATTTCTAAAAGGTATTTAAATGAATACTCCAAACGAACCTTAATCTGAATTACTCAGTTTTGTGCGAAAGAAACTTAGAGGGGAAATTGCTAACGGTTGAGGTCCATGTTAGGGGAGATAAATTAGGGACGTTTGTTGAAATGTCCGGTGGCTTTATTTGCAGACGCGCAGTTACAGCGGCCGTTATCTGAAACACATGGGCAGGACATAAACCTAACCTAGCGTCTGGCGGCAATGACGGCTCGGAAAAAATATAACACTGTAAAAATATTTAAATTTCTCCAATTTCATTTGGCGAAACTGTCAGTATAAACGCCCGAGCAATTCATTATTCTCAATTATAAAATCTTTCATCTAGGTACTGCTGTACGCCTTTCAAAGTAAGGCCTAAAACGAATTACCATCAAAAGTGTTGCAAAGCTAGGCATATAATGTAACGAAATAACACAAGATTTTACTTTATTTTTAATGTAAAAAATTTCGATAATTTACATATTTAACGGCTCATTGCTGAGTATGCCTGCTTATTCAAAATAAATTGGCAAGCCACACATAACCCAGAAATACTCCCGGAATATACAGGTTTCCTCAAGAAGTTTTCCTTTATCAAAATTTCAATGATGAGTTGGAAAGAATAATCAAGCAAGTATGTTTAATTTATATAAAGAGAAACTTAACGGTGGCGGCCTAGAATCCGAACCCACGATTCGTCTAAACAAGAATCCACGTATCTCACCACTAGACTCATTATTTCAATTATTATAAGGACTACATGATGTTTAATAACACATCATGTTATATTCCACAAAAGTAACGATAAGTAAATTTTTGTGCATATTAATAAAAAAAATTAATATTGCCTCAGTGGTCTAGTGGTTAGCATGTTCGACCACAGACATGAGATCCCGGGTCGGGCCAATTCAAAAATCAATATTGAGTTTTCTATTAAGACATTCGCAATATTTGCCAGCAGTTGGGAAGTTGGAGGTGTGATCCACCCCCGTTCCTCGGAGAGCACGTTACGCCGTTGGTTCTGCGCCTGATCTCTCTCCAGTCGTGTCGGAATCCCGTCACATCGGATTATGAGAGTGAAGGAATAGAGAGTGCACTTATGTACTATGCCTGCAAATCCGCAGTGGAGGAGTGTAGGGGGTCTATGCTCTGAAAATCCTCGTTCCTCGGAGTGAGGAGGCCTGGGCCCAGCAGAGACGGTGGGTTGATGATATAAAAGTAATAGCAGGGCACAATTGGATGGAGACGGGCATCAATAGGGATGCGTGGAAGGAGTTGGAGAAGGACTTCACTCGAAGAAGAGGTCTACAGTAAAGTGAGAAAACCATACTAACAAATTAAAAACTATTAACGCTACTAATGTTAAAATGTACTTTTACGGAGATGTGGAATAAATGGCTTTATTATTATTACCGGTAGTCACTAGTTAAATGCAATAGAAGTCACAAAATATATAAATAATACCAAACGAACTCAATTGGGGCCGTAAGGCCAACTATGACCTATGTACGTAATGTCTTAAATTAAACCAGAATTCCATTGAAAATTTTATTCCTCCTAATTATACTCTAGGAATTGTCCTATTCAAGAACACAAATTTTAAGATAATATAAAACAGGTTTATTTATCTCTGAAAAAATACTGAATACCGTGGGCGACATAAACAATTTTCTCATAACATATTTGTGCTGCATTTGAGATCACGTCCTCAATTTATATTTTTCACAATTTTATGCGATTGAATAATAATAAATTGAATGAAGACGTTAAAAAATAAAATTATTATCGTAATATATCCGTAGAAAGCCACAAGAATCATGTATGCATAGAAAAATTTGCATTTATTATCTGATTTCGTTAGTCTATATATATAAGAAGATAAATCTGCTATATGTTGTTGTGGAAGAAAGGAATTATTAAAGGAACAACGGCAATAGAAACATTTGATATGATCTCGAAAATTGTTATTACCGGAAAACGACATTATATATAATAGTCTCCACTTATCAATTGTAGCCGATATACCTTATCCCTATTACGTTTCACATAAATAATTTTCGTGCTACAAGATAAATAGGAACGAGCACGAACCTCGTTCATCGGCGAATATAACTTATGCGTATTGCCGTATTGAATTCATACATCTAACATTTATTATAATTGAAATTATCTGTGGCATCGATATAAAAAGTTATGACAAAGACATTTTAGCATTTAAAATTTGGTTACATTTATCATGCTTAGATAGTTTGGGCACGTAGAGAGAATGAATGAAAGGAGACTGACCAAAAGGATTTATGAGTCAAGAGTGAATGGAAAAGTTGGAAGGGGAAAACCAAGGCCAACGTTTCTGCACCAAATCCAGGACATTTTAAATAAGGGCCAGGTCAAGAGTACTCTAAACGGACGAAGTTCGTCAATATGAGAGATTTAATGAGAATGAAAGAAGCGAAGGACTTATGCAAGGATCGTGGCAAGTGGAAGGGCGTCTTTGCCTACCCCTATGGAACTGAAACGTTATGCTGCATATGTATATACATTTATGTTATATATATCATACCCTAAAGCAATTTATTTGCTTGGAAGTACATCGTTGCTGGTACGGTGGCAACAAGCCACGGCAGAAGCCTGTCGTCAGTGACAAATTATTTAGAGCAATTTTCTAAATATGCTCTACCGGGAATTGAATCCAAAACCGTTGCTGCCGAAGAGAGGGCTCGTAACAGCGAGGACCTTAAATTTTAAATACATTACGATTCTGTATTTCAAAATATCAGACTGCATTTCCTCAGAAATAGAGTCAGAATATGAAGAGAATCCTTGTCAATTCTTTATTTAAATAAATAAAATAACGATGACAGAAGTAGAACGATAGTACGATATTTTCGTACATTTCAGAAAGTTACAGCTTTAAATTCAAACACTAGAAAGTACTTTTCAATACTACATTTCGTGTGAATATTTCCCCAGAGTCTAGTTGTATGGAATCATTTTCAAAGGGTCTCAGAAGCATTTTAAATGAAATCGCAAAACGAAACGCGATACTGTCCTTGGTTGACAATCTTATGAATGGTCTTATATAAAGATAATAAAAATAATCTGCAGCTTTTTCATAAACTGTCTACATTTTATTGGTAAATAAAAGAATATTGGGTAATTTAGCGATATATCGATTGAAAAGGTACTTGTAGACGATACTATGTCGAATTTTGATAACTTATTTAAGTAATTGTCTTTATTATCTGGTTTACTATAATGGTAGAAATGTTTAAAGTTATAGTTGTAGTAGTCATTAAATGACTTGCATGGGATAGGTACTAACTCCAAGTGAAGAAAGAATTAACTTGAATTAATTTCAAAAGTAATTTGAATGCGGAGTCTCAAAGATACGATACCATGTCACAATTTACCTTTGAAATACTTATATTTTTCCCTTATGACACATCCTTAATTGTAAGCTATGTTTATATTTTAGCAATATTGAGCTTATTTTAAGTATAATATTTTTCTTATACTTTCAAATCTTATTATGAATTCTGACTGAACTGTCGTTGCGTTTGTTTTCTTAAAATATGAAATATATTCACGGACAAAAAACACATGTTGAAATAACATCGTATCTAGCCAGTAAAATCATGTTCCTGAGATGCGATTTCAAGCGAATATTATGTTTCATATATGGAAATAAAACATACAGAATTCCTTCCATCTTTGCTCTATTTTATATAGCTTATTGTAAAAATAAAACTAAAAATGATAGTTAATGTTGTTAATCACTTGGGTTTGACAATAGGCAAATATTTTCGATAATATCAAAACTAAAGTAACATAAAACAAGGTAACAAAGAGGTTTAAAATATATTTATAAAATATATGCAGATGTGTGGAGGAATTAGTTGAATTCGTTATGCCCTCATCGCTGAAAGCATTATGAAGAATTTACATAAAGAGACATTTCTCGGAACATATTCGTAACTAACTCAAAATAAAGTTGCATATGATTATGCTAAAATATAAACTTTTGTCTCATACAGTTGCGATGGTTTAATGTCTAAAACATGAGCATAACAAAGCATTTAAAATCGTAAACAACATCTATTCTAAAGCAAATGTTTTCTAATTTATTGCACACGGAATAAATTGAAAAACACACAGGTTGTTTAAATTAATATGGCTTAAACTTACAACTATACAAAGTTATGAACTGACTGTCCGATATGTTTTTTAAGATGAGAATTTGAATCTAAACATTTTGATTTAAGTAGCACTTAATTACTCTAGTTTTTAAACATACTTGCAAAAATCTATATTAAACAATTTCTACGTAAGCCTTTTAGATTTTCAATAATTTAATCGATGTGCAATAAATTATTACGATGGCTTGAGTATTTGGGACCACTTAATTCACTCACTTACTAGGAGATCTTATAAAACTTATCGCTTTGAAAATTTTGACATGAAATTTTGTCTAAAGTAAACTTCATCACATGGTAGACGGTCGATTAGCACAGGTTTCCCTATATTTCTACATTTTTCGAAACTACACTGAGAACAGCTAGTATCATAAAGTAAAGACTCAGGACTCCTATTGTGACATCAATGAATTCAATTCTGAACGTCATATCGGTTTTAAAGAATAATCCCATTTAAAATAAATAGCTATTATGGCTCCATCGAATACAGTCTTATTATGTAAGACTGCAACTGTTGTAATTAATTTTTCAACTGTGTTTATGATATTTTGCAGCCCTGTAAAGGAAACAAGGTATTGAAATGGAACCTGTTATCTCAGTTTTGACAATTTAACAGAGAAAAATTTTTCTTTAGAATTACCCATATCATATTACTTTGGTAATTCAAAAGGGGCACAAAATGTATTTTTTTATTATGTTAACTAGTAAAATCCAATAGTATTCTGGATATTAAATTTTATATTAAACAGCAAGTATGTGCCAGGTGTGCTTGTGTAATAACTAAACTATAACTATCTGTAATAAGTCAAGAATTATTACAGATAGTGGACTTTTAGAATTGTCAACAACTTTTGCATTAAAAAAGTATTCCCATTCTATAAGCAAAAATATCAACCGATTCTGGAGTATCGTAGATTACAAATCGTCAACAAACCAACAATAGCAGTTAAGCTTTTAAATAAAAGCTTAACTGCTGTGGTGAAACTGGAGGATTGGCAAAATCCCAGAGCAACTGCTTTCGAACCCGCCGACTTCCTTTGAATTTATCATTATGTTGGCGTCGTGACGGTTTCTACGATATGTAAGTAATTTCCTTACGAATATCTTGTTTTTCGATAAAAAACAAACCATTATTTTGTTTAATATTCTCTTTATAGAAGAAGTCATAATGCCTCGCCCGTAAGTCGCGCGAATAGAATCTCGAATTCGCAAATCCAAGGCACGCACCTTTATATCACTTATTAAAGAAAAATCATATGCTCATCTTTAGCTTATAAATGCGACATCGTGAGTTTCACTTAAGAAAAAAAAATCCTCTAAAAACGTTCATATTTCGGAAAAAATCTAGGTTATGTGTAGCTAACCCGCATAGTAAGTTTAATCATAGGATGTAAGAACGCCTGTGCCCAGTTATAGGATATTTAAATTTTTTATATTGTAAATTATTAGACATGTTAATTAATATCCAGGTTTGTACTTTACCTGGTTAATATTAAGAGAATTAAAAATATTGTACTTATTTTACGTAATTGCACGCCATTAATCTGAAGATAATAAACAAATAATAAACTATTATCGTATTGTAGGCAGTGGTTATCTAAGAAGGGAAATAAGTGATAAATTCAAAAGGGATTAAGATGTGAATGAAATTCTGGCCTTTTGAATAAGAATGCCAACTGAAAACTGGCATTTTGCAATTTAGTTAAGAAATAAAAAGACACGGTTAATAGTTTAGGTATTCTTGGAGAGGTTGAGAAGATAAAAATGTTTTTCTTTTCAATTACAAATTCTACGGGAATAGAAAATTCTAATCGTTTAATGTTAAACTAATCATTAAAATGATGTAAGGTAAATGCATAATTTTATTGCCTTAGAGCTAAAACATGATAGAAATCGGTGATAAGCGATGCCACGTTTCGTTTATTACTTGTTTCTTTTTTTATTATCATTTTATTATCGTATCATAAGAAATACAATAAATATTCATTTTAAGGGGTGCAAACACAAACTCTCAAAAGTATTTCCGTGCACTCCGTCGCCAACTATAATTACAAAATAATATAACATAATTCACATACAGGTGATTTTTTCCTGTCCAAGAAGTGGTCATTTATACTTTGTATTTGTTTGATGTTGTTTGCACATAGTGTAGTTTTAATTTATATTCCACATTCTTCTTAGTTATGATTTCCCTCATTGTTTTAGGAAGCTGATTTATTAGGTAGGGAATTAAGTAATGCAGCCGACTTTTACCATAGAAGTTATTATATCTCGGTCTTTGGAGTTTTTGGTCGTGAAGTCTTCGGACAGAATACATCTTCTTGTCGTCTCTTTCGTAGTTTTCATTAAAATAATTGATGAAATGGATGAATTTCATGTTTATGGTGCACAAAAAAGAATATTCTATCTATCTATCTACACATCTTATAGGTTGTACATAATTATTTTGAAATTGTAAGCCGATTGTTCAATTTTATTAAAGATAAAGTCTTGCAGTAACAAGAATTCAATATCGCTGGCGGTATTTAATACGCCTACTCCCAAGCATTTACCATTAGCAACGATGTGATAGGGAGCAATTCTTTTATAAGTTATATAATAAGATACAGTAGTCTCTGTCAGCAAATCTGCTTTGCACATTGTTCGCCTTAATAAATTTCCTAGCCTAACATATTTCATTAGAGTAAAGTTATAAGGGCATATTAACATAATAATTGGGATGAGCCTCATATTATAGTCTATTGTGCTGTGGGAAACGCGAAATATTTAAAACAATAGCGTAATTTATCGCTATAACTACAAAAGGTTAACATGAAAGAAATATATACCGATATAAATAAAAAAAAAAGTACACGCGTTAGAAGTTATTTGGCGTAACAAGATAAAAATCTTCTTGAATAATGATATGCATAAACTTTTTCTCGGATTTTTTAAATTTCCAGTCGTTATCATTGGATAGCAGCACAACTTTTAGCGCGATAATTTAATGTCTTATTGAAATACACGCTTTATTGCATAAAAATGCAAAATAATATATAAGCAATAGGTAGTATCTTCGTAATTGTAACCATAACTCCACGCCGTAATTTTTGTTGCTGGTCAAATCAAATACATCTATCATTCGTTCACTGGAAGCAAGGCAAAGGCCAAAGATTCGAAAATAATGAACGTAACCTAACTTTCATTGGATATAAATAGTTTATAATTTGTTTTCTACAGTTGAGTCCGAAAGTTATAATTTTGATAAGAATGTCACGTTGATATTTTCATGTCACAATAAATGTAACAAGTAATATAATAACAATACTACAAACTCGCCAAATAAGTACTATCGAATAATATTTTATCGTCATCTTTGGATTAGATTTCACACACGACACATATCGTCTTCTTCTTTCTCCGGTTTTATCCCATTTTTACTTGTTGTCAGCCCTCCTAATCTCTCTTTTCCACAGATCATTTCTCAGGGTGGTCTCTGGATTTAGGCTCTGTTTCGCTAGAGCTTTTTTATTGTGCCATTCAAGTTAATTTGAACCTTCCAGGAACTATTGGACCCGATTGCAATATGCGTTTTGTAATGTTCTAGGCAAATAATTGAATAACATATCAGCGTAGTTCTGTGTAACTTCCTATAATTTCAGCAGAGAACTTAACACTTCACTTTGCATTGTAAGGTTAATTTGACAAATTTCAGTATTATTAATTTTGTGTACTACTAAAATCAAAAAATATTTTAAAAAAAACCCCAAGAAAATACTAATCCTTTCATAGTAATGGGACTTTGGAAAAATTCCCAGAGTGAATAAGAAAAAATCCAATTGTTTAAATTCACACTTGTATAAAACTTAGCTTAATCGGGTTTGCCGAGTTAGCTACATATACAAATAATTCAGTAAATTGATGACCTACCAAATCTTAATGTCTATAGTAATAGAATTGCAATAGTCCTCTTGGAATCATCACAAACATAGCGTCTTCCATAACACTCTAATTATTTTAAAAGCGTAAATTGAATTTACAGACGCGGGCACATGTAATCATTCAGGTTCAATAATAACAGCGTGTAGACAATAAAGTACACACGTTATATGTAATCAGTTTTCGTGCTTTTAACCCTTACGGCGCTCTATAATTTGTAATGTGTTGCCATGATTTTGTTTATTACCGACAAAGCTTTGATTGTACTATAAGAAATTTAATTAAATTAAAGAAATGTTAGTATTACAAAAATTAATACGTAAGTTGCATTAGGTTTATAATTTATTAACCCGTGAATTTGAAAGTTTCATATTAAGAAAAAGTGTTATGTATCAGTGTACGAGTATATGAGAAGGAAGTAAAACTTATTTGGTTTATGTTACATAAAATTTTACAATAAAATTTGATATTTATGTTATATATATATGTATTTCATCGCAATATTTTCTATGCAATGCAAATGCAATTTTTTTACTCACAGTGTCATATAAAGTTTTGTTAAAAACATACTAATAATGTGGAGTAATGTAACAGTATGAATGTGCCGTAATTTTTTTAATGATATCCATTGTTATTGTACATTGAATTGACATTTCATTTATTTGATCAATTTGCGCAGTGTTGCTTTAACGCAACGCAAATTTTGTTACAGGCAAACGTCTTTCATTGGAGCATTATGGAAACTCGCGTTTACTACAACAAACCACGTAACTTGCAAGTGTTGAAAGCCTATATTAAAAAAGAAATCGTCAATTTAGCGTTAGACGTTTGCGAGTAACAAACAAAAATGCCATAAAACGAGCACAAATGTGCAATAACTTGGGAGGTGGTCATTTAACAGATCTTTCAAAAAGGAGTCCAATGTTTTTCATTAAAAAAGGCAGCCAATTTACATTACGAAATTACTTTTGCCACACCCTGTACTTAACACAAAAACAAAACAACAGATATATCCTTAGCTACTTGTATATTACGTTTCTTATATAAACTTTTCTAACGAAATTCACACATATCAGAATTTTGTTAGAAGGACAGGAGTTCCTTTAACACACAGAGCACGTCTGGACTATGTCTAACGTCAGCTAGTAGAAAATTCATGAGTGGCACATTTTTCTAAACGATTATTGCACATATTAAAAGATATAACCGGTAAAAGCCTTGATAACAATGATTGCGCACTGCATAACATTTTCATTTCATGGTTTCACTTATCAGAAATATATCCCTAGTATCTGTAATTACGTATCAAACCATTTAGGTATCAATTTATTGCATTAATTCATTAAATCCATTGTGCGATATTAATAATTAAGTTCCTATAGTGAAATTAATCTATATGACACGATAATTGAAAGTATGATTAAATTTGTATTAAAAATTAACTACAAAAAGTGATTTAATATTTGAAAAGCCACCACCCATCTTTTGCTATAGAGAAAAAAGCATTTTAATCTATGTTATAAGAAAAAAGTTTTATAAGCGAATTCTTCGCAAAATTTTGCTTCGAAAATATGACAAAGAAAAACAATTACAATTTGTTTATATATATTCAAACTCTATTACCTGATAGCTAATTACTTTGCAGTAGATATTGAAATATTACATTACTGGTAGAAGTGTATTTCTGTACAATTAAAATAATAAATATTTCTGTAAAAAGATCCATGAGTTTTCTCCCTGTAGCCGTTTAAGGTCTAGGTCATTAGCAAAGTGGTAAGTAGGCTGTGACCTATTTTTGTTTTTTCTTGGTTAATTGTAAAATGAATTGTTTCGACTTATTCGTATACTTTGTTAGATATTATATATGTGGAGGATAAGTGGGGCAAGTTACGTGTTATAATTTTTTTTTTATAGAAAGACAACAAATACAACTTGATTATAGAATATGATCTAATAATTTATTTTTATTTGAATACACCCCCGTTGCGTAAAATTATATTTAAGCCAATTAGTTGTATCGTATTTAAGCCGCCTAGTTATATGACATTTTATTATAGCTAGCTTAATGGATTTTATTATAATCGGATTTTACTTAAAACTTAGCTCGTAATAGGGATGGCTCGACCGGAGATGGATTTTCAAAATACCAAACTGAATTAGCAACTTTCTTTTGCTGTGTTTCGTTTCGGGAAAAATGGTTGACAGAACAAGTTACCATTTTTTACCGACATCATATTGACAGTTTCAATAATACTGTAAATGTATAGACGTTGGGATTCGCTTAATATCATGTAAACTATACGCTCGTTTACTGGTCTATTTCTATGAAAAATACCACTAACTCAGTCGTTATTGTCTCTAGAATAAATACAATATATTGCGATAAATTGCTTACGAATATTTTGCTCCTTTCAATATAGGGAAGGACACAGCAGCCTTTACACTATTCTATAATTGGTTGTGGTAAAAACTCATTCAAATGGGCATAAATGTCACACACACAACATTGTACATATACTAATGACATGTCATTTGTTGATTTCAACAGTTAAGATACATAGAAAGGTTTAATAAATTTGCAAAAGATTTACCTTTAAAATTAGCTTTCTTTGAATCGTGCCACTTTGATTCCAAAACAAAATTTTGTTTTAAACATGTATTTGTTAAAATAAGCATCAAGTTCTTGAATACATGGTTACACAACTATTTCAATTTACTCTCCTTTGTTGTATTATAACTTAACATAATTGATATTATGATAACAATTACATCAAAGTGGTATTAAACAACGAGACGCATATCATGTTTAAACACCGTAACCACAGAGTCGCGTGTAACAAGGACAAATTATTCACATTTCAACTCCATCACATTTGTCTTTGGGTAAAACATTTGCTAATTGTATTTACATTAATTATCTTTCATGTTAGCCATAGTTAGGTTTCAATTTATTACGGAAACGATAATTATAAAATATTTATTTTATTTAAATAAGACATTTCCAGACATATCATATAACAGACAATATTATCTTCATTACAAGTATATGTTGTAAGTTTTTTTCTTTATAATTATGTCATATAAGCGAGCTGGCGGGTCACCTGATATTAAGTGATTATCGCTGCCCATGGACACCTACAGCATCATAGGTATTGCTTGACTGTGATCTCATCTCATGGGAAGTACAGTCTAAAATGGAAGCTCGCTAATCTGGTAAGAGGCAGTTTACCTCTTATGGTTTCTACACGTCGTACCGGAACACAAATCTCTTTGTTTGGCGATACGACTTTGCTGGTAGGATGGTAACTAGCCAAGGCCGAAGCCTCTCACGAGTACAAAGATTAGTCTAATATTACTATAGATATTTGTTTGAGGAGGTTATTTACGTTTAAAAAGGATGTCTTAAGTAATGTACAACATTTTTTCGCGTTAAAATTTCTAAAATGATTGTGATGGTTTCATTATTATAAAAACGTAAAAACTCCATTACAGGGGTTTGAATATTTGCATACAAAATATATTGTCAAAATATGTACAGGGTTATCGTCGAATTGTTCCTTCGTCGAATCTGTATCTATAAAACTCAATAATTGTTTTTACCTATCTCGGTTATGGACCATAAAATCATCTAAGCGATGTGCCCCGAACCGGATCATTCAAAATAAGTATTATTTTTGACCACTAAACTGACTCACCTACTGATCTGATTTGAAATCTAAAAAACTTTAGCAATGTAAATAGCCATTATCAAAGCTAGTAACAAACCATATCAAGAAATATTTTTAATAGACAGAAATATATGTAATTTTATCTTTTTAATTTAGTGTTTAGTTTCACATCTGAATTACTTTGTGATAAAAACAAATCACCAATGGAGTGCGACATGACGACGCCACCGATGACATTTCGGAAGGCATGGGGCTATTTATGAAGGATTCTTGAGAATAATTTTGTTAGAAATTCCGGGGAACATCGTAAAAATTGACGGCGATTGTTGCCTTTGTGTATTAAATCGTATAAACGCCCAAAATGGGCCCAATCTCGTGTTAACGACGTCCGTTAACTGCGTATAGCGATAAATTAATTAGTATCAAAACGTAAGTCATTTTAAAACCTTAATAACGACATTAACTTTTATATAAAGTACACTTATATGTTTTATACTGACAGCACTTAGCTGTGATGTAAGATAAAGATAACATAACATACCATGTAAAATGTTATAAAAGCAAAATTAATTAAAATATAATTTAAACCCATTAATTTGCGTTTGTTTAATAAAAAAATTATCTTCACTTCACATTTCAATTTTAATCAATTCAAAACAACTTTCCGAGACTATCCAATACATAGCAGTGATATAGAAAAGGTTACTGGCGGAACTTATATTGCAAGTCGGGAAACAACCCTCATAAACATGTCTTATACAAGGAATGGTCAGTTAAGTCTACTGTCACGTTTCTATTGGGGATTTCATCTCATACGTCCTATGGGGAGGAACAGAAATAAATTTCTACACGTACCATATTGATATATAATGTAGTTACGATAACGTATTATATGTACAATTGTACTAATACAAAAAATTACCTCGCGACGCTAGCTGAGGCCTTAGTTTAATTCTGGACCGGGTAAATTTGGAAAATTCCTTTTTCTAATTTGGTTGAGTCCTGTAATAGCTAGTTACCCTACCAGCAAAAATCGCCAAGCAACAAAATTCCGTTTCGGTGCGATGTAGTCCCATAACCAAGAGGTAAATTACCTCTGACCAGATTATTACGATCCTAGATTATTTCATCATTTCTCAAGCAATTGTGGGGAAAACCTACCACAAACGAGAGAGAGAAGGCAGTCCAAATTTGGTCTTTGTTCTCTGGCTTGTCCTTATTGAATAGGGGGGAAGTTTACACCTGCGTGCGAAATAATGGAGAGTCCGTAGTGGACCTTATCTTTGTCATCCAAGATGTTACAAATAGGGTTATCGGCTGGAGAGTTGAGGAGGATGAAAAGACCCTTTCGGACCAAAAATATATTATGGTTAAGGTCTCTGCTCTTCAAAGCGTAGATCCACTTCCTGGAGCCCCGATCGCACAGGAAAAACCCGACATTAGTAAAAGAAATGAAGAATGAATGAATGAGTAATTATACATACAGAGTGATTAGAAGACTAAACGTCTGCATCATTCCATTTGACGGTTGTTGTCATGTGTATTTAATATTTATGTTTACATTAAGATTTGAGTGTTTATTACGTATTTCATTATATATCTACCTATTTTTGAGTATTTTAAAAATAATTCCGGTGTTTAGGACGGAGACGAATCCAACAGTCAGTGGCCATAAGGTCTAGCCATTCATGAATAATGGTGTAATTAACACAACATGATCACATACATATATGAAGGACATTACTCTTGCCTTGGTTTATTAAAAAAATTAAATCAGGCGAACTTAATCAGATCGCTTAATTCAAGTTACTCGAATCTTTATAATTTCGGTTGGTCGTGAGTAATTGCGTACCATTAGAGATCCTTTCCGTAACTTTAAGAATTTCACAAACCATTTTGCGTGTAAAGTTTGGAGGTTTGTAACTCAATTACTGAAAATCTAATTAAGATATCCTACCAGTAATTCTAACTACATATTGCACAATTAAATTTTGCGAGTGTTAGTTAAATTTGTTTTGTATTCAGCGGGGAACGACATCAGGTCGACTGACAATATACCTGGAACAGTTTGGCAATAGTTTTATTCGAATATAAATTCTATACTATTGTATAAACGCTTTAATATAAAACGATGCATATTTACCAATAGGTAAAATTTAAGTACCTGTTTGTTAAATTAAATTTCAAAGTTTTTATCTATACTGCAAAATATATTTGTACGATTGACAAGTATTCCGGCTTATTTTTTAAACAGGGAATCCGTTTTTAAAAGGACGTTTTGAATGACTTGTTAAACTTTAAAAAGAACAATAGAGGCGTTAGTAACAAATAAATTTGTAACAGACATTTAATCAAATTTTTTGTAACTCTTAAGTAGTTCTGGCATTTTTTATCGACAATGTGATATTTAATATTAATTAAAGTACAAAAGCAGACGTTGAATCGTTTGCCTTCGTCTAACCTATCTATTTCGAATTTAAAATACATACTAGGATTGTACATTCATTCCATCTACCCATTACATTGCCTTCCATTTCCCATCGCAACAAGAAATATGGCACTATTTCTGGCCTTAACAAAAATATACCACGTATACTGAAATCTAGTTCATACATATATAAAGTATATAAATTATTCGTGATATTTTGTAACTTTTATAAATATTGTAAATATATATTATCCCACCAATTTCAATAATATATTAGTTATGAAAATTAAGAAATATATAGTAAAATAAGAATGATATTTATATTTAATATACCAGCATTTGAAAAATAAATATTGTGACATTATTTAGTAACGGATTTTTAAGAAAGAAATCGGATACTCGATTGAAGAAAAAGGTATTTTATGGACATAAAGAAGCATAAAACGATATAAATCTTATGTATTTATTTGCTATTTAAATCTTGAATGTAATGTCACCTAAGGATAAGTATCGATATCGCGTTAATCCTGCTACCCACTGAGACACACGCGTTCTTCATCCCGCGGTAAAATCGTTTCTTAGTGAACGTTTATATTGCGAAAGGAGTCACTTTGTTCTATTTCAATTACTTCTAAATCTCGTAATGAGTGCGTGATCGTTAAATAAAACGTATGTACTCATATAAAATTTTCTCAATCACTACCCATATTAAAACGTTTCCGCAATAAACACTAAATGCTTTCGTGGAATTCCCTTTTTCCTTATTCTTCTTTTATTGGTTTTACTCAAAATCAGTATTCAAGCGCGCTTCGTTCATAAACTGTCGCGTTACAATTTTGCGGAGTTGTTATGCTGGAAACAATCTAATATTTGTAAATAACACAGTCTGCATTACAGGGAGCTGGATTTAATTTAAATATACCTAACTGGTGTTGTAAATATGCTACACGTCAATTAATCGGTTTCAAATAAACGAACAGGCGAAATTGTAATTTTTTAAAGAAAAACCTCAAACAACAGGACGTTACAAGATTTAATTATTGTAAAATAAGTATGCTCCAGTATTTGAATTTTACTTCATTAATATAAAAACATTAGATACAATGCCTAGATATGAACAATGCCTACAGATGCCTCGTAAGCGAAACGTTAATTAAAACATATTATCGCGACATTACAATAATTAAACCTACCTCAGTGTTTGTTTGAATATACAATATGATAGATAAACAATTTTAATAAAGTCTAACTATTTACCCTAATTTCAATTACCTTACCTTAATTATATTACCAGTTGTCTGACGCGTGACCGTTGCCATAGTGTAGATGGTTTCAGTATAGGGAGTATTTTATTTAAGTAAACTTATTTTAATGGGGATGAGTTTTTTAGTTTATTTTTAAATATACTGAATGACCTCGCATTCTTTACTTCTTTCGGTAGGTTATTACTCCTGAAAAATTTATATTTCTTTGACCTTGAGAAGTACGTACTCTTAGAAGTAAAATGTGGCTCTCTCTACGATGGCATCGGCTTTGCACTTGATGTAATTTTGTGAATTCAATGCGTTTGTGAACGGATGTGTTAAGATTTTTATTATTAATATGCATGTGTAATATGAATGAAGTTGTTTGATGTTCATAAGTTTAGTATTTCTGTATAATTCTAGTGTGGATGTTAAATAACATAATTGATAATTAAATAAATACAAGAAGGAGTCTTACTATTCATTTATAATTTTCTAAATGTCATGTCAGGTATGGTGTACGCCCACGGTCTTTTACAATGTTTGATCTATATATGAATGTATCTATATAAAAAATACAAAGACCTGTACGTTAAACCATTTATATATAACTCAAAATGTCCGTTCCGAACAGCAGAATAACTGTTAAAGTATCTTAAAAATACAGGGAAAAAAATATTTTAAGAAGATATTGAATATATGATAAAGGCTCGAACCAATATTACTCAAAACGTATTTACATATTTCCACACGGGGTCGATAGTTACGCAGGTAACATCGCAGGGAACTCCTAGTATAAGAAAATTAAAAAAAATTGGTTGTTTTTGTCAAAAGTAGGTGTTGGATCCGGAACCTCTCCTCTTGAGGGTAATAAATAACTTCGTAATGCTCGTAAGGTACTCAAAATATCATTTTATTGCGTGAAAATGTTCACGAAAGTAAGATATGAAGTTAAAGCTTATCAAGGTTTTTGTGCATTTGCGAAATTAAGATAAAGCATCATGTTTATCTTGAATTTTTCTTATCACCATGTCTTGTGATTATTCAATGGAAATTTGAAAGATATGCAATACTGATTAATGAGAGTTATAATTACGGGGTTTCCTCTTTATAAACTTGGTAATTTCTGCATTACCTAAATACTTTTTTTTTCCGCTGGGAAATACATTTACGTACGGAGTGTGGGACTCGCTGTTTCCAGAATACCCACTAAAACCCAGCGGAACCCTCTGCATCTGAAATAGGGGGCCAGAACATCGCAAAAGCATTCGACTCCGATGGCACCCCGGATGCTGTCTACAAAAGGCTCATTCAAGTAAGGGATAGCAGGCGGGCGAACGCACGCCTTCTACTTCCTACCCTCCTATGACTAGGATGAGGGGAATTACGTGCGGCGTCGCGTTCTCTCCCCAGCTCCTCTTTCTGCAAGATGACAGTCTCACAGAAAGAAGCAACCGCCCTCCATCCCGCTTCGCTGCCGATCATTATGTTAATTATTTTCGACAGCGAAAGGTCACTTCCAGTTGTGGACATCAAGAGATGCCGTTGTGGCCCTCAAGCTGGACACTCCGCCACCGTATGGTGCGCCGTATCGGCGAGAGCTCCACATTCGAGACAGGCTGGTGAATCCTCGCACCCCACAATTTGGTGCAGGTATTTCCCGAAGCATCCGCGCCCGGTAAGCACCTGCACCAATCTGAAGGATAGGGAACTATGCCTTCTCGAAAGCCAGCCGTCTAAAACGGGCTTGATCGCAGCCACCGTAACATTGCCCGCCACCGGAGAGTCAAGGTCCTCTCTCCATTACCTAAATACTTAAGCGAACTATCGTTTATAAAAAGATCTGCCGGACACAAGTCTTCTCATTCGTAGAAGAAAGGGATATTAGAGCATAAGCCTACCATGATTCTTCACTGAGTATTGGCAGGATACAGATATGATAGAATTATTCCCGAGATATATATGTTTCCTCACAAAGATTACCTTCACCGGTATAGTGAGGAGGCTTCCGCATAGAAGTGGGACATTAATTTACTTTAATATATTCTTGTCCTTACTAAATGAATCAAATTAAGTTCGATATAGCTTGGAAAGTAAATTAATTTAAAAAAATACGGCAGCCACGATTATTTATAACAAAAAATGAACTGGGAAGCCTATATTTCTTTTGTACGGTCATTCAAGAACATATTGAACTGTAAATAACACTCATTTGGCCACAATCCAAGGAATTCGCCAAAAAGGTTATTGACCGATCTAAGTATCCCATTCTTTTGTAATAATAAAATTATAACAAATAAATTTACTTCTATATTTCAGTGAACACTCGGTTTTGATATTTACTACAGTTTATTATATTAGAAACTATTTTAAACTAACATTTTGTCGATAACGAAAAGCAAGTTACTTACTCGGTATCTCAAACTGCTGAGCTGTTAATACGGTGCAAATTGTTAGTGGTTTTAATAGAGATTACATTCTTCTCCTGTTACGACTTAACTAACTTGTTTTATATATTTGATTCATAAAGTTTATTTTTTTAAATATCTAAAAAAAATTCTACTATAGACTATATATATAATAATAACTATATATAAATGAAAATAAAACAAATTCTAAATCAACCATTGATATATTTTTTTTTTTTGATATCTCAACATATTTTTGCCGATATGAAATTTAACTTAAGAAAACTACTACTCTAGATTATTTTGTGTCCTTAACTGAAAATTGTAGTTGTAAAATTTAGCCCAAGTGGCGTTACATTACACGAAAAAAGTTTATTTACACCTGAAAGACATAAAATTTCAGAGCATTCTATAATAAAGAGTACATTGAGAATCTTAACTGCTACTATGCTCGCAGTGAATTGGCACGCTGCCAGAGTTCTATTACATAAATAATATACACATCTCTCCAAGATTTAGTATTAAGCTCAAAGTAAAAATAGGATTTTGCAGGCAATTCTTATGCAAAGGCTGAGTAATATTGACTGAGTTGGTTCTACTGCTTTGCCAATGTGAACTACCTATTACTATTCTTTCGGCGGAACTTATAAAATTGAAGTTATTTCAGTACATACTTTCTTAAATTTCACCAAAAAGAACACTGCGCGTATATGAAACACCAAAAATATCAACGTATGTTCCATATAAACTTTGAAACTATGACGAGAACTTCAAAAGTATTTCTGATTGCCTTAAAATTCAGCTAATTGCATTATAGACGCGTACTAAGTACGAATTTCCCCCAAATTACCTTGGAATAGGAATATATGCAGGTGCAACCGTGGCTAACAGCTAGTAAAATTATAAAGAAATGAATATTGAAGGAAATATATTTACAACGTGTTCGGCGCAATAATTGCTGCACAATGTTATACGTTTAGAGATTAATGTAACCTGATGGTATTTTTATAGATGATAGGGTGGTAGGATGGTTACTAAATACAGCTAAAGCCTCCAGCAGTTTAGACTTTAACAGGTCAAATATTGTTTTGACCTAATTATTTAGTAATAGTTTACCTTAATCATCTTACTGCAATTTCCAAAATTTACAGGAATTAAAACTAAACACTTCCACTATCAAATGCACAATTATGCCAGAAAGGACTTCAAAATCGATTAATAATTAATTTTCAAATTTTTTTCATATTTTCTCTTAACCTATTATAAACATATATCTTACATTTTATATAATTAGCTATTACGGTTATTTGCATATTTAACACAAACAATAGGTTACAGGAAGTGTCCTTGAGGACAACGGGTACTCGTGTACCAAGCAAATTTCTTTTAGGTAAAACATTTAACTGGAAAATATGTTCATTAAAGTTTACAGAATTGACATCTTTACATTTATGCACAAAGTTACGTAGAGACAGATTTTAGAGCGTAAATACAGTAATACCGAAAGTGTATTCAATTACGTTCAAAGTCTTGTAGCGGTTGGTAAATAGTTAAGGTAGTGCAGGCAAATTAGATAAATAAAGCTGAAAGCTGTTATACCGTGCAAACACACCGCGCAGGTAGAAAAACAATCATTAAAAAAGTTATACGTATAGGGCGTTATAAAGCGCATTAGTTATTAATTAAAACCTAAAAAGGTATACGAGAAAAGTTACGAAATTCTTATTAAGTAAAGCAGCCTATTAGCAACTTACAACAACTATTTAGAGCATAGATCCTTTAGGTGATTGAGGTTTTTAGAGCATAGATTCACTGATTCCAATAAGAGTTAGCATACTACTTTGGCTAAAGATCACAGAACCAAACTAACCCGATATTATACTTAAATAGATGAAGAACAACATGGCACCACACAAGAATAATGACGGATTCACAGCGAAACTCCTGAATCCGAGTAGAAAACCCAAGCTTAAATTTCTTCAGCGAATGTTGAATTCCTTCACCCTCGGTACCAAAAGCATGGTACAGGAGCGTGATAGTTCTGTTCTTCAAGATGGATGATAAGAGTTTTTGATCCAATAAAGTAAAAACTACTCTAAATTATTAGGAAGATTAGTAACACAAGTAAAAAAATCTAAATTGACAGATGAATTTTTTTTTAATTAAAAAGAAGTCTAAATCAAATACTGAAGTAATAGAATTTTATTTTTGCTGAAAATATCCGGGATTCCCTATTAACTTAAATGAAGAAAATTTAGATTCTATTTTTATTAATCCAAAGAAGCCATATGGTGAAATATTATACTAAATCACTTTTTTATGCCCTACATAAAAAGAGAGTGATGGAAATGGTTAACCAGTAATATTTTAAAGCACACTGTAACAAAACCTGAGAATAATGGGCTTTTATTTATATATATTTTGTCGAGAACTCATTATTACAAAAGAAGTCATTGTTTATCGTTGTATGAATTATCATTCGGGTGACCTATATATTGTTTCTTTTAAAAGCTTTCGTCTCCGAGTGTTTCTTATAAAACTTCTCATTTAAAATACCGAAATAGGAATGTAAATAATCCATATTTACTATTAATTTTCCGTAGGGTTGCTGCTAGGGCATTTAAGTACAATAAATACATAATTACAATTAGATTTGTTTAACATACTAAAATGGTATATAAAATTTCCCTGTCAAAGTACTTGACTGCGATAAACTCTACTTAACCGATTTTGGTCAAAATAAAATTAATGGTGCCCTTATTTAAATCGTTTAAGTGTACGCAGATAAAATTGAGCGACTTTTTACTTTATAGTTGCAGGTCATATCTTATAATGCCTTCGAACAAAACTGATTCTTTAATTCATTAAAAAGAAATAATTAATACGATCTTCTATACAAGAAAAATGCGTGAAGCGTTAAATAATTCAGAATTGTTCCCATAGCAACAATAAAGGAAAACTAATACCTCATATTTCATTGTAGCGACGCAATAATAAGGCACATTTGACATGATGAATACGAGTATATCCACACGATATCATCAAGCATGATACGGCGTAAGATGATTGTGTCCCTCTATTATAACCAAAATTTCAGGAAAAATATAAAAATTCATACATAAAAATATATTATTATAAATGTGAAAGGAACGCCATTTCGCTGTTAACTTCCTGAATCTAATATCCAATTCTAATTAATATAAAGATAGGAAACAGATACGGACAAAATTTGGTGAAATAGGAGATGAAAGTTGGTGTGATTTGGTACTAACAATATACGGGTGATATTATTTCATATAAGTACTAACTCACCTTTGTATAACTATTTATTGGCAGCTTATAAATATTATATGCTGACTGTACTCCGGAAATGGATTGCAAAAGCTGCTTAAGTGATTAGGATAAATAAATTATTAAATACCTACACGAGGAAACATCTTAAACATTATACAGATGTGAATATCAATTATTACATACTGACATTGTGGGTACTATTTACATATACGTAAACTTCGATCAAAGTAAAATGAGTCAGTAGGTGGTCGACACTATTACCCTTACATTAGATATTCATCTCTTGGAACCAAATTGTGAGGCTATTTCCTCAGATCAAACCCCTCACAATCCGTGCCGTCCCTAAGCAATTGCTCTATCTAATTAAATGTTATAGCCCGGGACCAAGATTAATCAGTCACGAAAGTAAAACAATTGTAGTAAAACTAGAAATCTGCTTCAAAATTACATTAGACAACAAAATAAGTTCTGTGTATAATCAGTATGTAATTTAATATTTGAAATCTCTTATGACAAGGGTTGTTAATACGAGAACTAAATGTTTAGTAAACGGTGAAATTTCATTATATTCTCTGTATTAAAATAGCGTAGACTTAGATATGATTTGTTGAAACTTTAGACGTTAAATTGTGCGCACAAAAGATTGAAATGTAATATAAATTATTTCATTTCATTTGATGTTACATACATTACATTAAATAAATATATATGACCGTCACAGGAGAGACTGCGCAGTTCTATTATAATTTGATAGGTTAAACATTATGATCCTAAGATTTTCTAATTATTTCATTTACTAAAAAAGTTAATTTTTAAGAAAATTTATTATTTTTGTGAATTGTAATCAATTGTTCTTGCCCAGGACTCAATGCAATACTAGTGCCAAGAACTTATATGTCTATCTACTAGGCAGTAATGGCATATTTAGTTAATAGATAACCTAAATTAAACTTTTTAAGTCTGTTAAAGAAAAAATAAGGTCTTAGCAATAGATTGTACTCAAAAGATTGTAGGCGTTTTAAGTTACTTTAAAGTCAACTCTTTGCTATAGCAATCGAGTGGACAATGCTAGATATAGCTTTATTAACTTTATTAACTCATTAAATTACAATTCAAATTCAAAAATTCTTCATTCATGTAAGATTTTACAGAACTAAAGTTACCAGTGTTACTTCGAGCTCTTTTCTGAGAAGAGCCCACAACAAATTGAGTCTGGCATCCATTTTTGTCATCATCATTACAATATTTAATATATTCTATTTAAATTAAAGCAATTCATTCACTCCCATGCTTTTTTTATCTTCTACGTAAGCCTTCAAATTATAGAACGATTTCTCAATTAGCTTTCTTTTGATAAAAGATTTAAATGTATTACCTTTGTAATTTCTTATTGGAGTTTTTTTATAGATGAATTAACATTTAAAAAGCTGTAATAACAACAATAATACAAAATATATTTGAATTTGATTTAAAAAAGTATATTATTTACAAATAACAATTTAAACAAGAATGTACGAGTATAGGGAGAGTGTGAACAAATTGTAAAATACTAAAATTACTCCGATACTTATACACAAAAGATGTGAATCGATGTAAAATATTACCGTCTAACGACAAAAGAACCCAAGGGTATAAGTCAGATTATTATCAAGAGACTGATGGAATGAGAAATGAGAGCAGAGGATTGCCCATTCTCTTAATATATATTCTAAATGTGATCTCAATCAGAAAGCAATCGGAATCCATATTTAAATGAATTGTTATTTTAACTCGTGTAACTGCTAATAGCTTTCAAATTAATACAAACTTGAAGCACTAACATCTCAACACATTAAGGACACACTTAATCTAATATGTTGATTCAATCATTTTAAAACTCACACGTAAGCTCTTTGCTGTTGGTACTTCCAACAAATGAAAGTTCTTTTTATATAGTAACCTAAATTTGTGCATGAGTTGTTTGTGAAGATTCATTTAATATATATTTATCAAAATGATTTATTAGTTTATTAAACAGATGAATTTCTAACTACAGCAAGTTGTCTCAAAACCTACGTCAATCTGAAAATATTCAATTTATATAATATTCAAAAGCACAATCTACAGCCAAAATTTCAAAAGTTCAGTAATTCTAAGTTTGGTCAAATTTATTAAAAAAAACTCCCAGTTCGATTAACTTTTGTTTGGTGTATAATTTGTTTTTTGATTAGGCAATTATGTATCAATTATTATATTTGTATACATATATACTAGCTGTTCCTAGCAGTGTCATTGGCGTAATGATCAATCCCGTGGAATTACGAGGAAATCTGTTATATATCAGATCGAATTGTAGATCTAAATCATTACATACAAAGTTAATCATCAAAATCGGTCCACACGGTCAAGAGAAGTTCATTCCTTCTACCATTCATACCATACAGAAAAGAATTTATAGAGATGAAGTTAGCTACTAACAATTCAATATATATTTTTTTCTTAAATATGATTGGTCTTAATCAGTAATAAGGTCAAGAAGTTTTTATTCATTATTATAGCAACACTGCATTAACAAAATAAAGTGGACTGAAAAAAAATTATGTTATGTATTACTCTTAAACAAGGTCGTCAATATTCCGAAATCGTATTTGATATTGCCTATACGTGATCCTTATGTCGATTACTTGGACACATACGCCAGTGGCCCGAGATTGAGTTATTGCCTCATCTGGAGACTGCGGCGGATGCTGTGCCGCCAATCTGTCTAGGACCAGGTGCTCAACTTATTCGATGACACACTTTACAAGATATTGCTTGCGATTGAATATTTATTGCAATAGTTACAGTAACCAACTTATAAACTATATCATGTCAAGGACAAAAACGTGCTTCACAATCATATTTAATTATAATTGTGCGTAAATTGCTCTGATAAACGTTGCTCTATCTGTAACGATCACCTTGCGAGTATAATAAGGAAGCGTTAACTATTGCTCTCTCGGTTCGTTAGTCAACAAAAGCCTACTTAACTCGAAAAATTCTAACATAGTCTCATTTAATACAAATTTAGATTATGAAATTGTTAAAATAAATATTGCTATTGAATAAAATAACTCTACATTGAAATTATATATATTAACTAATACTTGAATAATCGTAGTCATGTTAGGTTCCATGAACTTGTCAAATCCTTAATAAATTAAATCCGTTGTCGTTAAACTAGATAATTTGTTATTTGATCGAATAACATTGTAACTTTGAATATGTTTGATAGGCAGACAAGCAAAAAGGTACACTCAAGCAAAAACATGATTCCTGAATGAGGCTGAGTAGAAAGAATTAAAAGGTAATTTAAATCTTATCTGATCAACGCGTTCCCATCTTTGACTGTGTCGTTACTTAACATGAGATCACAATCAAGCTCTGGTTTGCGAATAAAAAGAAGATACATAATCACTTCGCCCTCGGAGCCGAATCTCGTTTAAACAGACTTTACTTACACGTCTATTTTCAGTTTAAGATATTTATATAATTTCCTAAACATGTCTAGCAGGACAGCGAACCCAGGAAGACTGTGAGCGAATCGAGAATTCTCGCTATTACGCCAGTGAGGCCGTCAAGTAGTTTTGCAATGCGGTATGTGGTGTAATGCAGTAGTTTTACATGAAACGTAGTTTACATTTACCACTAATGTTGGTAATATGATTACTATAATGTCTATCAAATACAATAACTAAACGTAGTTTAATTTTTTTTTCAAATTACCAGTAAATTTAATAGTGTTGCTACTTAGACAGCCTAATGGCATATGATATTAATAATAGGCGATATATGAAATTGTCCTTCATATATTGTCATTTAATAATAGGTAGCCGAGTAACCACTAGTAAACTCCATCGATTTACAACTGCTTTATCCATATTCATGCTCTACGAGTTTAACTCACTCTCTTTGAATAATATTACTTCAGACTGGCTTTGCCTTGATATAAAGATGCAGCACTATCACAAATTCATCTTGCCGCAGGTGTTTCTATTACTCGATAAAATTCCCTTCATCTTGCTTGCGACTGAATATTTAAAGTAGCCTCCAATTCAATAAGCTACGGAAATATATATTGAGGGTTTAATTAATTATATTTTTCAGACGAGAATGAATCACCCTTGATATTGCTACAGTTATTGAAAGCTAAAATAATTCATTTAGAAGCTTCTGTCTATGATATGAGTTTAGTTACGTACTGTCCACTTGTTTTCATATAAATATAGATACCGTAAATGTCCTATATGGTATTAGTTTACAGAGAATGACTGACTTGATAACTAGAAGAGTCATCAACGATATAAGCTTTTTATTAGGACACTAAAAACTATCTTTAGTCATTTCTAGAATAATAATAATAATTAACTTATAACATCACGTAAAAATTTTCGAGAAAAAATTTCTACGACGTTATTTTTAACTAATAGTTCTTTATAAACAACGTTATCTATATCAAAGATAAGTAACTTCTTAGCGCAGAAATACTGAATGAACTTTAAAGCTAAAGCTCTACTAAATGTTGCGATGCGATATAAAATAGTTACACGTGAAATACTAACGTAAGCTCCACCCCTAGCATTTAGGTCAGAGACAAAGTAGCAAAAAAGATAAAAATAGAGTCGATTCCTGCCATTTATTTTATTTACTCTTGACAGGGATATAACAGACGTAAATATTGCTTTGAGCGCTTTGGCCTTCCGCACAAGTCCACTTACTATGTATAGGAATATAGCTTAAGGTAGAAATTTTCTTTAATCAAGTAATTGACAAGTTACAAGTTTATTGTGATGTATAATATGTGATTGAAAACTGTGCATTATTTGTTATATAAAAATGAATAAAGAAAAAACAATACTTAACATGTAAATCTGCTATAATAAGTTTGTATGTAAAGTAAATTATGTAATTTACTTATGTAAAACAAATAAAGCTGATCCAAAATTTTCATTTAATACTTCCTAAAGAAGTCATTAGTATAATAATATAACCCTTCGCTAGTCCTATCTATACTAATTAAAACTCGAATGACAGATAACGTTAAATTAAATTGATGAATGTGTTTATACGAGGGTCACAATCCTTCCTATCGCTATCTACGATTAGATGTAGATTTGTTTTATTTTATTTAAATATTTGAAATATAAATAATCCTACCGTCATTTATTTAAAAAAAAAACTTTTGATGCCATTTTATCAACATTTGCGGTGGAAAAACTTTTAATACGTCTGCAGCTGCTGCATTTAAAACTTTTTTCATATCGTTTGATAGCAACGGTACAGGTGACAGTAGATTGCGCTTACTGTTAAGAACTATATACTTAATCCTTCACTGTTTTTTCAAAACGCTTTGTGGCTTTATGGGAATTTCACAAAAAAGTAAGTATCCTTTTTTAATTTCTTTTTTGCGACTGTAATTGTGTATCAAAAATCTCTAAGGATTGTATTTTGTGCAAGTTTAATGTTTCATTTAACAGTAGTCGCTCTTAATAATAAGGAAAATTATTGATTTTATTCCATTCCTACTATAATGTCACATTCTTCCTACTAACATCATGGTCAAAAGTTCATACACTTAGATTAAAATACTTTATTTGTACTTGCATGACACATAAACTTAATATGTATATTACACTCAAATATCAGTCCTCATGTAAAAAGTTTCAAGGTTTCTATGTAATGAGTTTAAGAAGTTTCTGGTAGGAGTTATTTCTTACGATATAATACTTGTCTGTAATAACACGTGCAAACCTGGTAAGAGATAATTTACCTGTTATGGTTTCCACGCATGTTCATACAGGAACGCAATTGTTTTGCTTCAGGGCACATCTTTTTTAGTAGAGTGGTAACTAGCCCCCGCCGAAATATTCAAAAAGTCCAGACTCCAAAAAATGAGAAAAAACAATTTCCTAAACTTGTCTTGCGGTGAATCGAACCTAGGACTAATCGGATTGGTAGCGAAGTAAGTACTCGCATTATTGTGCCAGTGAACATTCTTCAAATTTTCCTTTGTTATTGTTAGGGTAACAAGTGGGTACAAAATAGGAAATAGTTGAACTACTTGAACATTCTCACACTATCTCTACATTTTAGATTTTCCTCAAGAGCCAGGAAAGAAAATCAAGTGAGTGTCGGACAGCTAAACCCAAATAATACAAAGGAGTTCGTTAGGAAACGCCACACGTGCTCAGTATATTCCTCAGTACAATTACCAAGAGTATATTCACAGCTAAATATTATGGATTTTCGATTAAAAATCTAGATTAAAACTAACACCATTATATATCTCTGGGATGAAAAAATCTTGTTATTATGCAATTGGCAAGAAAGTTGTATGCAATAATTTTACAATAACATATGTTTTTATAAGCATTACAGTACATTTATTACCTGTCCCCGTTAAAAACAACTAATGGCAATAATTGAATCTTAAGTTAACAATTCAATAAAGCGAATTGAAATGCCTTACCGTCTATATATATATCTAGTTCAAATTTTCAATCGGCAATAAAATATTACTTTTCACTCATCCACTCAAGTACAATTACATTATTTTAAAGATCATGTCACTGCTGAAAACTTCTGTCAAATATTTTTATGTAATGTTTTTAAGAAGTTCGTGTTACATGGCATACGCATTATATTAAACAATTTATTGATAAGTAACACCTATAGCGGCGGATGAGATCTCCAACAAACCAATGGAGATTGTAATATTTAATTTTTATTATGCCATATATATTTCCTGCCGCAATTGAATGCATGTTATCTGTACAAAATTCAATATGCCAGGCATTCATACATATTGTTTTTAATAAGTATTCTAACAATAATGTAACAGGTGTGTTTGAGAACATACATAACTACGTCCATATTATATTGAATTCTATATTTGTTAAGTTGTGATGCCAACGAATACCCTCGTCAACGGCACGTCCGAATCTTATTTTTGTGTTTCCTTCTAAGCAAGTTAAATGAAATTCCAAACAAATAATTCAAATACTACATCGATGTATCTACTCTTAACGTATAAATTTATCTTGTAAGCGTATATTCCCACGGCTTATTAAATTTATAATTGAAAACTGAGATAAGTTTAGAACAAGTAATCAGTGAATCAAATTATTATTATCATGAATGGCTCGTTCATACATACTTCACTTACACTTTAAAAAAATGTGTGTGTGTACTTATGTACACGCGTTTGAAGTTATACTTCTTTGGCGTAACAAGATAAAAAATCGTTTCAAACAATGATACGGATATGCTTTGTTTCGGAACTTTTAAATTATCAGTACAACTTTTAGTGCGATTATTTAATATCTTATTGATATACACGCTTGATTGCATACAAAATGCAAAATAATATATAAACAAACAGTTAGTATCTTCGAAATTTTAACCATAATTCCACGCCGTAGATTTTGTTGCTTGTCAAATCAAATACATCCATCATTCGTTCACTCAATGCAAGGCAAAGGCCAAAGATTAGAAAATAATAATCGTAACCTAACTCTCATTGGATATAAATAATTTATAATCTGTTTTCTATAGTTGAGCCTGAAAGTTATAATTTTGATAAGAATGTCGCGTTGATATTTTCAATGTCACGATATTTTTAACAAGTAATACCATAAAATAATTTAATATATAATTATAAAATATTAAAAAAACTAAAATGTTTTGACTATATATAGCTAACTGCAGGGTGTCGGTTTTTTTGACGGTGTGTACGCGCATAGTAAAATTTTACTCATCATTTTTCCCTAACGCGCCAAAAGAAGTATAACTTGAAAAAATATATAGCTGCTTTGGATGTTTAATCACATAATTCAGAAGTTTTCGTTTTACACACAGCAAAATTGAGACTAGCCTATGTTATCTTAATTCATATTCCAGATAAAATATACATACACAAAATGCCCTTAAGTCATTAGTTGTTTTAAAGGTTTGGTTTAAGTTTTACTTTAAAATTTGCCTTGAGCGTTTATAAATTTACTTGAACCTTTCACATTACCGGGATCATTCGGTAACAAATATTTCATGTATGACCTTTAAAACTATCTCTAAAATTCACAAGACTCACATGTCACGCTTACTATGTACACCGCAGTGTTTGTATGAAATACGAATATCGAGTACCAAGCGTAACAGATTCCAACGTAATTCTCGCTAGAATAATTTACCTAGCTTTAGAATAATATTTATTAATTTTATTGAAATCGAGTTGTGCCTATTGCGTTGCGTGTTTCTTGTAAACAAAAAATCTTTTACTGACTTTACCAGTTTCATTTATTTTTTTATATAGTGACAAATGGATAAATAACTCTCAATACTAATTAAAGCGCAAATAAAGAATTCAATTAGAAAAAATATACTTGGAAAAATTCAAAGGTTTACGAACTGAGTTCATTAAACTTTTTATGTAATTCTAGCTAACATTCAGACACAAACATCGGCAAAGTGATTAGAATTTATTATTCTAGGAGGTAAACATTAAACCGAGTTCGAAGTAATAAATATAATAGTAATAGCAAACAGAGAATTTTATAGAGCTTTATTAAAGTTACGGAAAATGTCGAGAATAATTTCTAGACGCTTTTATTAAATAACAGAAAATTAACCTGCTGTTGAGAAGCATTCCGTAGTTGTTTCAATAAATGTTACTGATATCTGAAAAAAATATGTCGGTGTACAAGGAAGTATCTTGGATCCTCTATTTTACTTACTCTAAATCTGTTATATAAATGTATTAGAAAACAATACATTTGCAATGTTTGACAGCCCAAATACCAGTTTGGTATACAATACATATAGTATTCAACTATGAGAAGGTAGCAAAATGAAAATAATACAAAAAATTCTATAACAATGTGCTTAGAAATTCTGAAACTCATTACGTAGAAAAAAAAACTTTTACCTGTATAAGATAAACTTACATATAAAGCACCTATTAATATATTTAGTAATATCATAGGGCATAACTGAATTAAAATAGATTACGTGTCTTAGAAAGGAATATGTAAAAAAGGCGGATTTAACAAATTACATTGGCAATATTATTGAATTACAAAATATAACAATGGTGATATTTTTTGTAATTATAGAATATTAATTTAGGAAGAGAAAGTTTAAATTTTTTATAACATAATCCTTTGACCATGATCTTTAAAAAATTTTAATTGTTCTAGGTCAAATCCGTAATAAGCTAAAAAAACGTAAAAAAATATAATGAGATAGAAATAACACCTGTAAACAATACCTTTCACAACTGTTATTTACTTCAGTAAAATCATAACACTAAAAATATAACATTATTCGTAAGCAACGGCAAGTAATTTCTCTTCACAAATTAGAGTGAGAATTTTTAATACTCCATTTCAGAGGCGATTGGACAATTTGGTTCGTTCAGGAAGACAGAGTTCGATCGATTGATTGTTTTCTTTTTGTCTTTTACTTTAACGTAATGAAACATCTGTATGAAATGAAAAAAATACCGATTGGCATAAATTGATCTGACATTGACTTTTGTTGTTATTTCGTGTCATTCACCCGTGTGGAATAAAACAAAATCGACAAGTTACCGATTGAACATTTCTCCAGCTCTCCTATTTAGTTACTTGCCTCACCAACGACTGGTCTACAATTTATTCGAGTTAAGTAATGGCTTAAGTTACATTGATGTACTTTTTCGCTTTAACTGTTTGAAAAAGTTCTTTCACGAAGTAAACTCCACTTACTCGAAAGCCTCTAATTATATATAAACGTATTTTTTACATAGCAAACTGATCAAAAAATTCTAGTATGGAAAGAATATTCACGAAGTTTTACCTAACATCTAATACCTGTTTTTCATTTAATACAACTTTGCATATCATTGTGAACTCACCTGCTGGTAAATGATCAATTAGTCTGACTTATTCTACACAGAATTGGGCTATTACTTGATAGTCAAACAAAAATTTTGCTTAGGATGAAATCTAGCCAAGTTCGAAATCTCTTACCAGAAATGACAAATTGGAAATACAATTTACTAAATTTATTCCGCCGGGAATCGAATCCGTAATCTTTGCTAATGAAGTGAGTATACGCACTATTACACTTCCAATGCTATTAGATATCATCGTTGACATAATAATTCGCGGGTCTTCTTACTTCTAATACTCGGAATTTATTACATAAATATATAGCGCATTTGTTATATTTAATGAAGTTTAATTTATTGAAGTTAGATTTATATATTGATGTTTTAGACGACACGAATTGATATTATAAAACATTGAGTTATAACATCATTTTCTTTACGGCAATTATGTAAGTGATCCAGGAGGGAATGTCTAGGAACATTCATAACTTTGCAATTAGATGACCCAATCTGCTGAAAGCTGCTTAATTAATATATGGAATATAATATCGGCACACGGCTCAAAGAAAACGAAACAAAATTGAACGAACGGTAAAAGATTTATTACCAACGAATGTTAGAGCGATTAAGTCTTTTTTAAATATGAACCCCTAGTAATTTAATTTACATATATAACTGTACAATTATACTGAAATATACCTTTCCTAATTAAAAATGTTTCAGGGATAGAGAGATACAGATTTAACTAAATGGCGAGATAAATAGAGGTATACCCATTCCCTCCGTCCAAAGTCACATTAATAAGGGCAAATAGTATCCTTTAGAAGATTTAAAATTATACTTAATACGAGCGTTATTATACTCGTATATGTATGTAGTAATTCATATTTTCTATCACAAATTTTTGTTTACATTATTATGACATTGACACAACCGCATTCACACGTAAATTTTAACTTTAAAACTACTGCTTTAGTTTTTCGACGAAGGAAAACTTCGTAAGGAAACCTGTATATCCCTGGAGTAATTCAAGGCAAGCTACTGAACTTATCTCTTATACGTAAGGAGGCTGAGGCCTCTTCATGGGATGGTGTTTTGTTTACCGTTTAACTATTTTGTTGCAAAAAATATTGTTTATACCTAGAAGGCGAGCAAACACCTAAGGTTTACTACCTTGGCTTGACTTTATTACAAACAATATTGATACTCAGAAAAAGGTCACGAAATAAAAGTAAAAGAGTTGTGAATGTATAAAAATATTTTACAATAAATGATGGTTTCGCTTTTCTCGATGCGCCAAAGGAACTATAATTAATATATTTGATCTACAAGAAAGTGTAAAGAGAATGAAGGAAAATTTTACGAATACTCAAGGCACTTTATCCTTTATCTCAGATAAATTACTTCTCCAGTCTTTACAAGTACTTTTGAACAGTTGACGTCTATCTAAATGTAAACGAAGTAATAGCTTAACCAAATTATCGTTGTAATTAAGTTGTTCATTCTGAAATTTGTATGTAAGTCAGACAGCAACGGCTTGAAAATAAAGAAAAGATCGTAATTAGATTAATTAATAGATGGCATTGAATGCGAATTAGTTTAAGTAAGATATTGAAATTAAAATGCATAACTGTTAAATACCCAATTTAAATAAATTTTACCAAAAAAAAGGCCCAAATTTAATTGATAGTTGTACAGTAAAACTATGTTTAATATTTTTGTCTGTCTGTTTGCTCCGGCTAGACTTCGAATCAACTGCAAAGATTTTGATGGACATGAAATAATATGGGCTACTTTTTATTGCAAATTTTCTACTAGAAAGGAATATTTCGGTCTATTTAAGCCACATTGAAGCGTTACCGATATTTAACCTATTCATTGATTTCTACAAACGACTTTCATTAGCACGGGTAAATGCTAAAATTCTATAGTTACAGTTCGATAGTACGTCACAACAAACACTAAAAGAAAACCGATATTGTAATTTAAAAACATGGTTTAATAATCACGATACAGTGAACAAATAAACGTTGACATAGCAATTTGAATTTGAAAGCGTCTTAATTAGAGACCTCGGTGAGTGAGTTCGACTTTCCCTTTACTTAAATTACGTGTAATATTTCGAATACTCATGAACATAACAAAAAGAAAACTTTATTTAACAATCCGTATATATCGAAGTGTTTTTATTCAAAATTTTCGAAGTAGACGATACCAAACAATCATTTATCGGAATCTTTTTTTCTTTCTCTAAAATTCGAAACTGAATCAACCATTTTTACGGAGTTTTTTGCAAATATCTGCATAGATATACCGATAGTGATCTGTCTATTATTTCTAGTTCTCTTATGACTATCATCAGCTGACCTTGAAGTTCTGTACAAACCACATATATTATAAATATGCTAAGGAATGCTGTAAGATTGTGCCACCAATTTAAATATTATATACAAATAATGTAAAAAAATGACTTTTGCTATTTTGGAATTTTACCATCAAGTATGTAACACACTCTTCTCTATACAAACCCTTTTTCCAACCTTTTTGACAAATGACATAGAAAAATTGACGCAAATTTAAGTACGTCTTAAAGTTCCAAAAATGTTACATTCGCTCCTAAGGTTTTTATAGATATGATTTTTTCTTGATTAAATCAATTTTTTGAAATTATTATAGACAATTGAACAGATAGATAACGACTTGCTGAGTAGAATTTTTTATGTTTTAATGAGGTCACAAAGACTTCAGTACTACTAGTGATGTATTAATTATTTGCAGCATTCGTGAGAGCTTAAAAATTTCAAATCAAGGGAAAAATAGGCCAAATTTACGCTCGAAAAATAAACAAAACTCTATAACCAACTTATCCTTTTAGCAGAATTTTTTGCAGAATTTGTTCTGTTTGTATATTGAACTAGCGTTACAGCTGGTCATAGTTCTACTTAATCAAATCGGCTTACCAGATTAAGGTTTTAAAAACTATGCCAAGTAAAAACATTTTTCCTGCTATAAACTCCATACATTACATGAAATAAAATTCTAAACTTTTCTTTACCTCCTTGTGATTTTTGTAAATTCATATTTATAAATATATCCAAAGATTGAAGTTTACATCGACGACATATTATAATGACTTTTTTAAATTCTAGAGGCAATAGTTATTTCCCAGGGTGTCACTCTGAAAATTTCTGATTTCGTGGGGATATGATGATATTCGTACATAGTGCTGGTTAACTTTGTTACATTTCAAATCAGTCATGACTAATTTTGAAGACATCGTTTAGTGAGACTCACTCACTAGTGAGTTAAGTGGTTTAAAACTGTCTTTGCTTTATTGAATTTCTTTTGCAACCGATTTGCAGACATCAAATTAATGGTTTTCAGGTATATAAAAGGCATTGGTAGAAACATTTATCAGTATTATATATTGTTTAGAGATAAATTATGTTTGTTTTTGGCTATAATTGATTGTTATATTGAATATTCAACTAGTTCCTTTGTAAATAAATATAATAAAGGGTTCCTATATATGGGATAATCGTGAGATGCCTGTTGTTATAATTCTCTCGTGAAAAACTTGGTTGTATGCTCGCAGTACAATAGCTAATGAGTCACATTTCGGCTGACCTTTTCAATTCGTACTGAACCTTTCAAAACTTAACGTTTTCAAGGATTATGTACTAACAATTACGTGACCTATAATCTGTAGTAAAATACTTTTTTAAGCAATTTATGTTTACTTAAAAATATCTTTTAATAATTGACATGTATATAGCGTAATAATTACGTTATTGCCAATCTATTTGGTATATGGTTAGAACCTTTTCAACGAAGAATTTTTACTTAAAAATACTTTACTCCGCAGATGGGTCAATTAATAAAGAATGATTCATTACTTTTCGCAATTTTTATTTCAAAATAAACGACGGGCGGACCAACTTCGGAGATATGTAAAAACCTCTTCCTTATAAAGGAAAATGGACTTGAAATATAAATAAATAGCGTGTAGTCGGAACGAAACAACTTTTAATGCGTTATTGCCATAAATTCAACTGATGGATTCCCAAGTCCTATTTCTGAACATAGGTTTCTCTTAATGATTTCCATAAGAGTATGTTGCCAAATCATCGTTTCAATAACTTCAGACGCCAAACAGCTTAGATTTAAAAGTCTTAAAATAATGGCGTGTAGCTCATACCGATGTAACAAGAAATTAAACAGCAACAGATCACACGATCTCTGATTCAAGCCTATAATGTTTTCGGGTCTATTGGGTTTTCAGTCAGTGTAAGTTTAGGACCTCTAAGTTTGGAACTTCGTGGTGTCTTTATATTTGGGTGCTACGGGCAGACCGTAAAGCCTACGGCTAATCTTCGTGTACTACGTAGATAGCTAATCTCTCTCCGAAATGTTGACTGAGACTTGTCGCTGCTAAGAATCCCATTGAGAGCTAGAAATAGGCAGATATTCAATCTACAAAAAAATATATATATCGACTTAGTTTCTAACATAGCTAATCTTAGTAAGGATTTTTTCTAATTACATGCTTGTTTTAAAGAAATTCAAACGTAAAATAAAACACATAAATCAGGTTGAAGGCTTTTATATGAAAACATCTATTAATAAATTGAGAATTTCAGAAAAAATAAATGGAACAGTCTATTAATTTGAAACAATTATATAGTATGCTTACTCTGAGCAGTCATTTAATACTACATTTAAAAAAAAAATTACTAATCTTTTGAACAAAGGCCCATGGGCAAATATAAAAATACATTACTTCAATCTAATGATTGCATAATTTAGAGAAGGACACTTATTGTTTGTGGATTGTGATTAAATAACATATCAATATTTTGCCAAGATCGTAAGAACTTTACCTAGTATATTTACAATATAAAAAGGTACTGTTTAATTAATATAAATATTGATTATGAGAGAGTAATTATATATTGATATTTCTTAAGATGTACCTAGATAAGTGCTGTTTGTTAACACCCAGAATATTTTCAGGGGATCGACCATATCCGCGCGTGCAGAGAGCACCCGGCGGCGCTTCACCGCATGGCGCACTCAGTGTCAACAGCAACAACACTCACAAACCACTCTCATCATATTCAATAACATTCTCATGTATCACAACACTTATAACTACTTATGTTGCATTTTACACGCGATCGAGAAAAGAAGGGAGAGCCGCGCAATGCGAGCGACCGTCAAGCGAACGGGGGCAAACTGCCGTTGCCGCGTCGTTTAGTCCACCCCTTGTACCCCGCCTTGCCGCTGTTGTGGCAAACGAGCAACATTTCCCAACACAAAAACACGTCTTAATAACCAATTAATGTTTTTGAATAATATTGAATACAAATATTTACGTACCAATATTGTTTTTTTTACAGAACTTAAAACGATAGTAAGAAAACAACTCTGCATGTTTTCTTACTTAAGTAAAAGATTTATTTACGTTAAGGAATTTTCTTTTACTGTAAGATTAATGAAACACTACAGTATTCATTAAATACGAAAACTCATACGGTTTCGCCAAATACTTTGTACTCGTCAAACAATAATATTTATTTTGTAATAAGAGATTTGTACAATAAATAAACTAACATCTATTATCCCCGTACACCAAAGAAACTGTTATATAAATATTTCATAGTGTATACAATTTCGGTCGATGGAAAGTAATTTTGTTGCGTAAGGTTCCACGATAAAATAAGGCTTTTCACTGGTTTTATTACATTATAGAAAACACAAAAGCGAGAAGACTGTTTCTTACCCCTAGAGATACTTAGATTGTATCTAGATTGTGCAAACTTGAAAAATGAAGAAAAATAGCTTTAAAATAAGGGAAAATGATTTTTTTCTAAATATGGTGATATTTTTTATATAACCTAAAGGTGATATCCTAATAGTAATTATTAAGCTGAAGGTGGCACTTCCCGTTACCTTTGTCAAAACAAATTTCAACACTATGTGACAAAAAATAATGTTTATATTTATGTTGCCGGTTTCAAAAAATATTTTTAGAGTATTTTTTTTTAGATCTCTATAGATTTTCGACTCTATTGAATACTCGTTCGAGTAAAGTCAGCTTTCGTTGACTGAGGGGGCGTGAAAGTTATAGCTTACACGTTACTGTTATATTTTAATTTATTATTTTATATAATATAACTAACTATAAGTACATTATTAGCAATAACTGATACATCATTTTAGTTATATATATATTGTAAAAATTTATAACTATATCAATAAAAATTTAATTTCGTAGTGATGAAGATTTCATATCTATTGTCTGGTCTTTAAGCGCGTTTTAAGATTTCATGTATTTTTTTACAGATGTCATGTTAAAATGATCATTGACGACACAAATCTTTGATTAAATTCACTGTATTAAAGTTTATTTTACAAAACTATATATATATACATACATATATATATACATATATATATATATATATATATATATATATATATATATTGTAAAAAACCATTTCAATTCATAAGCTTTATATGGAGTAATACGATTGGTATCTTAACCGTCTTGATTAAATAGATTTAGAGGGTATTATCTTAAGGCTAAGGGTCTGTGATAAACAGCTATTACGACAAAACAACTATGACAAATACTGATTAGTAAACGCTCCATTTATCACTAACTATAATCACATCAAATAATAATATCTTTTAGACCATCCAACCCACTTATCGTGAGATCTTCAAAATTAATCGCAAATGACATAACCATTTTGACAGCATCGCTAGCAAAGGTCCTCAGTGAGATTCTTTGTGAGGCACATTTAGAAAAATTGTCTAATTTGTCCAATTCTAGACTAGTTTGCAGCTTTGGCTGTGGGTATTTACTAAGCATGGAATAACTAATATATCCGTTATTTACTACTTGTCCGAAAATATAACAAGTAGCGAAAGAAACTGAAATCCAAAAGAGGGTTATTACGTTACTGCCAATATTTTACTGTTACTATACTGGGTTGGAAGGAAAGGCGTGTTATTGTACTACGTTACGTTGTTACTACGTACGGTACTTACGTTTATATAATTTTACCAAATAAAAATATTTAATAAGAGATTAACAATAAGATTTTAATAATATGTAGGAATAATATGAATAGTTGCTGTATGTATAATATGAATAGTTGCTATGAGTAGACTATTAATTTTTACTTCATAAATCATCTTAACGGGAAAAGCTAAACTTTTAAACCTGGTAGAGATTTTAAACAATCAACTTACTACAATCTCCTTTATTGTCAATGTCCAACATATACTTTGTGTATCTTTTTCTATGGAAAAAAATAACTTTTCTATAACAAATAACTTAACAAAATATAAGTTATTCGACCAATAATAGAAGATCAGAGTGTCAGAGTTACTGTTATTGAAAAATAATAATAAATTCCATGTGTAGCATTTACTACCCTGCCAGCAAACTACTACTACTTCTGTATCATCATTCACATCAGGTAAGATAAAAACAAGCGCTAACTTGTCAACATTAAAAAAAGAATGACATGAAATTTACAAATTAAAATTGTCACTTAATACAGATTTCCCCCATATTTCTACCATATTCGGGCTTTAAAATAGCGGATTATTTATTGTAGTATTTAAGAAGAAGTCATGGGAAAAAAATAGAAACTTTTAAAAACGCTACGCAATGGCTTTTAAAATAAATAAACTAAATCGCTTCAAATTCAAATTGAGTGCAAATTGAACGTATTGAATAAATTCAATGGAGTGGAAAATTATTAAATCACCAGATTTTGAATTGGTTATAACGAGTCGTTGACAGTTTTGAACGGACTTTTATGAGAATTCTGTTTTTTATTTCATTACAGTCGGCGTGCCATGGCGTATATTTTGTTGGCCATACAATTTTTACAAGTGATTTCGTACATTCGCACTCATTTGTATATAAATAAGCGATGTAAAATTATGCATGACAATAAGCTTTTCGTCGTGTAAAGATTTCTTCTGTTTTTATTACTGATAAGTGATGATACAGTTTAAGATGGAAGCGCGTAACCTGATAAGGAGTAATTTATCTCTTATGTTTTCATCATAGCATCATACCGGAAAGCGAACATTTTTGCTTGGCTGGACTTTATCGCTTGTAGCAGTCTAGACTCAGATAAATTAGAAAATATAATTTTCTAAATTCGAACCCGGGACATCTGCTCGCAAAGCGAATACTCGCACCAAAGACGTCAAGACTTGACAAGAGAGATTAATATGTCATAACATTTTACTAGAGAATTTTTCCGGTATTTTCACAGTTATTCTGCTATTCAGGGTAGAGGCAAATCCAAAAATTCAAGATAATTAAAATCAATCTAGCAGTTCTTTAGTTATAAATTGTATAACGACCACGACTTTGCTTTATATATAGATAACTACCTGAATACAATAGTAGCCAACAATTTTTCAATCTTTCACCATAAATGCTGCACTATAAAAAGAGATTGAACCATTAAATCTTTAAAACCAAACGAAATCTGTTCTATATCTGCAGGTACATAGAAAGATACGAGACAAACATAGTTCAATAAACCTGAATGTGAGACTATGAATGATTATTACCTTTCAGCATAAATGTATTTCCATACAAAAAGAGAAATGTTCTGAATCGCTAGAATACAATATTGTTTGACATGTTTTTTTTGATATAAGAAAATCTCTGAAATAGGACATGTTTGCCAAAAGGGTATAGATACAATGGTGTAAATTATTCAATTAATTATTACTTTTAAATATAACTCATTTCTTCTTCATTGCGATTAAATTGTTTATGTTAAAGTTACAAACAAGCCAGCACACTGACATTTATCTTGGTTACCAAATAAGTATAAATAGATATTAATTACTTCAGATATACTACTTACGCTTTTATTTCGTCCACATTTTCTATTGACTTCTTATAAAACAAATTATTTTCACAAAATCATATCTAAAATGAATCGTCTGGGTTACACATTTTTCCTTTTCTATATATGTATAAATATTCTCTTTTGACAAGAACTGTATCGTATTTAAATGAAAAAATCGATTTGTTTTTTAAAGCTTCGCCAGACGAATCACCACAAAAGAGTAATTTAACGCAGCTTTGTCTAGACAAATTAGTCAAAATGAAGACCGATGTGCGCAGTTTCTGGCTATATTTGCTAATCGTAATCATTATTTTATTGTTAAGTTCAAATTATGATATTGTATATTGTGAAAAACTTACTCAACGAAATTATAAATTATTTTACTCAATATTAGATAAGACAATCTAAATGCGAAATGAAACGTTTAGGAATGATGGTTTGGAAAATACCTATAAAATTAAAAATGAGAAGGAAGTTGAAAAAACTGTTTTTCAAGTGTCTGGGTGCTTTAGAAAGTCCACATATTTACATATTTATATAAACATCTGTTTAAAAGACATATAATTTGCATTTACTAACTTCGTTTGCCTTTCAGCGTAATTAACCTGTCACCTAAATTACCTGTGAAATAGCTAACAAAAAACAAGAGGCCACCTTCCTCAACTTTTATTCACTGTAAAACGAAGCCTGTTTTATATGCATATGTGTGTACACTGTTCGTAGCGAAGTTTGAACATAAATAAAGGAGACGCGCACCCCACGCTTTGCCCGCCGGCCACAATTATGCCCGCCATTGCTCCCCGTAAGTGATAAACCCTTTTATACGACACTAGCAGACGCTTATGAGTTTGCTTTTAAATATTATACTAGTATTACAAACTATTACTAACTAATAAAGCCATATTGATGTACGGTCATACCCCGCAAGGTTTATGTTTGGTACAATGCAAGTTAGAATGATCTAAGAGTTAAATTAATATAAACACTTTATCATCTTAGAACTTTGTAAGGGTCCTCATCATGTGAGAATAGTTTTATTTTTAAAGTTAAATTAGCTTTCAATGTTTCATCAAACATTCATTTCTTTATGTTAGATATCTTTATCCCTGTAATATGTATGAATGGTAAACAATAATATGGGTAGTGTTTATTAATAATATTGGCTTTATTTGCTCATCAAGATGTAGAGAGTTGAATAGCGCAATTCAATGAAAGAAATAGTTCAAAGTTAAAAATAATAAAGTTTATTTTTGTTTATTTATCGATTGAATGATTAATTTATTTATTTTTATTTGGGATCAAACAATTTACTTATAGACTTATATAGGTTTTCACTTAAAACTAACACATACTTCAGTAAAGTTTTCACTAACTACTAAAACATAACGTTATCGTGCAACTAATCTTAACAACTTAGTTTTTTTACTTAACAGGTGATTAAATATGTCTCTATCACTAAGATTATTGAAAATTTCACAAGAAAGTATAATAAATGTGTTTTAAGCATAATTAGTATCACAATGATGACAAAAAAATAATTTTTTACGTCCCTAAAGTTACAATTCATAATAAATTTGTGATGGAATAATTAATAAAGAGTATTAAATACTGAATATTATAAAGGCTCGTATAATCATTTAACTTTTAACTTGTTAAAATGTTATTATACAAGCTTATCAGAAAGACGTAAAGCTTACTAACAACGTAATTAGGTTATTGTCTAGTTTAACTTTTAATTCCACTTAAGAATTAATAAGATAGAAAGATGAAATAAAATATAAATCAGATTTAAGTCAGCTTTCCGATGAATTCCAATTTTTTGAATAATAGAGACTGAGGCGTAACAATTACTTTTTATGGTTTTTATTTCCTGCTATGGCATATAAAATTGTAACACTATACAATTTTGTGTACCTTTCACATAAAAATCTAGCTTCTATAGAATAACGTAAACAAGTGAACTGGCAAATTGCACCCGCGAGAACATCGCTCGGATACATTTCTATACGCGAAATATTTGTTGCGCCCGTTTACACTGATAACGGAATAACCGTCATAATTTTTATCATAACGTTGCTTTCGCAACGAAATCTGTTATTTTCTTATTTAATAAATTCATGAAATCCCTCACAAACTAAACATTATTAGGAAATTAAACATCTTATTTAACGATAGGTGACTTCGGCTGTGGTAGGTTGTTACATACTAACAAATATATGCCGCCAAGCAAAAACTTAGATTCCTGTTCGATGCTATTATGCAGGTGGTCCCTGGTAATCAGGTAGGTTATATTATATAATCTTATATAGGTAAAGTTACTATATTAAATCCGCAATCTCACATACCATCAGGCAAGATCACTGATAAACGCTAATTTGTATGTAATAATATAAAATTGGTAATAACTACAATGAGTGTTAATATTTTAATAAGACAACATCGTAACATAGCTTATTCCCATCCCATATTTGGGACAATCCTCCTGACTTATAGGATAGATGGTTTTATGTAGCATTGAACTACCACATTGCGTGGGTGCATCCACTATGGGTTGGTTGGCTACACATACCCCAGAATTATTCCCAAGATATGCAAGTTACGTCACGATGGTTTTAATCGAAAACCACAAGAATAGATTACAAAGAACAATCAAGCGCGTAAGTTTCTTTTCATAAAACTTTGACAGGATTCGAAACCCGAAAGTCTTACCAGAATCTCCGCGTCATATCACGAGGCTATCACATTTTTTTTTTATAAAAGGATACATCCAAATATGAGTTTATTTGAACATGGGTCAACTACAGTTCTTTCTAATTGTAGATAGGTTTTTTATTGTTATATTACACTGAATTGCAAATAAGAACAACGACAAGGCAGGATACAAAATCTTATAAAATTGACTTGTTAATGTGTTAAATGAATATTATTATTATATGTGTTTATATAATTTACTTTTTTATATAATGACAAATAAAAAGTAAACTACTAATACATTAGAAGGAAATAAAACTTTTTGCAGTAAATCTCCTTTTCCCTTACTTGAATACCTTTTCTATCTCAAAATAACCATTTCGTAGCTTACAAAGACCGGGTTCACTTTTCAAGTTGTAAGAAGTTTAAAATTGAAGTACTTCGGCAATGGATGAAAGGATTATTTGCGTTGTAACATTTCACTTTTGCCGTATTAACAACTATTAAATAGCGTTTTATAGAGTTGTATTTCTTCTTTCACATAATATTGTACGAAATAATACATTTTGTTTATTATGTAAGGTTGCGACCAACTAACAATAATTGATTTATCATAGCTGTTTGCCACATTGGCACTAGCGTCGTTCCATATCCTGTAAATATATGGGGAAATTTCATTTACTAAACTGCAATCACTAATAATTTTGAAAATCTCGTATTGATTGAGAAAAGTGAGTCAGTTTAATGGTCTAACACCATCTTCACATTAATGCCTTTCAAATGTAACCGGCATACTTCGGTTATATGATGTCAAAGTCTAAGACGGACATCATAATAATCCACGCGACGAATTTTTTCTTTTGTTTTATTGCTGACAGTTTAGCGCTTGACTATGATCTCACCTGATGGTAAGTGATGATACAGTCTAAGATGGAACGGCACTAATCTGGTAAGAGGAGATATACCCTTTATGGTTTCTACATAGCATCGCACCGGAATAAAAATTATTTGTTAAGCGGTACGATTTGCTAGTAACTAGCCACGGCCGAAGCCTCCCACCAGTCCAGACTCAGACAAATTAGAAAATACAATTTCCTAAATTCGTCCTATCGGGGATCGAACCCGGAACCTCGGCTAGCAAAGAGATTACTCGCGCCACTGAGCCAGCGAAGCCGTCAAAAACCTTTTCTGAATCACACCGCTACACTAATTTATACTTAAGCAAAAATTTTAGGTTACTCACGGCGTGTAAAGACTAAATATTTTTCTTTCTTTCTTTCATTCTAGACACTCTTTAATGATTAAAAATTCCTTATAATCCGATTTTAGATCAATATATTCGTAAGTTAAGTAATATTTCGCATTAGATTTTACAGGCAGTCCCTAAAAAAATGCTTAAATCGAGATATTCGTTATATGGACTTATATTAAGGTAAAACACTGTGCAAACGCGTATAAAGCAATCCTACATCGCAAACCTGATGTTAAGCAGACATCAATATGTTTCACTACTCAAATATCAGAATGGTGTGCAGAAAATGTATTAAGTATATTTGCGATGTGAAATACAATATATTTGCAAGAACCTTTTGCTTTTTCCTAGAGCAAATAAAGCCTATTGGTATATTGACTCTTGGCTCTATTGTGTGACAATGTGGTTTTTGTTATGAAACAGTAGTAGGGCGCCTACGAGTCTTCAAAGACGTCGCGGCGCTTCGTTATTAGTTAATAAACTTCTGCATGTAGTTTAAGCGACTTACGTCAAAGCTTTTAGAAATTTTATAGGCTTTTAGTTTTGTTCATAGTGATTATTAATGTAGTTATTAACATTATAATTTATCCAAGAAAATTAATATTAAGAAAATTAATAGGCATATATATAAAACATTTCTATAAAACCAATGAATTTAAAAAAAATACTTTCAACAGTGCAATAATTAAATAAATGTAATCGACGCATCTGTTTTTTTTTTAATGCAGCCCTTTAATTTATGGTATTATAAGCTATTTATTTAATTCACACACTTAATATATATTAGAAATTAAAACAAAATCAAAAATTTACAACTTAACTCCAAAAAACTATATTTTTTTATTGAATGTAGTTTTCTGGCTTCGCTAACCAAAGAACCCGGAAACACTGCTAATGAAAACTCTTTGTGTAAAAGGAGTAACTTTGGGTATTGTATCATTATTAAAACTTAATAATGCCTCCATCATTGATAATTTTTTGAAATGTAAAAATAAACATTGCTTGTAATTTATGCTATAACTAAACTCACTCGGTGTTACTCGTTTACGATCCCTAAGCGATTAAATCCATTCGACAAGAAGTAATTTTGCTAGTTTCAAATCAAATGTCACTACATCAACAAAATCTCGTGATAACAAAGTAAGTTAACCGATTTGCGGTACATCTGTTGTTTGACCTTAAAGTGTATAATGGACTTAGATAGAAACAAGCTCCGTGTTTTATAAATATTTTTATAAATTTTACTTGACAATATTTAAATTTTTTATTACAAAAACATATTATGATTTACAAAGACGGCAATTTATTTAAATCACATCGATTTCTTCTAACATAACAATTAACGTACCAAGCGTTACGGTAATTAATTTCCACGTCTCTAATCATGTATCCTTATCGATTTAGTTGAAAGCGAAAGGGCTTAAACAGAATCTGATAAGATTAGGTATTAATCACTTAATGAGTTTCGCTAAATGTATTTCCATTAGCCATCAATACAGAGATCTAATATATGTGTTTTGTAAATGTGCCGTTTTGTTTGGAGTACTAACCCGCTTAAAACGGGTAGACCTGACCTGTATTCGCCTTTAATTAATAACCATCAAACATTTATCCAGATGACTAAACAATGTACAATTGGCAAAGTAAATATTTAGTCAATAATATATCGATGGTAATCCTTATTTCAAAGATGAATTGTTTATTACTGTACTATCTGTTGTATTGATTAGTAGCTATATGATTTAATAAAAAACGACGTTCTTGGTTGATAAACGATGATATGATCATCAAAATTACAAAAATTTGATATCTAAAAATGCAAGTTAACCGTTTATACGTTAGGTGTCGTCGATATCTATATACATATAAATTCTCCATCACAGGGTTCGCCCGCGAAGCATTCAGAAATTACACCACCGATGTTTTTCTTTTTATATTTCTTCGTCTACATCTGTACGTGTGTTCTGATTGAACTCCCAGGGTTCTGGAACGTTTTGGATACAAAATATTGTATAAATATAGGCAGATAAATGAATGGTTTAGATTGGCACGTTATCTCAGAATTCGGGCGTAAACTCAATAAATAGTTTTTTCCTCAAAAGAAAATACTTTTTAGTTAAATTACAAACAGAAGTTATTGCAACAGCAATATGCAGCCAAAACAACGGAGGAACAGACTAACAGAGAAAAAAAAATCTCGATTACGAAACCAAATACTGTCGCGCATATAAAACGATTAATTACCAAGACTAACAACATTTCCTAAACGCGAAAAAACAAACACCGACATAAATTTGTGAGCAAAATTTTCCTCTTTACAAAGTTTCATAAAACTAATATTTTTTTAAGAACAAATCATTTAATTTTTAATCAATTTCTACAATTAGTTCACATTCTCAATATATAAAAATTGTTCAATCGTAAATAAAACACTTTTTATTAATCCACTCAAGTTCAAATCGTAGGAATCGGGTTAAATATTGTTTGTATTCCTTGTTTTATCTTTTATTCATTTAATTAATCTCAGATGTGTGTAAATAACAATCTTCTCAATAATTTTGGTAAATGCAGTAAGTAAATGCAAATATATTATGTCATTACCAAAAGTAGTATTTAACACCGGAGAGAAAATTACACAAATTTTATTTTTTGTAGTTGTAAAGATACATAAATGTATTTATTTTCCAGTCTCAATAATTTAAAATAGTTATTTTCGGCATGTCAAGGCATATTTTAATAAAAGCCAAACTAAGATTATAATTCATCAAAGATAAAAGACTGGCATTTTTATCGTAAAACTAGTCTAATTTAAATTATGATTCATTAATTAATGTAACAAAGAGATTCAATCTTCTACTGGTGAAAAGACTTTTTTTTTATTAAAATCAGCTTTTATAGCACTTTTGAGTCGTCTAATAATTTACTTATATTATTTTAAACATACAACTGATGATGACTGACTTAAAATTTAAAGTTACAGGTAATGATACCCTATTATTCTTATTTATCTACACCGTAACCTAAAACTTTAGTAATATTACATTCTTACTTCAGCTGTGGAATGAAATAAATTTAATTATGATTCATGTCAATATTATGTAAATATAAGCACAAATGCTTCAAATGACTTACTAAACAACGACATATTGAATAAAAGTGTTAAATAACGCCATAACCTCCTTTTAAAACCAAAGAAAATCGGCCTAGTTGGATGTCACTTAAATGTTAAAGATATACTTGTTTCTTCCAGCAATTTCACAGCAACTAGAACATTTAAGCTGAAACTAAAAAGCTACTCTTATGTAGTCTAAAGTTCAAATTATTCTGATTGTACAATAAACTAATACAAAAACAGCCTCGCTGGTGTAGTGGTGCGAGTGCTCGCTTTGAAAGCAGAGCTCCTGTAGCAATTACAGGGCATATTTAAGAAATTGCCGTTTCTTGTTCGGATGAATCTGGACAGAAAGGATACAGTCGTGGGGAGTTACTATCTTACCAGGAATGATGTACCACTAAGCAAAATATGTGTGACCTGGTACGATGCTGTGTAGAAACTATAAGATGTAAATTACCTCTTAGTAGAGCGCACTTCCATCTCAGACAGTATTATCACTTACCAAAGGTGAAGTCACTGTCAGCCATAAAAATACACTTAGAAAATTAAAAATTGATATAACGTGTTTATATCTTTCCGCGTTTCACTATTTTAACACCAATGTGATCCATTGCAAAGAGATTTAGAAGGATCAATGCGCTTTAGTCTTTTAAAAACTAGTAAAATGAAAAGCTAATAATTAAATTTAGATCTAATAATTACAAACCGTTTGACTTTCAAACCAAAAATTTTAGAAGTGCAAAAGTGGCTCTGTTTGTCTGCTTATAGTGTTTACCCAGACGCTGATGCAATGTTTTTTTTTATTCTTTTGTTCTTAAGGGGCTTTTGTAGTTTTAATAATACACCCCAGCCCCATCGTAAACTTATAAGCTAACACAGAAAAATTTAATGATGCAAATTTGATGAGTTAATGTATAGACATATAGATGTACATATAATACTAGCTGAACCCGCGACTTCGTATGTGGGAAATGATTTTTTGGTAGCATTTTTAGGCAAATTGTTTGACAAATAAGAAACTTACGCGCACTGCCCTCTGAGGGTCGATATTCCTAAAATTTATTTTTGATGGTTAATGTGAAGTTTGAAATTTTTCACTGTAAAATTTTTTTTTTTTTTTTTATAACACCCCGGCAACCGCCCTTGCGGGTGGCATTAGGAAAAATCCGTTCTTAGCTGACCTCAACTCGCCTTATGGTTCCAGAGATATCGTGGTGAGTCAATAGATACCTGGATATCTCTTTTTTATATATAGGTAGTGCTGACCTTTATTATGTATATATAGATCGGTTCTACATAGGTTACTCTTTTTAACATCAGCTTTTCACTTCTACAACAGCATAATATGTTTTACGTATAAAAGAGCTTTTTACATATTGCTTAAACTTATGTAAAGATCAGTAAGGTATTTATTGTAGAAGGTTATTATATATACGCATGTTCAGCCTGACAAATGAAATTTGGATATATTGCCTAAAAAGCAGTGTCACTAGATTTTTTAAGAGTATATGTTGTAAATATACTGCGAGGATATCGTAAGAATAGCTATTACTTTGAACTTCTCTCGCAAAGAGTCTTGAGATCCTAAACCATAGATAGAATTGTATAATATAATCGTATGTTAAATTGCCTCATTAGTCTAGTGGTTAGCATGTTCGACTACAGACATGATGTCCTGGGTTCGAGATCCGGGTCGGGCTAATTTAAAAATCAATATTGAGTTTTCTAACTAAGAATAACTAAGATTTTCTCAATATTTGCCGTAAGTTGGCGGTGTTATCCACCTACGTGCCTCGGAGAGCACGTAAAGCTGTCGGTCCTGCGCCTGATCTTTCCCCGGTCCTGTCGGGTTCCCGTCACATCAGACTATAAGAGTGACTTTGTGTACTATGCCTGCCAATCCACATTAGAGCAGCGTGGTGGGTCTATGCTCTAAAAACCCTCTCTCTTATGAGTGAAGAGGCCTGTGCCCAACAGTGGGAAGCTAACGGACATAATATACATCCAAGCGTCTATAAGTCCATGACACTTCCCACACTAATCATGATTTATACCAAATTAATGTTGAAATGTTACTACTGCTTATGTATTCCGTCTTGTAGACAATCAATTAACACTTAATAGAAGTTCAACAGCCTAAAATAACGTATGAAATATATACCAAGACTAGAAATAGCGATCAAGTTATTATTTATCTGCAGAACGCATCTCTTGTTAATCATAAGAATGAATTTGAAGCTTAAACCCTCCGTGCTACTCCATTTCGGATTGGCAGCCTTCATATAACCTAGAATGGTTTTCGATATTCATATATATAAAAGTTAATACAACATTTTTTCATAATTTCCTTCACGGAAATGTGCAAATTTATAAACAGTGCCTACTTTGTTTCGCACGAATTGCTGACAATCCTAATGGTAAGTGGTGATATAATCTAAAATGGTAAGACGTTTATTTGGTAAAAAGTAATTCACCTGTTAATAGTTTATAAACAAAATAGTCTCAGAATACATAATTATTTAGCTTGACGCGAAAATATCGTTGTAGAAATAGTCATAGTTGAAGCTTTCTATAACATCAACTTATACTGGACGCATTAAAAAAATACAAACTTCCTTATATTGTCATCGGAATCGTACCTAGGGCATCTACTAGCGAAACTTACATACTCGCACCATTGACCCAACGAGGCCTTAACAATTAATTCATTTTTATTTGAAAAAACTATGTTCACATGAAATGTCATCTACTATAAGTTTTAAGAAAATATATTTGAACTTGGATGGATATTGACATGTCCTTAGCGATTGAAACTTTATACAGGATATATATAGGGAGAATGAGAACTAATAGTAGAAATTAAATAAGTCGTGCCCCCTATGCTATTGCAACTGTTCCAACAAAATACTAATAAAATTTAAACAGAATATAAGATTGATAAAAAACAGAAACATTTCTGCTCTTGAAAATAAATATTACCAAAAATATTAAATGTTATATTTTCATGGCAAACGTGAAATTATAAGATATAATTATTAAACATGTATTACAAATTGTCAACATGCTTATTTCATATGTAATATGTACGAATCTCTCCAAAAAGTATATGTTAAGCGAATTTTTCACGTGAAAAAAATGTAATATTGAAGATTTCCCACGTAGCTTATTAAATTTAATTGGGTATAACGGCTGTACGTCTCAGTACATATTTAAAGAATATTCTTGTAAAGTTCTTCTTTTAATATAATAGTATTCAATGACTACTATTAGTTTACAATTAACGATCAAACATTTTAACAAGATATTTAAATATCTTTAAAAATTTTGATTGTTTATGAAAAATCTATATATAAATTCATCCACTCAAGTTCAAATATTTTTTTAACATCTCGTGGATGATACTTGAAGTTAGTATAATTTTTTCAAATTATTCATAAATTAAATTTATTTTACAAATGAATTGAAAGCTCACCTAAAACACTTAAAAGTGTCTGCTCTATGCAATGATTACAAGGTCATTCTAGATAATAACTTTTTGCTGTCTGAATTATTAAAATAGAATGTCCCTAACTTCCATCCATTATTACATATTACTGTGTAGATTCACGTGATGGTAAACTTTTAGATCGACACTCGAACTTCTGTTACATATCCCTCAAGTTAGAGGTAAGTACACACTCACAAGTTTAGGTTAATTAATATGGTTAGACACGGATGCTACAAGGGTAAGAGTTTAGTGTGTTGACTATAGTGTCTTGTCGTTATCAAGCGTATAACTTCGAACTTATACGACTTCATAACCCAAGGAAAAGTTTTCCTCTCGCTTAGGAGAAAATTATCACCTAAGTTTTTCTAACCACCTGTGATTTTACCACCTGACATAACACTTCGAATCACTTCAATTTGTAGGATTTTTAATAGGTTACTAGCCGTTATATTGTAAAGTGTTTATAAACTTTGTTTGTCCTAGGATATAAATAATATTGACAAGGTTTTATTCCAAAAGATAAAATAATATGGCAGCGCATAATATATAAATCAAAATCAAAATTTTCATTATTAATTAGGCTCAAAAAGCACCTTTGAATCGTGAGTAACAAATCTACCATCGGTTTGGAAAGTGGAATCTTTTGAGAAGAAACCCGCCAGAAACTCAGCAGTTACTCTTTTAAATTTAGATTTAAATATTATAATGTGTAATATATTACTTCTGTGTGCAACTGGAATCAAATTCAAACATTTTTATCGCTTAAATAATCTTCAACATAATATTCCTTTTGTAAAAGCATGTTTTTCACTTAATCCTAAAGTTATGCCGAGGCAAATCTCAACCTGACAAATGATTTCTGAATCTACTTCACTCTAAAATATGGGATTACAAGCTGGTTTTTATTTCTTGTATTAAAATTGCGTATTTCACTTTTCTGCTGTATAAGTGAATATTATAACGGATATTCAATATATTATTTAATATATATTGCGACGGTACTCTGAGAATTGATGTTTTTTTAAATTTATCTCTTAGACAAGCACGATATCCTAATTGATATATGGCATGTATTGCTCTTTTTTGTAAAATAAACTTAGTTTCAATGTCCGCCGCCTTACCCCATACCAACATGCCGTAAGAAATAAACAAATATCATATTGTAATGTATATAAAGGGAGAGTGTGGACTTATAGCAGGTATTAAATAAAAGAGTCAATATACAAACTAATTTTTACGTATAAATCTGAACAGTAGCTTTCCTCAACTATAAATTTATCATTAACAGCTGTTGTACATATTACACTAGAATGTTTCGCTGCACGTAATAACGTTAGCGTTATTACGTGCAGCGGAACACTTAATAATAGAGCGTCTAAGGAAATAAAGGTAATATTGATACATGGCTGTGACAGACATGAGATAATTATGGTTGCGCTGGGAGCAATAATTTAATTATAATATAATAATAAACGAGTTCCTAGCAAATGGTGTCGGCTTTCTAATACGATATGTTACTAGCAAGAACGTTAATAGAATATATTCTGCAGAAAGTTTTTAGTTTTCCTCTTTTATTGCAGAGAGGTCAGTGCTTGAATTAAGTTCTCCAGGCGGACTACGGTCTTGGCGTGAACGCTTTGAATAGGAATGCCTAGAAAGCCATTATGAGTAAAGCGGACCCCGTAGAGCGGGAAAAGACGAAGGGGAGTAGTAGTAGGTCAGCGCTGGCCTTAGCGATCCTGGGTAGCCCCGGTTATTTCCATTAACTGCAACAGTAAACAATAGAGAATGAAATCCTACCTGGGTAAGTCTAATGGACGAATTTCGTCGGAGAACCCGGAGCTATCTTACATATGCAGAGACAGATAGCCGATGGGGTTTTAATGGGTACAACCCCACATAACCCGATAGCCTGACCCAAAGTATCGAGTATCTCATTTAAGATTTTCCCCGCGATTAAAAATAAAGGTCTGCACTGGCCTGTGATCTCACTTTGTAAGTAATAAAAAAGTCTTAGATCAAAGCACACTGACCGGGTAATATTACCTCTTATGGTTTCTATATCATCATCTTGCCGGAACGCAATTATTTTGTATGGCGGCAAGTCCTTGCTGGTATGATGGTCGTCCTACCAGTCCAGACCCAGACAAATTAGATAACTCATTTCCACCGATGCCGCCAGCGTCAAATTAGTCAGTCAGGTTCGAATTCTGGGCAGGCACCACTAAATTCTCTTTGAAAAATTTATGTGTGATGCATCATTGTGCTTTTGGGTGTAGGAAAACATCGTGAAGAATCCTTCATATTACTAGAGAAATACTGAGATATATGTAGTCTGCTAATACACAAAGCAACGTCTCTTGCTTATATAATCCTCTCTCTTATGAGGGTATATGAAAAAAGAATATATAGCAGTTTAAGTAGAAAATGTAAGAAGTCGTCCTATACTCTGAAGTCTTCCTGTGCAGTACAATAGCAAAAATTATCTTGTTCTTGTCACAAAGATCGCACACAGCCCTATATCAATATTTCATAGCAGACATATTAACCTGTCATAACATTATCACAGCGCTGGCATTCCATTTCAGAGTTGATAGTGTAACGTTTTCATTTATGCAATATCTACATTAATAGGGACAAGCTTTTAATAGTGAATTTTAATTAACTTCGTTTAACAAATAGTTTTTTTATTCATATACGTTTTATTATTACCAGCCAAGTCAAATGTTAATTACACACTTTGATTTTGTCTTGATAGTGACAGTCCTGTCAAAATAGATGTAGTAGTCTCGGCACTTAATGAGAACAACTTTTTTTTTTTCAATCCGTTCAATCATTCTCCTTCGTCATTTATTTATTTATAAGAAAATAAATCAAAACTTTAAATACAAATCCGTTACTTTTTAAAAAGTTATCATATTTTACTGATCCCTTCCCTTGCCTTTACAATATTTTTATAAACAGGGTATTGAAATGCTTCACTGTACTTTTTAACATCAATTTGTGAAAATCTTAGGCTTACACTGTATTCTAAATCATTAATTTTGTTATTGTGAAAAATATTTAGAAGAGGAATGGGATGTACGGATCAGGTCTTTTCTTTACGGTGCTTAACTGAAAAATGTTTGGCTAAACACCAAAAAGTTTATTGCGCGTTCGTAGATTTAGAAAAGGCCTATGATCGAGTGGTGAGGAATGAGCTGTGGTCAACGTTATCTACGTATGGGGTGAGCGGTTGTCTGATCCAAGCATTGAAGTCTCTCTATGAGGGTTCTAGTGCCTGTGTCAGAATAAACGGAGCGTACACGGAGTGGTTTCCTGTCGAAAGAGGTGTTCGACAGGGATGTGTTGCGTCACCATGGCTGTTCAACCTTTTCATGGATAAATGTTTGACAGATTTAAAAGAATGTATGTATGGGTTAAGAATGAATGAATTACTCATCAAATGTTTACTCTACGCTGATGATCAAGTAATACTTGCGTCATCCGCTAACGAGCTTCAGGAGATGCTAAATATTATGAATGAAGCTTTGAAAGGGAAAGGAATGAAAGTGAATGTAAACAAAACGAAAGTTATGCTTTTTGAACGAGATGAATCTATGATGAATGGCAATATTTTGATAGATGGGGAACAAGTGGAAGAGGTGAAAGAATTTGTATACTTGGGATCTAAATTTACAAAAGATGGAACATGTGAAAGTGATATCGAAAGGAGAGTGAATGCAGGGAATATGGTAAATGGTGCTCTGCATGCTTTTATGAATAGCCAGATGGTGTCTCAAAGGGCTAGACTGGCAGTGCATGCTGGAGTGTTGGTGCCAACACTTATGTATGGTAGTGAAAGTTGGGTATGGCAGAAGAATCACAAAAGTAAAATAAATGCGGTAGAGATGAGAGCGTTGAGAAGCATGAGTGGATTAAAACTGAGTGACAGAGTGAGAAATAGTGTGATAAGAGAACGTTGTGGTATAAAAGAAGACGTAGTGACTAAAATTGAGAAAGGTATGCTTAGATGGTTTGGGCATGTAGAGAGAATGAATGAAAGGAGACTGACAAAAAGGATTTATGAGTCAAGAGTGAATGCGAAAGTTGGAAGGGGAAGACCAAGGCGAACGTTCCTGGACCAAATCCAGGACATTTTAAATAACGGCCAGGTCAAGAGTACTCTAAACCGACGAACTTGTATGAAAGATTTAATGAGATTGAAAGAAGCGAAGGAGATATGCAAGGATCGTGGCAAGTGGAAGGATGTTGTCTCTGCCTACCCCTATGGGAATAAGGCGTGATGCTATGTATGTATGTATGTATGAAAAATATTTCGATAAAGTGAAATTTGATATGAAACAAATTATTACATGCATTTAAACACTATACTTTTGTAGTCTACGGTTAAAAGTTATTCTACATATAAGAGGAAATCATATTCACAAGATTTTTATTTTGTAAGTATTAAGGGAATTCAATATCGGGAAAAATTATTTGTATAACTTAAAGTTAATTAAAGAATTGTTTTTCACTAAACTTTCAGTAATAAAATTAGATACTTTTATTACATTGTAAAAGATACAGTACTTCACAAAAATAAACACAAAATTTATTATATTTTTAAAAGACATAAATTTCGGAAATCGTCTAAATTTTATATAAAAAATAAATATCGTATATAATTTATATCATTAAATTTCCCAGCACATAAAAGGAATCCCACATTTAATGTGATTCCAAGAAGTTATGAATATCATAAATTTATTTGCGGATCTTATATTCGGCATGTCCTTTTTTTAAATCAATGAAGTAACATATTCAAAATTACAAAAAAGTCTGTATCGTTTTTGTTTTTTTTTTTTTGAGAAATATACTTTAATACTAACCATTATGTAGACCTCTACATATAGTACAGAAATTAATTCATCTAAATCATTCTGATTTTGCTACGTCGATCTGGAAGTTGCCCATTCATCTTTGCTGATTACCACTGTGAGGTGATTTAATGTACGGGAGAAAAGAAACCGCATATAATTAGTCTAATGAAGATATTATGAAAATTATTCCACAGACAATTTTTAATCAAGGTTGTTTTATTTCAATATGATTCAGACAACAAACTGGAAAGAAAAGGAGTAATATTTTTGTTTATCATGTTTTGTCTTATTATCTTTTGTGTAATTGATTTATATCCCGAAAGTAGAACTAAAAGTTCGAAAATCAATTGTTTTCAATCTTCTATTAAACAAAATAGACATTAAATTTTTGATAATATGTCAAAGAAATTAACACAAAAATATATTTTTTTAAACTAAGTTTATTTAAAATATCTAAAATTTGTTGTTTCCAAGTGTCAGATTCTACTGTCAAAGTAACAACTTATTACAATTAGTTTATAATTGTTACTATAATAAGCCTTATTTATTAAAGAATACATTCAAATCTTTCCTTGTGATAAAACAAGTCAGCCACAACGCATAAATTAAAAATGTGAAATATTTTGTCAACAATCAACAACTAAGAATAACAGCCGCTGCGCATATAAAACGATTAATTAAGAAGATAAACAATACTTTGTTGACGCTGATAAACAAACAGCTAACTAAATCCACTTACAATTTCTAATGAAAAATAAATAGATGTTTTTTTGTTAATAACCAAGATCTGAGACCAATTAAAGGTTCAAATTTAACCAAAATGTCGACTATATAACTACTATGAGCCGGTTATTAGATGGGTCATATGCTACTTTAATTTAAATATATGCAAGAATCGTGTTGTCTATGTAGAATTTCGCTATAAAAACTAAACACACTTATGTCATTAATAACTATTTCCAAAATTATTATTATAGTGAAAAAAATAAACGTAAAAACCTGCAGGTTATGTAAAATTCTATATATCTGGAGTTGGTTTTGTAACAAATTCGCATTTAAATAGTTTCTTAAATAGGTATTTACACATAAAAATGCCAGGAATAAAAAAGTAGACAATAAATGTCTACTTTTGCATTTTCATTATGGTTTTTTTTGTGACATTAGTCTTATCAAACCGCCTTTTGTATATTTTATTATGTGTTAGAAGAATTTTATTGCAATTAATTAGGACAGACATTAACCGAAGACACCGCGTAAGCCTTATGCCTTATATAGATTATATAAGGCATATATAGCATATAGTATATGCCTTATATAGTATAAGTACAATAAAACTGTCCGGTCTGAAAAATTTGTATCTCTCAATAAAGAGGTTGGAACACATTTACATAAGTAATTAGTCAATTATTTTTCTTATATAATTAAAAGGTAAAATAAATGTAGTACAAATTATGTAATTACACAAAATTGAAGTTATTAATTTTAATAGAGGTGTTGTGATCTATAACTAGTTTTAGCTGAGTTTAGTTAATTTTCCACGAATATAGTAAGACAGATATTGTGCAAGAAAGCAAGTATACAAATGTTAGAATATAAATTTTTAAGTAGCCACACCGATAACCCAAAAATATTGTAAATTATTAAGCTTTGTAGTGGCGATACTAAAAATGAGTAAATATTGTGTAATACCAGTAATTTTTTTTTAGGATAGAAAAATCGAGCGATCATTATATTTAGTGCTGCCTAATGAGTGGTAATTCCATGGAAGAAGTGCAAGTTTTGTAATAGTAATAGTGACTATACAGATATAAAGTAATGAAAAGGTTTGGAAAGTATTACAAGATGCAGTAAAGCGCAAATTCTATGGTAAAAATAATTAAGGCCTGATATTAGCAATAGGACGTTAATAGGCTTCTATTACGATTTTTACATGTTAAGAGGACCCACGTTAAAATATTCTCTTACACTCGCCCTAATATTTGTTTTATAATAACGTACATATTACATGTATGCGGCTTAAAGTGGACGCCTGCCAGCACCAAGCGAATGATCAGTCCTATTTTGAGTTCCGTTTCACTCAGGTTAGTAGGTTGTACGTGAGTTAGTAGCACAATAGCGTGCACAAATGTAGTATGTTTGCCGAGGCATATGTTTGAACTGAACCCTTTTCTGTCTGCCTTGTTCAAATAAATCCATCGTTTTATTGGCTTTAGCTTTTACTGGGCGACAGCGCAGTTAAAGCCGCTTGTGTGAAAAATCCAGTTCGAAACATTCTACATATTTTAAGTCGTAGTATATATGGTATAAAATACTCAATATCCTACAATTAGCGGCAAATCACACAGTTATGGTTCATCAATTCAAATAATTTTGAATCCGTCTCACGTAGTTTTTTTGGGCCGTGATGGCCCAACGAATACACGAGGATTCTCGTTTAAATTCACGAAATCGAATCTGTACTTATACTTGCATGAAATGTATAATTATATGCCTGATTGGTGTCGAAAATTCATCATTGTGGTTTTCAGTGGAGATAGACATGGTGAGCAAATCTGAATATCCAGGGACTGTGATGTGTAGCACTAGTGTATTACCCCTTAATGGCGCTGCGTGATGGTTCTGTGATTTACGAAACCCCCTCTTCTTTATGTGAGGAGGCCTATTCCTTCTATTGGCCATTCATAGGCTGCTACTTAGTATTCAGTTTATCTTATATTGTATAAGATCACATTGAATCGTTCATATATGTAGTATAATCTGAGAAAGATATTCGGTCAGGATCTACTGGAGCAATATGTTTCAGCTAGGGATCGTCTCATAGAGACATTATTTGAAACCTATAATATTTTCTAAAGTTTCCACATTAAATTCAGAATGATCTCCCCCATATGCTTTTTAATCTCACAACTTCCAAGAACTATATTTGCAAAAAATTAGCCCATATACTTGTCTAATGTCTTATCTCAAATTTAAAAGTGTATATATTCCCTACAAACATTTAGCTCCCATCTCACGTCTTTTATTATTATTTTTGTAAACAAAGTAACCCTTCTCTCGTCTCGCCCATGTTTCGTATATTTTTATGTACCAAAATTCTTTAAATTGGTATAAAGTTAAGTGCAACTGTATTAGATACACAGACTTACTTCAACATTTATATTATTACTACAGATTTCCGTAGTAATGAAACCTAAAGTCTAATGGTAATGCCGTGTGGAAGTGAATTATTGTTCTTAAGAACTTAGCACACCTAGCCAAAGTCTCTAACACAAAATATTCAAAATTGGCTCAGATCCAAGCAACAACGTAAAGATTGTTTTCCAAATTAAATTCAGTGGAAAATGGGAACCAAAATCTTCATATGGGAATGGAGTTGTTGCCACTAGTTCGCTAAGTAGGTTACCAACAATATATCAATTCGCTGCTTTGAAAGAATAGTCGCACAATTTAAAAACGTTTAGTTTACAGGAGAACCGTTTGAAAATTAAACAATACGTTTAAATCAACCAATAAGTAATATTTTCTCAACGTATTTTTTTTAAACATAAGTTCTAAACTCAAGAAAATAAAGATTTTGCTGGATTCAATTTTAAATGTTTGGATTGTGCAATTATTCATTTGAATCATCGAATTATTTTGTATTATTTTCATACTAACGAATAAGTATGCATAGTTCGGCGATCATCCTAAGCCAGTTGCAGAACTAATGATGATTTATATGGTGTTAATGATTCAATCTATTGATAATGCGTTTAATCGTGTTTAGTTTATGACCCGTTTGTGTCAGTAATCTATAATGAACTATCATAATTATATCCTACATAAACACCAATACGAAATTAAACAAATATAGTGGTAATATTGGCTGTTATATAACTTATCATCAGTAAATTAATGTCACATTACATATGCTTAGAACTAAACAAGTGTTCGCTATAGCACCGTGTAATATTATAATTACCTTATGATTTCCCATTTCAGTAGAAATTTCGAAGTTTTACTACTATAAGTTTATTTTACATTTAGTCTATTTTATCTACCAGCGAGTCTCTAGAATAACAGTCTAATTGGTTGAGAGATTAACCGGAATAAAGAGACTGATACAAATCATAAGCATTAGCATATATTTTTACACGATATAAAAAAATCGTGTAATTTTTATTTTGATTCAAAGCTAATACGGTTCGTTATTGCTTTTCGATTCGATGTAATTCTTTTCGAAAACAAATATACACGATTCCTAAATTACAGTTCTTTTTTTAATCAGAGCTGAGTGCCCTATTTGGTATTATATTACGGAAACTCTAGTTACGGATACTTATTTAACTATAACTTCAGAGTTGTTGAACATATGTCTGAAAGCGGAACTTAAGACTTACCAGCACAGCTTGTTTCTATATTTTAACGAATATTCTCTTACATGACTATATTACGTTTCGTGACACAATAAAATATTTAAAAAAAAATGCACATTTAATCAAACATCGCCGTTTATAGTAATGCAAACTTTTCATGTATGACATTCTTAATTTTTTGCAATAATATGTCTGGTTATCCTGTTGTTTTATCGCATTACTAGTACTTCCCAACCTCGTAAAACTATGAGAAAAATTGGGTCAAAATGTCTATATATAATCTGCATCGTTCTTTCATCCATCTAAATACGCATAAAAACAAATATCAAAACGGTCCAGACGGCTAGAAAAGTTCAGTCACCTATAATGGACAGAAGATTTTTATATTAATGCTGGAAAGTAAACACGACGACGACGACGACCCTTTTCTTTGTAGCTGCGAAATGCTTTTACGCACCTCAGAAGCGGAGCGCATATCTGCGCTTATTGCTACCCAGCCTCCTTTGACGAAGAGGGGGTCATCAGTCACATCCTCCCTTTGCCTCCTTTAGCGAGATGTCAGTCTCGCATAAGAAGGCAAGCGCCCTCCATCCCATACTAACTGGTGAGTAGTACATCGATTATGGTCTCCAGAGAGGTCTCCTCCGAAAATTTTGTGCGCCGTATCTAAAGTGGCACCACACTCATAACAGATGGGCGTTTCCTCCTTGCCAAAGCAACCATGACCGGTCAGCACCTGCACCAGACGGTAGGAGAAGGATTCATGCCTTCTAATGATCCAATTGGCTAGGTGAGGACGGATCGCTCCCACTGTTTTCACCTCTGTAGTTGGAGATCTGAGGTTTGGCTCCAGTTTCGGATCAGTGATCCGTTGGCGGTGTTCCTGATCCTCCGGACCTGGTAATATAGGTCTATACTTATAGGCGATCGCCAGAATCTTCGCCTGCAGTTCCCACGGGGGATCGTCCACCAGGTGGCGTCATTATCCTACGGTTAGCTTAAAAGAAATACTAAGCTAGTTAACACAATGAAATTTCGAGGCATAGAATAAAATAGCCACATGTTATTAAAATTATTCCAAGATCTTATATGCCAAACTAATGGAACAGGAACGTTAGCTTCCATATTTAGGTATAATATAAATAGCTATAATAGCTATTATATTTAGTAGGATCAATTAAAATAACTAAATTAAATAGCAAAGTGGTATGCCTTTTGTGGAAAAGTGGATTGTGTATGGCTGTTGTAAGTCCGGAAATGTACCCCTAATTCAAGTTGCGGTACCGTTTGGTTTACTTGAATGAGCCATATCTCCTAACAAAGACGCTATGTCACGGCAGCTGCCAAGAACTAGGGGCAAGAGAAAATGTTTAGGTGCTTCATTGACCATGTCGTGTGTTAGTTTTAAAATCAAAATTAAGGAAAATAATTTATTTAAAAACTAAAGGCGAAGGTAGTTTTACTAATGAAACAAATCAAGAGATCTTCAACATTATTTGTGATTGACTTGAAATTTAGCAGTGCAGTTCCTATACCGTAGGGCAGTAGTGCAAATATGCGCTTTACTAGCAGAGGTCCCGTGTTCGCCCCCCGGTAGGGCGAATTCAGAAAATTGTAGTTCTTTTTTGTCGGAGTATGGCCAGTTACTCCGTATTTGCAATGACTTACCGCCAAGCATTAGGTTTGTAAACCAGTACGATGCTGTGTTGAAACCGTAAGAGTTAAATAGTCTTTTACAAGATTAGCCTTCCATCTTGAACGGTATCAAAACTTACCATCAAGTGTGATCATATTCTAGCGCTAACCTGTTAGCAATGAAAAAATAAAAAACTGATTACGGCTCTTCCTATATTCCCACGGGATCGGATACTTTGGTAATACCACGGGAATAAAATAACATCGAGAAGTAAAGTGATGAAACGTTTATCTGTAAACACAATATTAAGGAATTATTACTTTCGAGCAGATGTCGATATCTACAGTTGCAAGATGCATGAACGAGACTAAGAAACTGTTAGCAATAGGTTAACGATCATTTTATATAATATCAGTATCACGTCGATCCTGTAGGAACATGTAGATATCTGATTTTCGTCGAATCGAATTTCCAATATCAACCATTCTGGAATCCACCTGAATATTCACAAAAAATCATCAAAATTGGTAGATCATCGGTCTAGAAAAAGAAGTTTATATTTTGATACTTACTATTAAAGTTACCTCCGTACTATTTTATCTAATTCAGCTACAGATAATGACATGAAACTTCAGCTTGGTTTTTATATGGACATTAAAACGCCCACGCTCTTCAAATAAGTTGGTTAAAACTCAAGGAATCATTGACGTAGTAAAATGGTTTTAATATATATCAATTAATGTATGAATTAATTGCCGTATAATTAAAAGATATCCCAGTAGACCGTCGCGATAAGACTTATTGCTTCACGCTCGAATAAACGTAAAGCCTTTGTTATGTAAATATATTTTGTTTATAAGCAATTAAAATGAATTATTGATATACTTAATAAAAATTAAGTAAGTAACTATTAACATGGGAGTCGTGAAAAACGTCTAACATTTCTTAAATGAAATTAATGTAAATAATTTACGTCTTTTCGTTGGTAAATAATCTAATCGATTCAACACATGAAATATTTTAATACAAAATACAATAAATAAAATTGCTTATATGGTAATGTCACAGATAGGAGTTAATTTTAAATAAGAAAGTTATTGTTATTAAATTAGTGGCAATATAAAAAATACGATTATTGTTGCAACAATAAAACAGATTCATATTTTATTTCATGGTTTTACATACAATTTTTTTATTGAGTAAATTCCTTTTTTTTTTTGAGGATTTAGAAGTAAATTTTAATTTTATCACTTTAGACAATACATAAAATTGTTTAGGTAAAAGCTAATGTTCATTTAAAAGGTAAAGGTAAGTAAGGCCTTATCACTTATAGGAGAAAGGTTATTTTTATTTTATTTTTTTCATTATGTCATATTTTATTGTAATATTAATTAAGTAAATATGCTGTTCGTCTAAGTGCAGTGCTCGTCACGTCTTTAATAATTTGGACGTCCTCTCCGCAGCATTGCTCCTATATTTGCTTCACTGGTTGATATCCCGTTTAATTCAAATACCATTAAAAATTCCCTGGGTATTCGTTAGTTTCATGATTAAAATCGAGATCTTGAACAAAATAAAGGAACGGGAACATATTGTACAATAATATTTAAGAGTGTTCGGTTTCTCCTTGTACAAAACTGTCTATATAGTTAAGATACCGTTTAAAATAATTGCTAGAAAGCTTCTGCCTTGAGATCTCTATACAATGAAACATCAAAGGATGGCTTATTGTTAGCCTTTCACAAATCAGGTCTTATGGTAGCTCCTTTACTCCTCACTTACTATAAAAATACAACATTTAATCGATACCACTAGAAGTGATCAAATATGCTTGTAAGTTGCTACTATTTTCGACAAGAATGCCTTACATTTGTTTACACTCTCTCTATATACAAATTTGTAAATATGTAAATCTCATGTCACTATATTTATCTCCGATGGACCCCGATACACTACAACCGATTTTAATATCTTAATGTATTTCAAGTTATAAAACTGGGCACAGGCTATCCTAACTCATAGGAGAGAGGGTTGTTATAGCGCTGCTTCACTGCGGGGTAGTAAGCATAGTACATAAGTGCATTCTCTATTCATTCACTTTCATAGGTCGATGTGACGGAAACCCGACACGACCGGAGAGATATCAGCCGCAGGACCGACAGCTTAACATGTTCTCCGTGGCACGGGGGTGGATCACAGCGCCAACTTCCCAACTTCGAACAAATATTGAGAAAATCTTAATAGAAATCTCAATATTGACTTTTGATTTGGCCTGACCCGGGACTCGAACTAAGGACCTCATGACAGTGGCCGAATATACTAACCACAAGTGGTTACAACTAATTAAGCGCAGTCAGCACATAATTACTTGTTATCAAAATGTAGAGTCTGTGCCGGATTCGATAACGCAAATCTTTAGTAAATATTGTCGCACTCTATCTTAGCACTGTGACGTCATAGACAAGGGGAAAATATAAGAAACAAAATAAAATGGTTTGTTGCCGTAGATATTTTCCTTAAACCATGTATTTAGTACGCTATCAGGCCAGTGATTTGTTTATTACACATCAAAAATAACTAAAGAAGATAACTCTATGAATGATTAATGTGAGTTGAGTGAGCTGAAGAAAACGAAACAGATTAAAAGGGGTCAAAGGTCGAGATTAATGAAGGCTACATAGAAAGCTTTAATAAATACTTTTTTATACACAATGAATTAGGTACAAACGTTACACGATACAACTTTTATATGTCGTAAAGCAAGTTACATTTATCAATTTTGTTCGACAGCTTGGCAAGAATAATATTTTACTAGAGAGAGAGAGGTTTTGAGCTCAGTATAGCCACGTTACTCTATTGCAAGTTTGTAGAATACACATACCGTGGAGACGACAATCATAAAATACCTAATCAAGACAACTTCTATAAATAGTAAGTAACTTGTAACTTAAAATTTCCAGGAAGTGGTTTCTGAATGAAGTATGTATAATTTTGTGAAGTGCAACGTTTTCTCCCTCTAAATAGCAATAAGACCGCCGCTGTGCGTCTTTAATTTATGTAGTTTACATCAATCATTATAAATTTGTATACAATAACGTATAAAATGATTAAATACCCTAGAATTATTATTATGCTATTAGTACAGACAAGATGAAAAAATCAGCGGTATTTTTTCCTAATGAACTTATTAAGTGTAATACAATACGCTTTTCAACGTACGCGATGAATGGATATTCTGGTTGGATCATGCATACCATTCATTAATCTTTAGCTATTCACCTTTCGTAGGCTGATATTGATTGTTGCCGGTTTAGTAAAAACCTTTTACAAAGATTAACCGTCAAGATTTCTTGCTAAATGGAAATGTATATTTGTATGTGTTTGTTTTATTAATGAAAAGATTAATCAACGCTTTGTTATTGATCATTCTAGTGTAACTTAAAAAAAGAGTAAATAGCAGCCCATTAACATCCCACTGCAGGGCACAGGCCTCCTCACTAATAGGAGAGAGTGTTTTTAGAGAATACTCTCACCACGCTGCTCCAGTGCGGATTGCCACACATAGTACACAAGTGCACACTCTATTCCTTCACTCTCATAGTCCGATGCGACGGGAATCCGACACGACCAGAGAGAGATTAGACCGACGACCGCAGGACCGATGGCTTAACGTGCTCTCCAAGGCACGGGGGTGGAGCACACCGCCAAGTTCCTAACTTCAGGCAAATATTGAGAAAATCTTAATAGAAAATTCAGTCTAGTGTAACTGACTCGCCTGAAAATTTTTGTCGTTAAAATATCTACTTCGGAATAAAATATGTGTATGGTATTTTTTATAAATGGACAACTAAATAATAAGTTTTTTTTTTATTATATTTTCGTACGTATTTAGTGCATTATCAGGTCAGTGGATTGTTTATTAGACATCGGTCCAGCCGCTGCGGTGATTTGCGGGAACAAAGGAATTTCCTGCTCCCGAGGGGATTTCGGTATAAAAGTAGCCTTTGTTATACACTATAATGTCAGCAATCTGCCGTCAAAATCGATCAAATAGGAAACAAATGAGTTTTTGGCTCTGCTGGGAATTTTCCATAGAAAGTAAGCTTTTTATTTTTTTATAACAACCGATAAAAGTTTAGTTAAAAATTGATTCATCATGTCTGGAGACTAGCAGGGGAAAAAATATATTTTTATCTTTTAATTGGTATGAATATTAAAATATACAATGGCAGTGTAGAAACGTGTAACATTTTGTCAAAAACGAAATAAAATTTTTCAATACCCATTAGATGTTCACCCGCATACGAATGAGGCAATAAACGCAGATCGGATCGACAAAAAAAATTGTCAAAAAAGTGTTTTACCATACATAAAAGAAATAAATACTAAAAGAATATTATTAAACCTCATTTTTTCTAATATAGACACTTGAACGATATCAGATGTGCGAGACTGTTAGATTTTTTTATTGCTATGTTTGGCGTATGACTCCAATTTCACACGATAGTAATGATACAGGGTAAGATGGATACGCTTTTACCTAGCAAAAATAATTTACCTTGTTGTTACCGGAACGCATTTTTATTTTGTTTGCCGCTAAGTATAGGCTGTCAGGATCAATTTTAAGAACCGGTGGTATATTTGTTACCAACGGACAGACTAATGACGATCCAAAAGTTTGCCTACTTGAATAAAGAATATTTTGATATTAATTTTATAAAATAAACATTTTCATAAAAAAAAAAACAAAATTTAATATAAAAATATATACCAAATAACAGTAACAGATCATTTATCATCACTTTTTGCAAACAAAAATGAAGAAACATTGAAACAATCGAGTCGAAGAGCCATTTCTTGCGGAATTAATGAAAAAATAACACACACAAGGGAAATTCATAACAAAAGTTTCACGGCATTCCTGTTTAATATACCCTTTAAATTCTCAAACATCAAAAGTTATAATTGTATGCCACAACCTTTGTTCATTAAGCGTTTTAAATTGGAAACATCATACAAACCTAAAATTACAAGTTACTTGAAAGCGATATGGATCCATCAAAATCCTATTGAAAACGTAACAATGAATGTTAGCTTCATCTTTGTTATTTCTTGCGATGTTCGGGGGCCAGAGCACTTGAATAAAAGATTCGTATATTATCCCGGGGCTCGACTCGAGTACAATAGAACAGCGACAACGCACCCAGTGTAATCCAGTGAGCCTAGCGGCCGCATTGTATAATGGGAGGTCACACTCTCACCGAAGCGTTCCGAGACAGCTCCAGAATAATATGGTGGTTTATCCACCATACCTTTTATTTTATTGCCTACTAGAAGCAATGCGCGTACGTGTTCAATTTATTACGGTGATATACATCATTTTTGAAGTGAAAATTCCTTTAGGCGTGTTAAATGAGACTGAGCTGAAACGCTCGGCTATGTAACGATTGTTCGAATAAAGTCGGCTCTCGTCGACTAACGAAGCGAGAGACGTCTAGTCATATACATTATTAAAAAAATAATAAAACTATATGCATACGAAGTACACATGTCAAAAGTGAAAAGTCTTTGGCAAACTAATATTTAATTCTTGTTTTTCTTTATACAAACCTAAAACTTTAGTATTCCGAGACTTAGAGGGAGAGAAAAAGGAGGATATGTTAGGAATTTAATTGAAAATAATACAAATAGCAAACTCAAATGATAAATTCTAAATAATTTTGCCACGTGTTTTTGTCAATATTAGAAATTATTAATTTAATTTTGTTTTGAAATATCTATATCTTTTGAATAATAGTACATTAAATTATTAAATGGCAAATTAAAATGCCACAAGTTATTTGTAAATATCAAAACTACCTAACCGTCGAATTAGCATAAAAATCGCAGCACATCTTCGTGACGCTTATCACGTGCTTCATCGGTAAAAATTTTACCCTCATGCGCCTAATGAACTTTTCCTTCAAAAAAGTTTTCACGTCTGTCGTGTGACATTAAGAACACACCAACATGTAATATATGTCTAACATGTTAGCAGTTGATCTGATCCTACCTGAAGATATATGACTATGCAGTGGTAAACACGAGGTGATTCACCTCGAAATGGTTTCTCCACGGCTTCATACCTAACGTATTTTTTATTGCTTGACTTACAAATCTCTGCTGATAGGGCGATAGTTAACCACTGTTGAAGTCTCCTACCATTCTAGGCCTAGAGAAATTCGAAAATACCAATTTTTTTAAATTTATCTAGCCGTTAACCGATGCAAATGTATATGGGCGTTAGGACTTACTTTAAAATAACTAAATTGATTGCTCGTTTGCTAAATAATATCTATAATTTAAGCCTCAAAAAAATATATCAAAATGTTTTTTTTTAACTAACAAAATAACAGTTCATAAAACAAAACGAGACATTACGTATGGCGCTTGTTTAAAAGACTTCCTGGATTTGGGAATAAAGTATATCGATAGCTCAAACTGTGATCCTCACGTAAACGGCTAAGGGCACGCGTCAGTGGCCTGACATTATTTGTCAGAGTGGATCGAAAAGCAATCTCTCCTAACTGGAGTCTATTTGTCACGCATAAAACGTGATAAATGGCTAACTTCCGTCCATGTATCTACTGGCCGCAACACATCCCGATACGAGCAGTGATGACCAACCATTAATATAAGCCGAAAATTTTCGGTAATATTTTGTAATAATCATTTCACCTATAACATACAGCTTTATAAACATATATGTGACATTTATATATTGAAGAATGATTGCAATTTTTTTCTAATGGACTTAATGAAAAAAAACGAATAGATTATTTTTCACAACCTCGTGAAAAGTAATGAAAACATTTACGAATTCTTTTTCTCTAAGTATTTAGAAAAAAAATACTGAATAAGCGTCCTTCGTTTTTTTACAATAATTTATATCAAAACATAGTTGCTTACGTTGCCTTAATTTAATTTTTTACTATTAGAATTTTTGCAATATCAAGATGATGATCAATGATCTGGTTTTTTATGTAGTTAACTATCTCTATAAGCATAACATTATTAAAATTAAAGTAGTAAATTATTTACGGTTCACTCCTAAAAATGAGAACCTCTGCGGAATCCATCTCCATTCCCAAGTACAGCAATATTCTTTATAAATTCTCATTCAGTTTGAGCCTGTAACATATCAGCAGTCCCTATAGAACTGTAGACATAAATGGGCGACGTTAATCTCTTAACTTTTAGTGAAATTCGAGTTTAACAACTACTACTAGCTAAATCAGTGGAAAAAATGCGTTAATTGATGCATATTTTATGTACTTTAAAAAGGAAGTCATTTTTATAAAAGGTTTTGTTAGACAATATTTTCCCCGTTATAATATCCTGCCATAGACCATTCTAAAATAATAGTATATTTTAGGTTTTTATTAAATTAATTATAAGTAAATTTGTCTGCTTTTAAACTTTGTTTTAAAATTTAAATTTCACCCTATAAATTTTGTACCCAACCAACATTGTCAGCTGATGTCATACAAGATTGGTCGGGACATTGTGTTCTGAGGGAAAATGTTTGCTGAACCGGCCCATGGTTTGACTTGGAACATCGTATATCGTTCAATGTATTCCTTAGACAATTTAAACCTTAATACTAAGCTATAAAGCTTCTAAAGAAAGTATATAAATTCATTGACGCAAATTTGGGGCTTAGATGTTAGGTTGCTGACTGGAAATTACATTGTACAATGTTTGTTTCCAAGCAAAATCCAGGAGTCTAGTACGAAAACTTGTTCGCAACAGAGGCCGGAGTGCTGTTCAGTTAGTTTTGTTAGTGACCGCTAATACTAAGTTGTTAATTGCGTCAGCCAGCACATTTGGCTGGAATGGGTTAAAGCTTTAATATATATACATATTTTGTTGTAACGTTGGGAAATCCTCGTGTATACCTGGAGTACTCAGGAGGATGTTCCAGGGTATGCCGGACTCGTACCGGCTAAAACCCAGCGGTGCTCCTACATCACTCGGAGACGGGGTCACGAGAACGCGACTGACAGACATTCGCAACCCTGCCAGCGATGTGCCCGCTTAGGCCCAACTCGGTCAATGACCAAAACTTACTCCGAAGGTGGATTGCCTGGAGCACCTGGCAAGCCACCAACCACCTCGCGGGACCTTTTCATATATTTTTAACCTAAGTATGTATTTGTCAAGAGAACCAACATACTCAATAAATAACAATTGAATAGACAAAGAGTGAATAGTATTATATACTCGTATTAATTTGGTAACATATGGATAGCATTACGTGTCGGAAACGGATATTAAGTTCCGCACATCATCGCTTTTGTAGAACGATATGCCGGATAAAATTCAAATACTTTAGTTTTTTAGTATAAAAAGCATTTTATGTTTAAAGATACTTAAGTACATCCTTTTTTAAATAATATTTGGAACAAAAATGTTACAATTTATTTGTATTGAAAATTATAATTACCTGGTACGATTGATAGATACATATTTTTGAATAATATAATGAAATTGACGGTCAATAAATATATGTTTTATTAGGTAACTATGAGATTAAGTAGTATGTAATGTATTACTTTGTTGGCCAAAGATCGACATGAGACAGATGGGTCTCGGAACTTCCTGTGAGGACGTAATATTAATAAAGTTTCGCAGCTAACTCCCGAGAAGAGTCGTTTTAGTAAGGATATGAAACAATATCTTCAGAATTGAGCACATTTCCTTTAAAGCATAAGTTCCGCAATAGAATTTGTACTCATTTTCAACAGAATTTAGTGTTTTATTCAAGATATTCAATCAATTGAGAATAAAATTACATATTACTATAATGCATATAAATTGCAAAGCATTTTGCTATTATTGGCACATGTGATATGAATTGTAAGAAAATATATCTCGTGAGATAGTTTATTTAAATTTGCATATAAAACATGAGTTTTGTTAGATCATTTTTTCCTTAAAAAATACCTTAGTGAAATAACTTATGCTTATATCCAAATTTTTTATTATATATTAGAGACCCTGACCCTGCAAACCTCACATCGCCTCAGATTCAATAAATAAAAAACTGAATGATAATTGTAGAACGTTTAAAATTTAATAACAGATGCGGTCAAAACTAAACTGAATCAAAAAGGATTTGTAACCAATAAAATCCGACCTTTATGCCTAGATTACCATCAAAAGTTGTTGGTTGTCAATGTCAAATGTAAAAACAAATTTAAAAAAGTATCCTTTTAAATTAAAAAGCACCAAACATTTTACATTCAAAACCAAAAAATGAAAAATAACGTTCACTTTTAAATTGAATTTGATTTCTGAACGAGTTTTAAATTTAATTGATTTCCATACGACCGGACGAGTATCAAATGTTTTACAGATAGGTATAGTTTCTAAGAGAAAGCGAAATTGTTTTTACAATATTTCAAGCATTTTTAAGCTTTCCCTGGAGTTCAACAAGTAATTTAAAACCACTATTAGCCAAACCAGTCCAGCCGTTCTCGACTTCTAGCGAGACCCAACCAAAACAACAGGAATTGATTTTAATATATATAGATTTATATTTAAAATATCATACTTTACGTTATTAGTAATATTTAATTGCATCCTAGCTACATTATGAACAAGTTAGTAGTGTTTTATATGACGAAACGATAAAGTACACTTTTATGAAATACCAAAATATTATATATAATTTATATAAATCACTTCGTGTATGTATGTCATGCTAATATAAAAATGGACAATGAGTTACGAAATGCAAGTTATCTTTCATATACTATATGCAAAATAAACTGGTATTTCAAGGGCGGAAGATACTTCCTGATATTTTTTTCTCAAATACTAATATATTTAATTTTATGAGTTACGATAAATTACATTACTCATAAATTTTGTTCGAGTACAGAGGTACACTTATTTCACCTTCCTTGATTTTCATACGATTTACATAGAATTATTACATCTAAATATTTATATGTTCTCGGTTTATTGCTTCTTTGTACATTGGCAAACTTGTCTGTGATATTGGAGCGGTCCCAATTAAATCTTACATGGTCCTACTGAAGTATCTACAGGGTTGTGAGTTACAAGTTTTCATCAGAACCGCACTTGAACTGTCCTTTGATTTTAATATGATTCTATTCCCGTTACTACCAAAGAAATATAACGCAAAAAATTATGCAGCAATCTTGAAAAAGGTCAATTTCAATTTATCATTACAGCCTAATGAATTCACTTCCTATGAGGTAGAAAGCTTGAAAGTTCACAACCTATCAATTCCTACATAAAATATTTTATTTATCTGCTCCAATTTAAGCATTTATTTCAAACTTGCTATTAAAATAGATTTTTGTTACTTTTAATAAATTAATAAATTTATTACTAGAAAAATTGTGCAGCGTCTATTGAAAACTCACGTCTAAGGTTTTATGGTTGTTTCTTTTCAATGAAATTATAAAGTCGTGCTAGATGACGCAAGAATTAACTATACACTTATTTTAGTCGCTAAAATATAGTTATTGAGTCAGTTGGTTCAACGTTCAATTCTGGTGCGATCTTGTCCGCTTAGTATTCTATAAGTTAGCTTTCTTGGTAAAAATCCTGTATAGACAAATAAATGATGTAATACGAATGATTAAGCTAACACGTTTATAACAGCATTTTAATAAATAAAAAGAAACAAATACATTTGACGCGGGATATCGATATTCAACGTTATATAGATAGAAATTACATGTTTAAATGTTAATTACAAGCTAATTAAAACTTTAGTTTATACGATGAAATATACTATAATCAAAACATTATATAAGAGGGTTATCCCTGTTGTTGATTGAGTCTAAATTTGTTATTGTAATATTTCACAAATTTATTCGCCGAATAGAGAATTTATAACGAGGTTAACAAATCCGAAACTACAGAAAAACCGTCTTTTATTCTCACATTATATTCGTAAAAAGTTGTTGAAGGAAAAATGAGCGCAAAAGTTTTCATCCATCTAAATAGGACTACAATGTTTTTATATTACTTTTATACTGCTAAGTGACTTATTGTTCCTCTTTGTTAAGATATTATATAAATTCCAAGTACTATTGAAATTATCATAAGAACATCTGTATTATCTCCAATATTACCATTATTCCAAGCAGTACTCGCATAGCTATACATACAACTTATTTGCCGCATAATGCTTTACATACAACAAATTTCTCTAATCCTCTATACGTGAAGCTGTTTCGAGTACATATGTATTACTTGTTCGTTTTCAATTTCTGCTATAAGTTCACACTCTTCATGAATTTGAGTGAAAAATATTACACTAGATCTCGGCGGTGACACCCACCTAGTTCATGAACCCGTGAAAATTTTGGTAAATTCGTTATTTATCTGATCGATCTTTCAACGTAAACCATTTTCGAATCCACCAGAAGACACAAAAAATTAAAAAAAAACGCTCCAGCCATACAGGAGGAGTTCAGTGTCCTTGCACATGCACATAGGGATTATATATACAAAGATAAATATTTAACGAAAGTCAATGACACATGATGTTAATAATTGAAGCATTATTTAATTGTGTAGTTAAATTTTATTCAATAATAATAGTATTTTTCATATTATTTGTAATGATTTTAAGAAGTTCATGCTAGAAAGCGTAATTGTAATACGCAGGAATCAACTTCAATTTTCTATGCAAATGCACATCTACCATTTATGTAGTAGTAACAATAAACTACGTAACTTGTAGTAATAGTGATTACTACCGACAGTTGCATGCAATCGAATTGTTTTGTTAAATGAACGTTTTGCGGGTAGACTTAACGTTTGTCGCAAATGGAACCGAAACCGCGTCGAGACGAATGTGCGCAGGCTGCGTCTCATTAACGTTAACAGAGCAGCATCAATCAATGTGGATATTATTCTGACGCGTAATTCAACTCGATTTCAAATCATCGCGGACAAGCTTTATATCGAATTACCATCGAATTTAACCAATGACAATTTATTTTTATATTTATATTTATTTTAAATCAAGCTCGATATGAGATAGACAATATGTATCTATATACGACGCTCACGTTAGCGTGATGGTGCTTATACTTCGTATCTAGCAGAGGCCCGGAGTTGCATTCCCGGGAAGGAAAATAATTGGAAAATGACAGGAGGTTGCGTTATTTAATTTGCTTTGATTTGATATCGAAGTAGTTAGCCGAGCAGTTAGACGTGGCGAAAAGTAAAAATATTTGCACTCCAGCACAAAGATATATAGAAACCACTACATGGTAATTTATCTTTTATATACTCGTAATCTCTAGAAAAGTGATTGTTTTTATTATTGCTGATATGTTAGCACCTGATTGTACTCACACCTGGTGGTAGACAAGCAAGTACTTGCATAATTGCGCCAGCGAGGCTGTTGTATCATTATATCTTAATTTACAATCACGTGTCATCGCCATAAAGCGTCTTCGCAAAAATGTTATACGCATACAATATTTAATTTTAACCGCCTCATTGGTCTAGTAGTTAGCTTGTTCGACTACAGTCATGAGGTCCTGGGTTCGAGTCCCGGGTCGGGCTAATTCGAAATCGATATTGAGTTTTCTATTAAGATTTTCTCAATATTTGCCCTAAGTTGGGAAGTTGGCGGTGTGATCCATCTCCATGCCTCGGAGAGCACGTTATGCTGTCGGTCTTGCGCCTGATATCTCTCCGGTCGTGTCGGATTCTCGTCAGACTATGAGAGTGACGGAATAAAGAGTGCACTTTGTGTACTATGCCTGCCAATCTGCAGTGGAGCAGCGTGGTGGGTCTATGCTCTAGAAACCCTCTCTCATATGAGTGAGGAGGCCTGTGCCCAGCAGTGGGACGTTAATGGGACGCTACTTACTTACTTTTATACAATATTTGAAAGAAAATATGGGTTAAACCACTAGAAAAATAATTTTATCAATGGCCAAAATATTTAATTAAAGAAAACCATAACTTATTACATATTTACAACGGCGCCTAGCATGTATTTAAGCAAATTTAAAATTTACGCAATAAAATATTTTTAGGAAAAGTAAATGAAATAAAAAGCAGAGTTATTAAACCAGGAAATGTGATCATCGTACAAAGTTTAGAATTAAAAAGGGGAATAAATGATTATTTACAGCACATTGTGAAAAAAAGCTTGATATTTAATTTAATCATTGTAATTACAAGTCCAATTCGTCTTCTATTTAACATCCGCATTACAGCAACATTGCGGTCAAAATTAAATAAATTTATACTATCTTGGTAATTTTATTTTGTATTTCATATATTCAAATTAAAATTTCATATTTCCAATAACTTGGAATTTTAGAATCTACTGAACAAAATTGAGATACGGATGAAGATTGTATATAAAAGAATTTATCCGAGCGAGATTGATTAGGATAAAAATGAACGAGGCACAAGACAGACAGGGAATAGCGGCAGCAGTTGGATTAACATCTACGTACTTCCTGTTTATTGGATGTACATGGCTTCATTCTTACGGTTATTGATTTCCAATATCTCGATTAAAATACGGAGTCAAAGTCTCTATTGGCTTTTTTTCACCAAATATTCTCTAAATATTACCGGACTCTTGGACGAAAGGTCAGGTTATGTGTCATTATAACCTCGGTGGCCCTTTTCTCCACACATGAGGTGGCACCAGACCCTCCATAGGAACTCTTGTCTAGTACCCACATGTCCTATGAACACAACTCGTGGAAGTCTAGTGGTAAAACGAATGAAGACTTAGAAAGGTATGCATTCAAATATTGTACAGTCACCAATATTACTAAAAATATGATTAATCGTTTTTTTTTTAATTTATCGCTACGTTTTCCAAAAATATGAGGGTATTCTTATTTATTATATACAACTGGGTATACCTGACTACATAAAGTCGCAATTTACATCATGGCGGGTATAAGCTACAAATTATCTCTGTTGTACGCTTACACAGTTTAAACAAATTGCGATTATAAAGATTTTATTTCACTGCATGTTTGTATTTTTTTTGTTTCTCTATTTGGGTTAGGTTTTAAGAATTTCATTTCTCAAAAAATTACAAACCAATTCACTATAACTAGAAACAATATATAAAATATAAATTATTAATTTTCTTGACAAATAAACGTAAAACTTGAACATAGCTTCAGAAATTAATAATAAAACCAGTTGTCAGCGTCATCTTTGTCATATTGTTGTTGTAATTGATACGTATATCGGAATAGGTGTGTTTGCCATAATTTTTTGTAAACATACATACATACATACATAGCATCACGCCTCATTCCCATAGGGGTAGGCAGAGACAACATCCTTCCACTTGCCACGATCCTTGCATATCTCCTTCGCTTCTTTCAATCTCATTAAACCTTTCATACAAGTTCGTCGGTTTAGAGTACTCTTGACCTGGCCGTTATTTAAAATGTCCTGGATTTGGTCCAGGAACGTTCGCCTCGGTCTTCCCCTTCCAACTTTCGCATTCACTCTTGACTCATAAATCCTTTTTGTCAGTCTCCTTTCATTCATTCTCTCTACATGCCCAAACCATCTAAGCATACCTTTTTCAATTTTAGTCACTACGTCTTCTTTTATACCACAACGTTCTCTTATCACACTATTTCTCACTCTGTCACTCAGTTTTAATCCACTCATGCTTCTCAACGCTCTCATCTCTACCGCATTTATTTTACTTTTGTGATTCTTCTGCCATACCCAACTTTCACTACCATACATAAGTGTTGGCACCAACACTCCAGCATGCACTGCCAGTCTAGCCCTTTGAGACATCATCTTTTTGTAAATGTATAAATAATAAACTTAATCTAATATGTATGAGGTTTTCACTTTACGTAAATTACTGCTTTCGTGATTTTAGTTTTCGAATAATGCGAGTATAATAAGCGCGTGTTCAGCTTTTGATAACAATTTTAGCTTCTGCAACGTCACTATTATAGATAAGACCGACGACGGGTTAATGGGTAGATACTATATATAATCCTTTTAAGGGCCATTTTCTGTGATGTTATTTTTATACGTGTAGATGAAATAAGATTCTGTTTTATTTAAATAATTCATTACTCTTATACGTTGATACTATCGTACGTTCCGAAGGCGTTACTTCTATTTTGACACGTTCTGATAATGTATTAATATCTTTGTTAATATTGGTGTTTTCTAATTCATCAACTATAAATTTTTCGTAGTAAAACTAAAGATAATATGCATCGTTCAATGTATAATGCAATAAAGAGTTCTATCTATCTTCCGGACGCAGCATTATCAGAAATGATATGATTTAGCGCAAGTTTCTCATAAATATTTTATGAAATAAAAAAATAATTCATAATTTTGTTTTATTGTATTAAATAATTAGATAGTCTACAATTTGCTTATTAAAACTACATTCGGAAATAAGTGGAGCTATAATTTCTCGGTCATTTCTTGCTATAATATGAAATACTACTTTGCACGACATCATTATAAATCGTTGTTAAAGCAACTTCCTTTTGTTACACTGATTCTCGCCGACGTGGTAAAGAGCAAATATTATTTTATATATGCACAGGTACGCTTTGTATCTCTAAGAAAACGTCGATAGACAGGTAGTTATAATCAAAAAACATGATTTGGCAAATCTTGCTAAATCATCTTTAACGATCGCGCTATTTTTCCATATATAAATTTAGGAAGGATCTTTAAAAAATAATATATAACAATAGTAAATATTGCTATCTTTTTGCAACAATCGGGGTGACATCTGTGTAGATCTCTTGAGAACTGACCCTTCAAATTTTAAATCAGTCGCAAGATCTTTTAATTAATGAGTGAGATTAGGAGTCTAAAATCATATACGCATTATTACCTTAATAGGTTCAGGACATTCCAAAGACAATATAAAAGTCTATAAAGGACAGACACTGGCAAAAACAATTATATATTATCATAAGAATAACAAATAAACATTGAAATAACATAAAAATTGTTTCTATTACAAATATATAATGCGTTATTTTTCAACAAATATACTCAACGTTGAATCAAAATATTGTAGTTTCAGGGATAAAATATTCGAAGCAAATATTCAAAACTTCAAACAGAACCGGTACAGGATGGAAGGCATTGGTGAGGAAAATGTCGCGGACACCAAAGTACGGACACTGCTTTTAAGCATGAAGAACACGACCTAGAAGTAGAACATACTTGAGTTCAATTACAAACCCAAACTGTTATATGTAGTTTTTATTTGTTTGTTTCTTATATATATTATAATAATTTCTTAATATAGATAGATAGATGGATTTTACCAATTATAAAAGAACACCACAAGAAACCTTACACATAAGGAAAAATTTACACGGGGACACAGATCTGAAATATGTTATAATTTTCTTTAAAATATTTTTAAAGTTTATACATAAACTGTGTTCTGAAGTTACGACGGAACAATATGTAAGCTATTTCTGTAATTTAGGAACTGTAATGATTGTCCATTTTTATTGAGATACTTATGAACTCCGACGGAATTAAATGTATATATTAAATACTGTTTTGTTATTTACTAAGTTGAAAAGATAGATAAGCCTAATTACACCGTTTACAGAGCCTTTGCCTTTGTATAAAGTTATACTTTAAAAGCCGCTGTAGATATTATAAATTTGCAAGGTATTGTTTTATAGCCAGAAATTTATTTGACAAAGTTTTAAAGAGATTGAATTAAAAATTTGTAAGAAGCTTTTCGGTCCCTTGATATTTTCACTTTAATTAAGCATTTGGTTTTCTTGTGTCATAAAAATTGTTATTTGTTGGACCAAGATATTACATAAGTTTTTTATATTTTGACGTAATATACATTAGAAATGTACATCAAAGCAATAGTTAGGTTTTTAATAGGGCAAATGATATTTCAATTATATATGTTAACCACTTTAACATAAAACGATGGCACTGGTAAACTAAAGGAAGCAAAACTTTTTATCAAAACAAAGACATCTACTTACATAACTACGCAAATTTAATATTAATAGAAAAGCATGAACATATCTGTTTATCTACAAGTTTAATTGTTAATTATTTGTACCAATTGAAGCTTCATTACCATTTTAATCATTTTGTTGGCTGTATATCAGTTTATCGGAGTGCGAATACCCAATATGATTATGTTCATTAACCGGCAAAGCAAATTTTGAAAATCACATTTTGTTATTGGTCTACATTTGGACTGGTAGGTTGCTTCGTCCTTGGCTTGTTACCTTATCCTACCAGTACCAATTAGCCGACAAGCGAAACATTTTCATTCCGGTACGAATTCATAAAAGTTAAATTATCTTTGATCGGGTTAGTGTGCATCCATCTTAGACTCTTTCATCAATTACCATCATGTAATATTAAGGTCAAGCGCTAATTATAAACACTAACTCAAATTATATCGAGGATCAGCATTATGAAATCAAAGCCGTAGTAATTAAAAATCTATGCAACTATGTTAAAACAATTTATAATCACTAGCGACAGTGGTTTTTACAAGATTATTCGTACAAAGTAACTGGCACAATATTACGTAAATTGCGTGTGGGGAAAACGTAATCGAATGTTCAATAATTCACTTTTTACACAACTTTGGCTATTCACCTAGCTTGTTTTTAACGACCAAAACGTTTTCAAAGCGACAATCACTGAGTGTTTTCTGTTGCAGATGCTTACGTCTGGCTCTTAGTTCCAAACAGCAATTTGTATGGCGTGATGTTACTAGGAAGAAAGAGGCCGCTCACTCGGGCACGCCTATCCGTCTTAAGTAGAAAACCCGTCGTTTATGAAATTATTCATATAATCCTCTGATACATAAATCTTGGAGCAAAAGACAGGTGTTTGAGAATTTGAAAAACATGTTTCCACACAACAAGTTTCCATCTAAATAAAATTGGAGAGTAAGTTTGGTATTTCTACACACTCTAATCTAAACTAATATTATAAACAGGAAACATTTATGTTTTTGTATGTAAGTATATGTCGGATGCTATAGTCTGTGGAACGCTGGCGCCATCTATCTATCGGCGTGGGACAGAGTCATGTGTCGTGAGCCTGGTGGAGAACTCTCCGCACACACATCTCCACGGCATTGCCAGCCAGTACCAAAGAACGGCAAACACTGGGCGTCCTCTGTCTCGTAAGCTCCTGCTGTCACCACCACCAGCCGTAGGGGATAGCGGCAAAGATGATGCGGTAGCAGCAACACTCGGAACACTCCCCCCCTCGGAATGGACATGGAATCCAGCCCGTATATATAGCCCCGTACGGGCAAAAAAAAGTGTACCGGGCATTTACTGAATGCCCGAGGAAAAATGCCCGGGCAATGAGCCCCTGCCACGAGGCCCATACCCCGCAGAATGCTGCGATGAACCCAATGACGTGAGCCATTGGCTGACTCGATAGTTCTCGGGTGACGGTCCACCAGAGCGGTCGACTATTGAAACTGTCGCGCTCCTAGCTATTATTGTTAATAGTTTTTGTGTAAATTGTTATCAGGAGCATTAAGTGATTAGACATTATTATCTGAGTTAATTAATAAAGTGTTTGATTGCACCAACATTATCCACCAACGCCCACAGTATGGAAATTGATGTGATTCATGATTGATTGATATGATTAATGACAATGTCGGCGGAGAACCTTACGCCCGTATGCTTTATGCTTTCCTTTCTCTCTTATTCTCCGAGATATATCATTGTTACGTTTTCATGCAAAAACTGCTGAATCGAATTCAAAAATATTTTCATCAATAGTAAGCTGCATTTTCACTGAGCGACGTAGGCTATATTACTTTCTCAAAAAAAAAATAAGGAAAAAAGCATTATTGTGACCCAAGGTGTGAAACAAAAAGTATGTTATCGCGTGCGCTATGAAAAGTATTGAAAATAAACCAAAAAAATGTACTACAATATTATAGAAGGTATTAATATCTATAAAAAAGTCCGCGAGACCATATGTCGAACTACTGCAGTTTTGCCACTATAACTAATGTTTTGAATTTTAAAAGTTAATAAGAGTGCACACAATAATCAAACCATATTATTCATACCTCTGTATTATTCCGTATCCTATTAAATTTTAAAATAGGAAATTATTGAAATTGGACATTCTAAAAGATACTACGAATTTTAAAATGTATTAGATATATATTCGTTGTACAGTAAAATGTGCCCTTTCTACGAAAAACTCAAACAGACGTTTTTAATTTTTTAACTAATATTTCTACAAGCCTCTATACGTAAAGTCTGGATGCAAATGTATTATTTGTTAAAACAATTTCCTAAATATGCCATATGGGAAAAAGTTCTGACAGAACTTTAAAAGTATTTTAAGACGTTGTTTTTATATTTTTAAAAAAGATAAGTATTTATGGAAATTTATTTAATATTAACGGCATTCACTAAACTTGAGTGTATGAATAAAAAATGATTTCATGTAAGATCGATAATTACAACAAATATTTTATACCAATATGAACAGATTTTCATTATATTATTTTAAGATGGTCGGTTCTTTTAAAGTAAACAAATACCGGTCACATGTGAAAATCACAATTTAATCACAAAATTGTTTATGACACAATATTAAAAGTTCCGTGTGTTCGAGCGCGTGATAAATCCAATCCCGCCCCGAAGTTAATTAAATCGTTCATCATAACTCATCTTAAGTATTAGATTAATATGATATTAAACGAGATATATTAAATGGCAAATTGCAATTCTGACAGTACGGTAAGTGGAAATAATTGAAAAACTTAAAATTTGTATAACTTTATATATATATTACTGTGCTATAATGTATATATAGCAGTGAATTATAATGTAATAGCAAAAATCTATGTATATTTATTTGCATCCCCTGCTTCTGTTAGTTATTCCTCTCACCCAAAAGTGAGACATCAAAATCAAAATATTCTTTATTCACGTAGGCTTAAAAAGCACTTTTAAATCGTCATTAATCTGTCCGTTGGTAAAAAATCCAACACCGGTTCGGTAAGTTGATTCTGCTGAACTTGAATCAAGTCCAAACATCTCTGGGACTTACATATTCATAAAACATATTATAATCTTCAATATTATAATATGTTTTATGTAATAGGGCTGCTATTTACTTACTTATTTATGTAATAGGACGTTTTTAACATGTTTCTTAAAACTATGTGGAGGCAAACTCACAAGTGATTCGGGTATCTTATAAAAATGCGTATGCTCAACCAGACAAATGATTTTTGCACCTTCTTTACTTTAAAATATGGCATTGCAAGTTTGTTTTTATTTCGTGTATTAAAATTGTGTTTTACTCATGTTGCTGTATAAATGCATATTATCACGGATATATAAAACGTTATTTAATATATATTGCAACGGTACTGTGAGAATCGATATTTCTTTGAATTTTCCTCTTAAGGAAACGCGAGATCCTAATTGATATACTGCTTTTTTTTGTCATATAAAGATAGTTTTAATGTCTGCCGCCTTAACCCATAACAGAATGCCGTAAGACATAATGCTATGTAAATAAGCGAAATACACCGGTTTAACAGTTTCAACATCAGTGTATTGTCTTACTTTCCTAACAGCAAATGCAGCTGAACTAAATTTACTTGCCAGAGTCTGCTTTCTATTCCCTATAAATGATAAGACCGCCTTTGCGCAATATATTGATTGTTAGCTTAGACAGTTTGGTAACATCTGTGTTTTTTTGCTGTGCCTAGGAGTTCGTAAAGAATAAATAAAAGGAATAAAAAATATAATTCTACCGTAGGTGTGACAAAATTTTTCCTAAAATACTAGACTAATTTAGATGGATTGTTATGGGGGTTCGAGAATCGTTTAGAATGAAAATAAGATGCAATACATTTTTACAGTATCTTAAATTACGCGGTTAACAACACCAAGAGCAGCTAGTCTAATCCCAGTAAGTTTTTTTTTCCTTAAGGATGTGTGTCTCTATTCTCTTCCTAATGTGCATGACCGATTTTGAGGTATATATTGAGAAGTGTTTAAATTGACAATTCATAATACGTAATATATACGTAAAGGAAATAGATAACTCTTATTATACTTTTTTAATTAAAACTTTAAATAAAAAAAGTTATACACCACTTGTCTTTACGTAATATAGCAGTCAAGCACTAAACTATACATTAAAAAATATTAATTCGCTCAGTTTTCAAAATTTACCCAACAGACAAACTAAGAATGGGAAACAATAATTTCACTTATAAAATACGAATTTAACATATATATATATATATGTGTGTGTGTGTGTGTGTGTGTGTGTGTGTGTGTTAAGCCAACATTATATTGAAGATCGGGAACGTATGTTTAGGATGAAGAAACAACCGGATAGCATTTTCATATTAAAATCTTACACGGGTCGTATGACTTGCGGAATTTTGTTAAGCAAAGTAAATATTCGTAATGATCGAGTAAACGTTAGACAGAGAGATAAAGTATTTTACCGCAGATGGAATCGAGTTCCGGAAAGCAAATAAGAGCAAAATCTACCTCATTAATGCTAACAGTGATACATCAATCAATGTTTGTACAAAACTAGTAAAACATATGTTTCTAATTCAATCAAACTTGCATGATATTATCGTCAACAAGTTAGTTGACATTGAAATGAATAGGTTTCTAAATTGCCGCTATTTCGTAGTTATGTCAGGACATAACAACGAAGTAATGGTAATTTAGAATATTCGATTTTATTCTCTATCAATTAGTAATTTTTTTTAATAAATATCTGTCTATAACAATTATCCATTTATATAAAATGATTACTGAATGGCTAAAATTAATTAATGCCTTGTCCAAATCTAAGAAAACTGAATTAACTAAAAGTTTGTATAAAATCGTTAACCTAAAACTGTGAGAATATGTAGTTGAAATAATGTCTAGAAGTTAAAAATGTTTAATACATCATTCAAATTATTTAGTTAAGGTTGTTAAAGCGAAAGTAAATAGACGGCCAATTCATACGAGTATATAGAGGTAAGTATAAAATCTTAATTTGGTATTTATTTATTACAATTTATACTTTTATAACAATAATGTAATATTAATTTTCAAATCACAAGCTTTGATAATCCTATATAAAAAATATCTCGCATAAAAGCTAACATGAATATCAATTATAATACAAACAGTGCAGAGGCGAAACCACCCACACTACTTGGCTACATGTTAATATAAATAACTAAATTATTTACTTCATATTACATGCTTTTGTTTTTTTAATAAACTAACTGATGCCCGTTATACTGTGTAGTATAAAATAAACAACACGGTGCTTAGCGTAAATATGACAACGATATATGCGTATACACAAAAAGTACCAGTATTTATATAAATTAATAATGCGTGCGTACAAAGTACATGTGTCAGAAGTGAAACTTCTTTGGCTAACTGATTTTTAAGTCTTGTTTATATTTATACAAATCTAAAACTTTAGGATTCCGAGAGATGGAAAAAGGAAGATATGTTAAGAATTGAACTGTCATTAAAATATTCAGTGTGTGTAAATAAAAATGCCACGCGATTTTGTCAACATTAGACATTATTAATGAAAGTTTAAAGACAATTTATGAAATATTTTTGTTTTATGACAAAATTGAAACTACCTAACCTTCAAACGAATTAGCATACAAACGCTTCACATATTCGTGACGCTAATCATTTATCTTCATGCGCCTAAAGAAGTTTTACTTCAAAAAAAAATTGAAATCATCACCCATTCCGCCTTGATTAGTCCAAACCCATAAATTAAAGTATACAGACAGTCAGAGTCACCCTCGGAATTATTATATTACTATTGACATTTTAGCATATAACAAAGAAAAATATTTAATGACACACTGAACTTTAATCAAAATACCAAATTTTAAACCATGGCTTTAATGGCCATTGATGATTTGCAGTTCGAACAGTTTTTTCGTAGAGCTGTTATCAACGGACCCTTTCCTTACAAAAGTATTTCCAAAGAAATAAGTTTTTAAACATTGAGGCAATGTGTCAAGTCATCGGTTACCCTTCATCACTCCACGGCATAAATTATTCTTGAAAAGTATATTACAACATGTACTTTAAATACTCATAATGCTTTATAATGTTTATAACAAATAACTTTACAAATATCAAATTAACTTTCATCTCTTATTTAATTTTTTTCAATGGTATAATATAAACAACAGACTAAATATCGTTAACAAAAATATTGCCGCTAACAAAGACTGACGATATTTTTTATTGCTGACAGTATAGCGCTTGACTGTGATCTCACCTGATGGTAAGTGATGACACAGTCTAAGATGAAAGCTCGCTAATCTGGGTAAGAGCCGATATATCCGTTACGGTTTTTTCACAGCATCGTAACGAAACACAAATCTCTTTGTTTTGGCGTTATGTCTCTGCTGGTAGGGTGGTAACTAGCCACGGCCGAGGCCTCCCACCAGACCAGACTCAGACAAATTAGAAAATAAAATTTTCTAAGTTCGCACTACCGGGGCCTCTGTTAGCAAGGCGAGTACTTGCACCATTGCGCAAGCGAGGCTGTCCAGGCCGATATATGCAAAGCTAAACTTTAACCGATGGATACTTGCAGGAATGACGACTTAAATTAAAAATATAATGTGTAAGGAATTAACGTCCAACAAGGTTATAAATATAAAATAATTTAAGCATTGATTATTGAAAGTAAACCCTAACCAAGTCTGTGATGTAGTATGGCAAGTGAGACTTGTAAGGAAAGCGACAAACGCAAGGAAATTGGCAGCCCCGGCAGGAAATTGAGGCGCTTCTTGTAAAGTCGATCCTTACCTAAAAGTAGTCTATATGCAATCAAGTATGGATTGAGATATAATTTATGGATAAGCTTCTGAATTTTCACCTCCGCGTGTGATCGTAAAATCGCATGAACGACGAATTAAGTACCAAGAGTCTCTGACATATAAATTTTATGGAAATAGAATTTAAACATATTTTAGGAGTTCTATTTCTGAGTAATAAGATATAGATGATAAAATAAAATATACAGAGCTTCGAAAAGACTGATACAAACCATAAAATCTTATTTTCAGAACACCCATTTGAAAATGTAACAAAAATATTAAACTCAATCTACGATATAATGACAATTTCTGGTGCCCCGGCATTATTTTTTCTGATTTTAATCAACAAAACATATAATATTCTTTACTGTCCTGAACTAAATAGTTTCAACTTTTGGATTCATCCAAAGCAATGATATACAATATTGTATTATATCAATCATGATATTAATTGGGCCATGATAGTATAAAAAAACCATGATGCGTCTTTTGAAAAACAAAAGTTATTCGTAGCAAATAACTTAAAATATATATGATTCAATCAGTCTCAAAATATGTTATAAAAGAAATTAACTTTAATGTGCATTAAATAAATGTAGCATTAAAACACAGGAACTCATTACAACTTAAATTTGAGTTGTAACTGAGTCATTTGGCCTGAATAAATTGCAAGACAGGCATACCGCGCAGTTAAAATAGGGATTGCGGCGTGATTTGCGTCATCTGATACCGCGAGAGTTGACTGTAACGGAATTTAAAACTGTCACTGATAAGCACACTAACTCATCATAATGGGTACAAGCCCGGCGTCCTGCGCCACATTGGCCATTGCTATGTCCAGACCGCTTACAATATTTATACATCTAGAGATGGTCAGCTCTCCAGCCTTATAAATCATTATTATAGTTATAGATGGTACTGATATGGAATATAGGTAGGTAGATCCTAGCTGATTTCGGCTACAGCGACCGCTTTAACGGACTCTTCTTCACGACGGTCCTGCTGACCTTTCATGCACTGGCAAGTAACTAAGTAACTCATAGGAGAGAGGGTTTTTAGAACAAAGACCCACCACACTGCTCCACTACAGAATGGCAGGCATAGTACACACGTACACTCTATTCCTTCACTCCCAAAGTCCGACGTGTCGGCAGTCCAACACGACCGGGGACAGATCAGGCGCAGGACTGACGGCTTAACGTGCTTTCTGAGGCTCGGGGTTGGAGCATACCACCAACTTCCCAACTTCGGCCAAATGTTGAGAAAATCTTAATAGAAATCTCCATATTGGTTTTTAAGTGGCCCGACCCAGGTCATCATGTCTGTAGCTGAACATGCTAACCACTACACCAATTAGGCAGTTCAATTATATATTATACAATTTTGTGTGCTAACACTCACAACAAGATACCACAGCGATAATTATATACAATAGCCGAAAATTTACTGGCTTTGAGATGGTCTTATTTCAAATCTACCGATTTTCTAACAAACTACCATTGTGAGGGTAAATAGTGAAAAGCTGCAGAACTAACAGGTTACAGTGCTCTTTGAGTCACATATGCATATTTATTATCACAAATACCCCTTTAACCAATGAGGTAGTATATATGAGTACTTCAGGATATTGATAAATAAAGGTATTTCTAAACCAAATTTCTCAAGTGCGGATTACTTCATCTAGTTTAATATTATTTGAAAGTTGTAAAACCTTTTGGAAAAAACATATAAATATAAAAGTCATAATTATATTTTGATCGATTAATGATTAGAACACAATAATATTGACATTATGATTGTAAGAAAAGAAACTTATTTAAATGTGTAATTTTCTGCGACAATCTCGTGTAATGTAAAGCGATAATGCAATCTAAGACGGCACTTACTTACAAGGTGCCAAGATGGGAACGATTAAAGTAACTTCTTAAGAGTAAAGACTCTTCGAAGTTTGTGTAGGTTTATTAAATAATACCTATTAGTCCTCCTAAAGGAGTAATGTCTACGAGAAAGTTTCGTAACAATGTTTTATTCCAGTATACTTAATGTCCTGTCAAGTTCACGAAAACAAACAGGAAAACATTTATTTGCGCTCCTCCCATTACTGCACTCACACCCTGGGATATCGCTCTCTTATATACATACAGAGTTTAAAGGCAAGAGAAGAGAGCAAACAAAACTTTGTTAACTTATTTTGACGTAGAAAGACAAAATGCGTTAAACTTCAACGTAACTTGCACTATCGCTTGTATAAAGTGTAAAACGTGTATTCAAAGCACTAAAGAGTTTATAATTAGATATTAAATTAGAACTTGCACAAATGGAACAATTTATCACATTTCATGATTTTTAATATTACTAAAATGTTTTCTGTTACGTCAATTTTATGGATTAAAATATTGTTGAATCGAAAATATTATAAAAAATTAGTCTGTTCATACGCCAAGTAGCACGAATTTCTTAATAACTTGAACTAAGACTTTTACATGAGTTTTCTATACAATTGCGTTGGATGGCCCGCAAAAGCACATTTAATTGATGTAATAACATTTGATGAAACGTTATTAACATAATGTAACATTCACAACAAATTAAAAAATATGTGTTTGTTCGTGAGTTGGTATTAAAAAGAAATATTTTATTGACGACTGAAAAATTGTACATATTTAGAGGTGCGTGAACTAATTGAATAAAGTAACTTCAGGCCAAAATATAGTCGACAAAATATTTTTTATATAAACTATTAATATATCGCACCGCCAACTTCCCAACTTCGGGCAAATATTGAGAAAATCTTAATAGAAAACTCAATATTCATAGGTAGAAAATTCAATATTGCGCCTGATCTCTCTCCGGTCGTGTCGGATTCCCGTCACATCGGACTATGAGAGTGAAGGAATAGAAAGTGCACTTGTGTACTATGCCTGCCAATCCGCAGTGGAGCAGCGTGGTGGGTCTATGCTCTATAATTCCTCGCTCCTCGGAGCGAGGAGGCCTGTGCCCATCAGTGGGACGTTAATGGGCTGCTACTTACTTACTTTTTTACTTTTATTAATTTATTTATATATTATATTTTTATATATAATTAAATTAATAAAGGTAAGGAAGAGAGATAATTTGTCTAAACATGGTCAGGTCTCGATGTTGACAAGTTTGACATTACTCTGGGTTTCATCTTTTGTTTAGTTCATGTATGATTTGCGCAAATTTAGGTAGCAATTTATTCATCCAAGCTCTGTCACAAAAATATTTAATTTTGATGAAAAAGATAACAATCAATTCCATAATTCAGGAAATGTTTGTGGTAAAACATGCGATAAAGCGTATAAATTATATTTTGTCATGCGGTCATTGAAACCATTAGATTTATATATTAAAATAAACGTAACATAACAGTTGCATTGGTGGTGTGAATAGCCAAAGTTATGAACTTAATTCAAATTTTACACGCATTTAGCACAAACCGTTTTTTATTTGAACAGTTCAAAGGGGTCAGTAGGCTGCTGTTAAATGGACGCATTCGAACGTATAACTGAATTTACTGCAAATAAATTCGGATTATGTAAAATTTTATATCAACAGAGGAAGAGACTTTATTGTGACTTTATCGAGGATGATGTGACCTATTTGCATCCGAATTTATTGTGTAGCGTCAGCCGCATTAAAATCTCGATAATATTAAATTACTAACAAAATGGAAAGTTTACTTGTGCCTTGTGACATACAAGTTAGTTTTTATACACGACGCTCATACGACTATATTTTGAGCTCATATTATTTCTAATGTACGACTTATGATATTAAAGAACGACGTGAACTTTAAAGCTACATAGAAAAATTTGTAAAATACAAACTTACATCCACCAATATTTGGATACCATATGTAATCTACATACCATATATTTATTTTTATGTTTGCGTGTGTATGAATGAACTCCTATAGAGCTGAACGGATTTTGATGATACATGCAGGATTTATCAATGTCAGTTTATACTGAAACTTCGATTCGATAAATAATGGATTTCAACATATCTACACGGGATTGATAATTACGCGGGTAACCAGAAACAGCTAGTCTATGTGTATAAATTGTGTAATATATAAAGCACTTCAAGAACAATTATGACGATTATATTTAGTATTATATTTTTAAGGAGTACATCGATTACATAATGTAATGTAGGGAAGATGTCAATGATTTAAGGTAACATTAAAATGGTTTACACATGTCATCAGTTTCGGTTAAAAGCTTTATTTTCACCGCTATTACGTGGCCTTACTTTAGCTCAAATTGCGGCGTTAAGCGGTGAACATGCCGTGGTCGTCTCACACAATGCATTCCTGTAATTATGCAAAAAAGGCTGCGAGTGCAAAAATACACTAAGAGCTGACTACAAATGCGCTACTTATACATTTTAAGTTAAAAAATATATGTATTGTACAATATTATACATATTCTTGTAACCTGCCTTTTATTTTAAAGTTTAAGTGCAAGTACTCGCTTCAAATTTAGAACAACAGATTAAATAGAATCTGGATTGTTTAACTAAATAGAGTCATTGGCCTTGACTAGCTACCACCTTATACTAGCAAAGACGTGCCGCCAAGCAAAAAAAACCTTTAGGTTCCGATGCTGTGTAGCAACTATAAGAGGTAAATTATCTCTTACCAGGTTAGTGCGCTCCCTTATTAATCTGTATCATCACTTACCAGTCAAGAAAGCAATAAAAACATACAATATCATGTTAAAAACAATTTAAAAAAAATACCCCTATATTATCTATGTCCCGAGGAGCCCTGATGGCCCAATGAATTGACACGTAAATTTTTATTTAAAGTCACGGATTCGAATCCTGAGCAGGAACTACTAAGTTATTTTTGTAAAATTGACGTATCTAATTATTGTTTAAAATTCATAATGGTGTACACATCCCAGGAGCAATTTTGAGGAACGTGAGCCCAACCATATACCATAACCATACAATCTAAAATCCCTCGCTCCTCCGAGTTAGGAGACCTTATGCCTAGCTGGTTATCACTTACTTTACCTCATTATCTAAATAAATTGCAATGAATAAATCAAATGAACGACATAAATTTATGCAAAGCGCTGGTTTCACTATTAATCCATTCTACCTCCAACAACACGCTTCAATGTGCAATTTTTTTACATGTTTTAATATTACATGGCGTATTTTGCGTATGTTTATATATGAATAAAACAATTTAATCCTAATACACCGGGAAACTGCCTCATTGGTCTAGTGGGACCTGCATCAATATTGAGATTTCTATTGAGATGTTCTCAATTTTTGGCCGAAATTGGGAAGTTGGCGTTGGGATCCACCCCCGTCCCTTGGAGAGCACTTTAAGCCGGTGGTCCTGCGCCTGATGTCTCTCCGGTCGTGTCAGATTTCCGTGACATCGGAATATGAGAGAGAGGGAATAGAGAGTCCAGCAGTGGGACGTCAATGTGTTTCTACTTACCTTTTTTTACCTATACCGGGAGATACAGTTTGATTTGTAGAAACAAAGTAAAATCATTTATATTTTACCAAACGGTGAATTAATTCTGATCGAGATAGATAATTATACAAGAACTCAAAAAGTATACGTATATTTAGATTTCATTTTAGGCAAACGATGGTTTATGATTAAATTCACGTAAAAAGTGATTTTATTATGAGTGCAGACTTTATACATGATAAAACATTAATAAAAATATATTCCGAAAAAATTAAAAATAAATTCCTCCTTCAAATTTTATTTACATCAAATGTCAATCAATATAAGCTAAAAAGTATTTTATCATAACTGAAAATTTTAGCAAAGGTAGGGTGAGTGCTCGTACGATTTGAAAAAGCTATGTGCTAAGCCGTCACTTCTAATTCAATAACTAGTGTACGTTAAATTGAATAAGTGAAATAAATTACTTCTATTATGTAATCGAGTGTCCGTATAATACTGTCCGCTTCAGAAGCAGAGAGCAAATTAAATTTGTGTTAGAACCGAGCACACGTTGCTCGGATTTGCAATGAGACTCCTTTCAAAGCCACTAAACGGTCGTAACGTATTAAAAGCTGAATACAGAGGGTTGCCAAAACGGACTTCCAAATGTAGAGCATTAGCCGGAAAGTAGGAAAACGCTGCAATCGACCAAGATATTAAACTCCTTCATACGTAGTTTGAATACCGTCTTATTACTTCAAATATTCAATTCCTACTATTGATTCATGTCCTCCCTATATCTTGTAAACAATAATAATTGTTAATAAAATAGTTTTTTTTATTAATCTACTCAATTTAAATACATTTTTTAAACTTCAAGAGGATAAAGAAATTCAATTTTTCGCAAAATTGTACAGAACTTTCTAGCGAAAGATTTCGTCAACGGTTTCAGTTTTGCTGAGAAGAACCCAAGATGTGATGTTCTTTCTATGTAATGTGTGTATGAAGTTCGTGTTAGATGACGTAGGATTTTACCAATGAAGTAGTTTATGCACGAAAATGTAAATTTTATAAACAAAAAAGTATTTCATGGACGATGGGAAATTTGAACACGATATAAATAAAAAAAATGTATGATGATAGTAGAAAATGAATATAAATATTTGTTATGAGTTTCGAAGGATTTTGTTTGTTTTAGCAGTTAGGTATAAAAAATGTATAGCTTAATAAATTTTCGTATTCATTGTTAAAGTCCCTAACCCAATAAGACTTGAAATAGTTTCTAACTTTCACCCAATTGGAGGAAGTAGCTGGGCCCCCTTCTCCCTAGTCGTCAATCGCCGCATACATTTACAATGATCATGAATTCTCCTCACGTTTCGACTTTAGAAACCTTTAATAAAAACTTTGCCGTAGTCCTAACCTTCAGAGTGACTATATTGAAAGATATCCAATTAATATCCATACTGCGAATAGAAACTAAATATGATTTGAAACGAAAGTTAATCATTAACTTTCCCTTGCAAATCCTGGTGCTTATTACATTACACTAGTCAAAACAATTTTTGGCTTTTACTTTATAACATAAAAATTTAGATTATATTTAAAGCAAACAATAAACAAACTGCATGAAAAATCCTGTTTTTATAAGAAAAGAAGATTTTATAAATAACTGTAATTACTGTACGTTTTATACATATTTAACCAAAAATGTAAAAAAAAAAATTTAAGTCAGAAGTCTATAGAAAGACTGAATAATTTTTTTTGTTATCGTGTTATGATACGATGTTGAATTAACGTATTACTTCTGACATTATTCACATTCTGATCAAACTATCAAAAAAACAAGTAATATTAAATAAAGTCAATTCCTACGTCACCTAATAATAGCTTCTTAAATAACTTTCTTTTTATGTAATGAATATGAAAAGAAACTTATCAAACTTTCACGAGAGCTTTCAATAGATGGTGTTGTAATGTAAATTTTATGTTTTGTGTAAAGCAATATATATGTATATTGCTTAATATTTGTAAAAAACTGTATTGGCATCAAGTGTCATCCAAAAGTTGTATAGCAAATATTTGAACTAGAATGAATAAATGAAAAGGTATTTTATTAACGATTTTATATAGGGAGAGTGTGAATTAACAGTGGGAATTGAAAAACCATTAGTTACAACATTTTTTTTATAATATTACTAAACCCTAAGTTTGTTTCTGTAAAAGTTACATAAATAAAACATGAGAGGCATATTGTTATTGGAATTAATATTATATTTGAATATTCAATCTCCACATGCCAAATGAAAACATCGAGATTTCTTTTCAGGTCAAGTGGCAAAATCCTAGCTTTTATAGCATTGAATTCTCTAAGACATTTTGCAAAAGGATTTCTCAGTGTATAAGGAACTAGCCATGCGATTTCTGGTAGGAAACCTCGATAATTACTAATATAAATGTTCTCTAACGAGTCTCGTTGTACGCTTGGTGAATGATTAGTGGGCATTGGACACGGAAATGGTAGTTGCGTCCGGCCGCAACAATCGATGCGGTTCATCCATACCCGTCGATTTCATTTTACGGTTACTGATAAATTGATTGCTAGTTTCTATATGTGAATCAGATCCTCTGGTTTTGGCCGCTTATTTAACAAAACTGTAAACACGGCGTATATATATTAAAAAAACTTGTTGTACGTCCATAAAAATATTAACTCTTTTAGGAAAAAAAGTGAATGCACCTCATATAACTTAAGAAATAAAATAAAATTGCTGTAAATTCTAGTAGGCTACATAAAATTGACAAGTCATTCAAGGGTAACTGTAAACGTTACTACAACAAGCTCCCAGAAGATGTTACAAAGATGTTTCTTAATAAATTTAAATCTTTTGTGAAAAGAAAACTTATTGGGAAATCATTCCATAATTTGAAAGAATACTTAGAAGACAAAAAAGCGTGGGAGTGAATGAATTGTTCTATATGTATATAGACAGAGAATAAATTTAATATATATATATATATATATATATATATAGTAATGATGTTGACAAAAAACGTACACCCGACTGAGTTTGTTGTGGGCTCTTCTCAGATTAGGGTGCGAAGGAACCCTCGTAACTTTAGATTGTAAGTCGTTCTTTAATGTTATCATCAATCATTCATTTAAATAATATATAGAAAAAACGATATTTGACGATTCAAAAGTGCTGTAATTGGCCTACTTGAATAAAGATATTTTGACTTTGACTTTGTAATGTATATGTAAGTGCAAGATTTTATTAGTGCACTTTAGATAAAGCAAAAACAATTTGTGAGTGACAAAACTCCGAAAATAGTAAAAGTAAAAAAATAAATAAAGATAAAATAGAATCTTGCAGCTTTCATTCATAATAAGATATGGGTGTATATCTTATATTAAGAAATAAATATTAAGTTTAAATTTAGTGCCATTTACCACCTGATGAAGACACAATAACGCGTTAATTTGAATAGGATAATAATGTGGCGATAAGAGCAATGTTTATATATGTTACTATTACTAAAACTACAATTTATAAAATAAGTATACAACATAAGAAATAGTTTAGCCAAATTTTTAAATGCTTCAAATTTTAGTACAAAAGAAAATTGGTAAATAATAGGTTTATGTAATGATTTTTTTGGTTAATTATGCACATAAGCAAAAAATGTGATTTGAAATTAGCTTTTACAATGTATGAAATTACATATAATATCTAGCTGACCCATCAAACGTTGTTTTGCCATATAATAACTATTATCGCTATTAAAAATAAGAGTTGGTGATAGAAAAGTGAAATTTAGGGTATCCAAAAAATAAAATTTAAGGTTGCACCACCCCTTAACACTTAGGGGTGTACAAATTAGTTATAAACCTATTCTCATACCTGTTGAATATACTTATAAAATTTAATCAAAATCGGTCAAGCCGTTTTGGAAGAGTTTATACACTAGAACTTTATATATTAGATAAAACTTCGTATAGTAATTGTGTCGGTTTAAAGGTTTCTTTTAAGTAAAAAAAATAACTGTTTCATGCCATATTTTCTTTACTGTTATCTATATTGCGAACATTGTTTACTTTTAAAGTCATAGTCAAATTTAGTGTTGACCCATGATAATAATTTAAAAATTAAATTAAAATTTAAAATTAAAGAGAAAACACTAATCTGAACAGAATTGCTTTTTTGTTGTATTGCTTAACTTACGGTGTGATTTAGTGTGAACGAAAACATTTATGACACAACATTTTTTGTGTTGTAAATGTGATAAAACTTCACATTCATATATCATTTTAAATTTATGGAGCAACGGGGTGCACTAACATCAAACTAATTTCATTTTCACACTGGATTCAATTAAAAGATAATGTATCTATAAACATGTGTGGAATATAAAAATATTGCGACTCGAATAAAGAAATTACACATATAACTTTAATATATTTTAAGCACGTATTTATAGCCACATGATATTTTTGTATATTGTAACAAAAGTGACAAAGACGTGTAAGATTTTTTATTTCTGACAAGTTAGCGCTTGACTGTGATATTTATATCACTTGATGAAATGGTCCAAGTACTCAGTTCGTCAGCAGAAGCCCTTAGATTTCCATCACGGAAACTTTGGGAAATTATATTTTCTGAATTTCTTTCATTGTCTGAATATTGATGGGTAGCTTTGGCCTTTGTTTAGTTTAGTGAAATTAGGAACGATATCTCCCTACCAGTCCTTTTAGCTAAGATGCTGGCGAAGGAGGCTTCGTGGAAAGTAATGATCTTCTTCTGTGAAACCGTCATGGTTAAGAAGGAGAGAGCTGTGCGAGAGCGGAAGAGAGCCACCATCTCCCGGAGATGGCAAAGACCGGGGCCGGCCTGTTGAAAGACAGAAATAACATATCCCTGATAGTGTGACCTTGGAGACGCGAGCGCTCAAAAAGGGGGCTGTGGCCGTTTTCTTACCACTCATACGATTCCAGGAAGACGGCAGGTTAATGTGGTCTTATTCGGCCGTGGCAACACCATTTGCCAGCAAGAGGTATCGCCTAATAGGAGGCGCCCGAAAAGCACAACGTGGCGGGGGCCTAGGTGAATTTTCCGAAGATCCTGGGGCTCTTCTTTATACTTAGAGGTAGGCCACCGGGGGTTTCAATGGAAAAATACCACATAACTCGATCTATCTCCTAAAAAGGTCGGGTATCTTAATCAGATTTCCCCCTAAACAAAAAAAGACCCTAATGTGTAGAAATCATCAGAGATAAATCACCTTTTACCAGGTTAGCGTATTTCCATCTTACATCTTACTTGCAATCAGATGAGCTCAAAGTGTTAATCTGTCAACAATAAAAGTGAAACTTTTCGTATGGGAAAACTTAATTATTGCTTTTATTATTTTTCACAAAATTGTTACCATGATTTTGCACCACTTAAACTATTCCGTAACTAAAAACCTGGAAACAAATATTTCAAGACCAAAAATAGCCGATCCAGCTGTTCTAGAGTTTTTAGCGCGACTAACAAACAAAAATCCATCTATGTCTATAGATATCCTATATGTTATTTGAAAACATTTCAGTATTTGTAAGAACACCAAACATATATCCATCCACAATAAAATAGACAGTTATATAGAAAATTAAACACAAGTCACATAAATATTAATTGTTCAGTTTTGCAATTAAGTGAAACTCTTCTGGCGCCTCTTTAAATTATATCCATACAATAACTTACAGCCTTAACTTAAGAAACTTTAAAAGCCAGGGAGAGGGTAAAGCTAAATATATATGGTGCTTTAGTATTTAACCACGTTATGATTTAATCAAAACAAAAGCTTTAAATTCCTATTTAGGACCTGAAGATTGATAAATAAGAGTTACTAAAAACATTAAATAGATGTAGCAGTAATGAATTATGAAATATAAAGCAATATTAAAAATTAAATAGTAAACAATTTTGAAATAATAGAATATGCGTTATTTATAAGCTATCTGTTGAAAGGGCAAGTTTTGTTAAAGAAAATTCTTTTTTATCTTTTATTTTACAGACTCCTTCCTCACTACTTATTTATACGAATAATGAATTTTGTTTTACTTCTGCAATGGCGTAAAGTTATTTCAAAACTTACTTAGATTCAATATTTCTTCAGGTATTCCAATAAGATTTAATACAATCAAGATTTAATACTTTAGAGACGTATTTGTTCCTGTTATAAAATTATAGAGATAGCAGTAGATTCACAAAATGTAGCTGCTACAGTATCTAATATTATTTTATAGTCCAATTTTGCATGCTAGGAGTAATGTGAAGTCTGCGCTAAGGATAATAATAGCGTATATTGTATAATAAACGGTACGTGCTTACGCTGTCCTAAATAGTGCCCATCATTTTGTGAAACAGGAACGGAATTTAAATCGTACTGTTTCCTTATATTACGTTTGTAAACTTATAAGTAAAATCTGGTTTTCTTAAAGAATTACTAATTACGAACGACAATACATTGATATTACCTTTAAAATCTAAATGCCTAATATTTGCAGAACGAAACTACGTCGAGTTCGAAAAAAATGAAGAAATGAAGCCAGAAAATAGTAAAAGCCTAATGAACATGGAAATAATATATATATGAATAAACGAGTTAATAATAACTATTTAAATTTAACAAAATCCAATGAACTCGATCTTTGCCCACCACGTCATTGTAGCGACACCTAAGAAATTGATACAACAAAAAAACACCTCTTATTTAAAATAAAAACAAATGTGCTACCTGCGCAAATACTTACCGTAAAAAGTAACGTAAAATTTGTAGGCTCTTTTTTTTTTCGCTGGGAAATGCATTTGCGTTCCTCTGTCAAGAGGCAGGGAGTATGGCACTCGCCGGCATGGCCGGAATACCCACTAAAACCTAGCGACACCCGCCAGGAGATCGCCGCCGACCAAGACACGGTACGGTAGCTCATATCCCCCTGATCGCTATTATCCTTTGCGCACTCCGCAAAAGGGATTTATTTCGAACGGTTAGAGAGTTTACCCATACTGGTGCGCCGTATACTACCATACTCTTCATGACTCCGGCATAAAAATTTCTGCAGGGCGATCACGGTCCTCCCACGTTGGGTAGTGACTTACCCACAGTGCATAGTTCACAAGCCGAGGGGTCTGCTGAGCAAAATTTGCCCGAAAACGCCATTGGCCGTCCAGAATTAGGCCCAAATATTTCATTTGAGCCTTTACCTCAATCAGCGCACCTTCCAAAGACAAAGCCGCCTCTCGTGGGGGACCCATGCGAAGTCCGTGGAAAATTTATAGTCTCTACCCGAGGTTCAAACCCGGGACTTTATGATCTACATGATTGAGACTTATTTTTCAGCATTTTTCCAACTCCAATCTAATAAAAGTTTTTCGTCTTTACATGAAATCTAACATTTTCGTTTGAATGTATAATTTGGTTTCAATTTTATTTATAATTATGATTGTCGTACATTTGTTATCAAAAATTTGTTAAAATATAATTACAGTTTTAAAGTAAATGCGGCAAAAAACGAGTCGAGTACAAACAGTGACCTGAACCGAGAGGTTGATAAGGGTACAAAAGTAAATAATTTAAAAATCCATTTTTATTAACCTTGGTATGTGTAGTGTATGCGAATTAGTTATATTTTCATGCATTATTTTGAGTGTCGACATAATTTTATTTTAGGGATTTAACCCTTAGACCGAAGAAGAACATAGTTTTACAAAATATATTTGTACTGATAAAAAACACATTGTTATCTATATACATAAAAGAGACATTCAGGTTTCTATTGACTCGTCACGATATCTCTGGAACCATAGGCGTAAAGATTTGAAATTTGGTAAGAATATTCCTTTTGCTGAGTAGAGGTCAGCTAAGAACGGATTTCATGAAATTCCTCCCGCAAGGGGGATTGCGGGGGTATTACTTAAAAAATAAAAAATAAGTTAAACTTTACATTTACAAATTATATCTTTTATGATATGTAAAACTTGGTCAAAAATTTTTTGTCAACATAATGGAAACTATAAAAAGTAAATTTTAGCAAATTCCATCCTCAAAGGGCAGTGTGAGTATGTTTCTTATTTGTAAAACAATTATTGAAAACGCTACCAACAAAACATTCCACGCAGACGAAGTTACGACACGTTAGTAAAAGTGACACTTTGAGACTTTATAATAACATTCTATTCTAGATCCATAAAAGTCCTTATATTTACAACAAATTTAGAAGATAATCTCAATTTTAGTCACTACGTCTTCTTTTATACCACAACGTTCTCTTATCACACTATTTCTTCCCTTCATTCATTCTCTCTACGTGCCCAAACCTTTCTCAATTTTAGGCACTACGTTCTTTTATACCACGAGTAAAATTTACGTACTTGGTAATTTTTTTTTAATCCATTATTGCGCTTTTTGGTGAAGGAAAACGTTGTGAGTAAGCCTTATCCCGGGAGTAAGTTTGGTGTATGTGTAGCCGGCCACAGTGGAGTAGCGTATAGTATCCAAAAAACCTTTCTAAAATCGATGGCGTAAATCTTCGATTTAACATTTTGATACCCTCGAGTGAATACTAAACTTAATTTTACTGTAGTAATATTTGGTAGACTCACAGCAATAAACAAACTACGTTTTCGAAGCACTTCTGTTGTGCTTTTATTTTCGTTCTACAAATGTGGGACCTAGACAGTATTTTTTTCAGCATAAAATGATATAATTAAAAGTGCGTGCGTACAAATTACACATGTCAGAAGTAAAACTTCTTTGTCAAACTAATTTTTAAGTTTTGTTTATATTCATACTAATCTAAAACTTTAGATTTGCGAGACTTAGATGGAGGGAAAAAGGAAGATTCGTTAGGAATTTAATTATCATTAAAATATTAAGTGTAGAATATTAAAACAATAATTTATTTAAATCACAAATGGCGGATTGTAAATGAAAATGCCACGTGTTTTGTCAATATTAGAAATTATTAAAAAAAGTAAAACTACCTAACCTTCACAAGAATTTGCATAAAAATCGCAGCTCATTTTCGTGACGCTAATCACGCGTTTCATCCGTAAAAATTATACACTCATGCGCCTAAAGTTTCACTTTCAAAACCTTTTTTCGGTCACAGCAAATACGTTTCCTGACGTCAATATGTTGTTTAATATCTCAAAATTTACGTAGTTTTAGAATCAAATTATTTTTGGGTAAACTAGGACGTCCATAAAAGATATGAATTATATACCATTATAATGTAACCGCTTTTTAGGAAATTTTGAAGTAAAAGTAATGTTATTATTATTCAGACTTACCTTCATTACGAAAACACGGCTAATAAATGTTGCTCGAATACAAGCGAAGGGATGAAGGGAAAAGATTCGCTTACCTGAAACAAATAACAATATAAATTGATTGACTTCGCTGACAAACTTCAAATAGGCTTTGTTCCTTTTGAAAAGGACAGACCTCTCGTAATCTCTTGAACATCAACAGGCTGTGTCAGTTCTTACGGGTACTTATTTTAGGTATTGACAATGTCGCTATTCAGAAGCAAAGTAGATATCATAACGTATATTATCTTATCGCTTAGAATTTAGTAAAAATGTTTATACAACTTCATTTTATATATATCAAATTCTAATAAAAAATTATTAGTTCAAGTAGGTATTTATAGCACTTTAGAATAATCGGTTCTTCCACATATTTCAATTTAGATTTAGATCTTGTTTCAGTTTGAAAGCATTTTATTATGCAACTTCATCATGCGGATAAATTTCTTGCTAAGTGAGCATTAAGAAAGGATGTTTTTGGAAATTTAAACCCTGGTTGTAATGACGTGTTTTATAGTTTACTTTCTTTTTCAAAATCAATCAGGGTAAATATGTACCATTGAAGTGACGAATATTCATTACAAACATTTCGAATGAATACTGGCAGATTGTTGATGTTTTAAATAAATATGTTGATAATAATTTAATTTGAATGAGAAATTTCATACGAATAAAATTATTGGCTAAAGATAGGTAAACGCCATCTAGCATCAATTAAATGTACTCTCTTAATATACTTACAGCTAGTACTCACAAAAGCGAGGTGTCTGCCGCCATCTAGCGGAGGGTCGCAAAATGAATACGTTCTTTAGTTCAGCCACTTTAATGGAGATGGCAGCATATACAACGAAATGTTTATAAAATAGTATAGATGGCGTTGTAAGTAAAATATTTATTTCTTTCATGAATAATGTACAAGTCTGTAAATATTATAAATATTAAATGTGGTTAAAATGTATGTATATTGTTTGTTGTGTAAATACAGCCTCATGATATGTGATACGTTAAATAGACTAAAATGGTATCGCCCTGTTAAAATCAGAACTGCAGTCCTGTGGTCGAATAATTATTTATATATAATTATAATTGTCTGTGTGTGTGTATTATTCACATAAATATTTTTTAATACAAGAAAACTATAAATAAGTAAAAAAAATTTTTTTTTTTTTTTAAATACGATATTTGTCCATTTTTTCGAAATTAAACAAAATAATTTAACAATAATACAACCTATACGAAGTCCAGGTGTAGTTATTTATTATATGGACATAAACTCCTTGAATGTATCAAAAGTTTCACACATTTAGCGTCAGTAAATCGAATAGCCCCTAGCGACCGACAAACTTTCCATTTTCATGAAAAGACTTCAAAAAATAGAAACTTTTATTATAATATTATTTAGTGTAGTTTCCTACATGTAGAAAGTTTCACAAGTTCGTCTAATATCACAACAAACATCGCAAAATATTCCTTTTATAACAGTTTTTATTCAGCAAAAAGGTACAACTGATGTAATAACTTTCCTTTGAGAGATATAGGTCTCATCGATTATTTGAGTATAGGTTATATTTGCTTATATAAGGAGAAGAGCTTCGATCCACCAAGTTTCTCTTTTGCAGATTGGTAATCTAAAAACTAAGCGTCATATACGCTCAGTTTTTATAGAAGACTTATTTGTACCTAGTATCTACCTATGTATATATTAATACTTGATTGTTGTGTTGTATCTATGAAACTAGACAGTATTATCACATACCATCAGATGAGTTCATGGTAAACCTGGAAGCAATATAATCTATAAGAGATATTCAGGTATCTATTGACTCATCACGATATCTCTGGAACTATAAGGCGTAGATACTTGAAATTTGGAAGGTTTTTCCTTTTGCTGAGTAGAGGTCAGCTAAGAATGGATGTTACGAAATTCCACCCGCAAGGGGGGTTGCGGGTGTGTTCAACGTATGTTTCTTATGTGTAAAAACATTTTCCTAAATTAATGAAAATGTTACCCAAAAAGCATTCCACGCAGACGAAGTCGCGGGTTCAGTTAGTATACCTATAAGACGTACATTTAAACAGTCCCGTCAACGAAACTTCTGACCCATTATTGATTTCTGTTTTGAACTCCCTGGGAGCTTAAAGAGAAGTGCATGAAATTCGAAACTATATACAACTTGCTGCTTACTTTTGCTCTATCATTAAATAATAGCCTTAAGATCCAAAGTTTACTTTCAGTAATGGAAATATTAAAGATATGTGAACTCAGTTAGTAGATTTAACATTATTTTATAGATTAATTTTACAGTTCACAATATATAGTTGATAGAAGTGCAGCAAACTTTGTTTATGCTACAAAAAAAATTGTCATTAACTGCAAATCATAACTCCTTCTAATGTATTACTACAATTTGAGAGACTATTTGTATACAAAAATGTTAAAAACTACTGCAAAGGGTTTATCAAAGCAATAAAATGAGTAGAAGCACTCAACTACTTGCGGACTGAATTCGTCATAATTAATTCCGATCAAAGGTTACTACAATAACGGTAAACGGTATAAAATAAACAGTTCGAGGTTTGTGACTAAGTCAGGTAGACGAGTCTTCGACTGAAATGGATCAGATTTTTTTATAATATGATTAAAAATTGAGTGACAAATTAAGAAATAGTGTGATAAGAGAACGATGTGGTATAAAAAGAAGATGTAGTGACTAAAATTGAAAAAGGTATGCTTAGACGGTTTGGGCACGTAGAGAGAATGAATGTAAGGAGATTGACACAAAGGATTTATAAGTCAGGAGTGAATGGGAAAGTTGGAATGGGAAGACCAAGGCGAACGTTCCTGGACCAAATCCAGGACATTTTAAACAAGGGCCAGGTCAAGAGTACTCTAAACCGACAAACTAGTATGAAAGGTTTAATGAGAATGGAAGAAGCGAAGGAGGGAGATATGCAAGGATCGTGGCTAGTGGAAGGACGTGGTCTCTGGCTACCCTTATGGGAATGAGGCGTGAGGCTATGTCTGTATGTAAAGGCATTAAGATTTCATTACATCCAGTTTGCGGTAACTATAACTACTGTAAAGGATGAAAAGGATTGAAAAGCATCCATTATGCAAAAAAAAAGTTATGGCTTAATCAGAAGTAATATTATAAAAATGACACCGCGGGACATTGCTAGTTATATTATATATTCTCTAGAAGGAATATAACTCCAGTAGCAACTTTAAAATATTATCAATTAATGGTTGAATGACATTAAAGGCACGAAATAAATAATTTATGGATTAATTTTACAAGATCAAAAGCATTGGTGCGGCAATCGGTTAGGGACACGGAAAGCTGGTGCAGACAGGTAGACAGGACGTGTCCACCACAGCCCACAAGCCGCATGCTCGTTGCGGTCATATGCCGTTTCGAAATGGTAATTTATATGAAATATACTTGTACAAATATTTGGATATGTCTAAAGTTAACGACAGTCTGATTTTTTTTAGTGAAAACTTCATTAAGTGCGCGTCTTTATTTTATATGTATTTAATGAGACTAAGCTGAAACGATCGGCTAGGTAATGCTTGTTCGACTGATAAAGGGACAGTAAAAATTATTCTATACCGCATTAATGACAAAACAAAGACTTCTTTGGGAAACTAATTTTTAATTCTTTATTTTTATATGAGTTTATATTTACATAAATCTGAAACCTTATATTTCCGAGACTTAGAGGGAGGGAAAGATGAAGATATTTTAGGAATGTAATTAATTTAATTGTCACTAAAATATTTAAAGGGTCTAAAATTAATACAAAAATTTATTGTAATCTCAAATGACGAATTGCAAATAAAAATTCCACGAGTTTCTTGTCAATATTAGATTGAGTTTGAAATTTAAAATACATAATTTATGAATTATTTTTATTTTAAACTAACATAGAATTTAATGACGAGTGGCAAACTAAAATGCCACATGTTATTTGTAAATGTTAAAACTACCTAATCTTCAAACGAATCAGCATAAAAAACGCTGCACATCTTCGTGACGCTAATTATGCGTTTCATACGTAAAAAAATTTCCCTGATATGCCTCAAGGAGTTTCACTTCATACGTTTAATATTTATTAAAAATATTTCATCTTGTGACGGACTCGTCCTTACATAAATAATTAAACTTTATTTTATATATAGATAGATGTGTAATACAATTAACCATGATAACATTATATCGAACCTTAACATTAATACAGACAATATAAAATTAACTAAAATGCGCCATCAGAAGCAAATGGCTGGGTGCCCATAAGGCTGGCAGCGTTACCTCTAAGGACAGCGATACTTCTACGCTGTCCGAAGTACCACCCGGCCTTAGGGTCACGGGTGACATCAACTAAGTGAGATGAGATTTCATTCAAAAAGCTTTTAGCCTCAGGACCCCACGGTCCCAATGTCTCCACGCCAAAGGGCACAAATATGTATTCTAAAGCAAGGCTCTCATATTTGCGCCTCTTGGCGTTTTCAGCTAATGACGCCGCTGCTCCCGCTGATTTGGAGGTAGCGTCAATGTGAGATGGTGCAAGCGTATCAACACATGTAGCATCCCACACTAACGACCTTCCTTTTTTCCATGGCATCAACGACATACCATCAGGTCTCTTACCATCATCACGTGCAATTCCATTCGGCTCGAGAATAGCCGGCACGTTAATGGTGACAAGGGTCCTTCTGATGATGTCGTTGATGCCGGCGTGTCTCGGAAGACGACCAGCACTACGAAGACAAGACAGACCATGGTGACCGAGTTGATTTACCCACTCACCACATTTACAACGATGGGGCTCTGTTGTTTTCACACCCAGACGCAGACACGTAGATAAAGATAACGTAGTCTTGTCTAACAAGGTACCTACGGATGCAGATGGAAGCGCATGTAGCCAGAAACCTGACTCGCGTTCAGAAACAGCAAGGAGGCAACATATATGTATTTATAAAAATCATAAAATGTGTTCTAATAAATACTTTTTAATTAATTATAGTGTAGGCAACCTACAAAAATCTAATTTATTTTTAAAAAGATGAAATTTTGAAAATGGAATACGGAAGACGGTCAATAGTTTAAGTGAATGAGAATTTGGTTGCCATTGGATCTGGTTGCCATCTTGTGTATTTTGCCGTGCACTCCGCACGGCAGAATACACAAGATGGCGTACGTTTTTCTCATACATTTGTATTACAAATTTTGCTTTGACTCCTAAATGGAGTATTAAATTGGTGACGCTTTAATGTAACTTTATTAAGTGGGAAAACACAAAATAATATTGAAGTGCGTCTGAGTGTATTGATTTCACCAAATTCAGGAAGAGGTTGATTTTTACTATTTGTTTATACACCTTGTGTTGAGGCTAATTGTTAGCTACAATCTTTTACTAATTTATATCACGTAGACGATCAACTATCCATAAAACGTTTTCTAGATACCGTTTTGGATTATTATGGTAAAACGTTTCACAATACACCAAGGAAATATTCAAAGCTGTTCTGTGCAGTTCAAGCGAGATAACAAATAAATTTTGCTTTGTTACTCAAAGAACATATATTTCCGAGTACGGTATTTGGTAAATTGACAAAATATTTGACAATATGCTATTGACATACTAGCTATTTGAACATTTTATTCATAAATGTTTTACAATGCATAAAGAATAGTCCAAATTTATTATAGTACATTTTATAAAATTAATTTTATTGTACAAAAATATTTGTCCAATATTAATATTCTTTGTAAATCTGAAACTCCCACGATAAAACGTGATAAGAATACTGTTACGTCTCCAAATACGGCTAAAGTACAAAGTTAAAATGGAAATTGATAAAATTTATTTGTATATTTTATATACTTTATTGGCGACTGAGCTAAAACGTTTATATAAAAGTACATAACACCTTTTAAGCATTAAAAGTGTTTTAGTGAAATTACGTAAACGAATATAACATATATTACTGAAAGCTTTCCTATAGACATTTATGTCGACATAATTTTAAATACATACAGTGTAATTTGAATATAACATGTAACCATATAACGAATATCTCGATTAAAAAAAACCCTGGACTTTCAATGAAAGTTAATGCAAAATTTCATGTCACTTTACGAATATATTTCTTAACAAAGTCTTTATGAACGAAATTTTCAGCATTGCAGAATATGGATAAAATGTATTACTGACGTCTATTTGATGATTTTTTTCGATGTACATCGTTTGAATAACGTATGCCACCAATTATTCCCACTTAATTCCATAATGCAATGGTAATTTGTGTTTCAGCAGGTTTAGATTCATTCATTGTTTCTGTAACAATTTTTTTTTCACCTTCTCACCGAATTACAATCAAACCTAAACTCTATATAACAGAAACCCATTGTAACTAGTTACGTGATATTTTATATACGTGGAATATTTTCTGTCTGTAACTAGAAAACAATCTTTTATCAAGGACTCTAGCTGACAAAACATAAACTTGCATTTCGTACTAATATTCTCTGTACAGAGATTAAATATTACATATTAATTTGAAACTTTGTAGACAAATATTTGAAATCGCCACTTTCAGAGAATCTCGTCAGTGTTTTGTGTTCAAACAACACTGACATTAGAGTGTTATTAACAGTTTCAACTCGCCGTCCTGTTCAAACATGGATATATACACGTCATGCAATAAATATGATGTTTGCATAACCACGTATTAATATATTAATACGAACTAAGCATAATTGAGTTAACGACTTAGAATTAAAAAATGGAACTCCTCTCCAAAATTAATTTTAATTTACCGAGTAGACTCCCACGCAAAAAACACACTTTACATAATAACATTATAGCTGATAATTTTGGGGAAACACTACCGATATTCAAAAGGAACCTTGCATTTAGCTTTTAGTTTAGTTCATATCATGAAATATATTTTCTTTTTATCGTATCACCTCATAATATTGTGATTTCTTTTTATATTTTTATCATTTTTCATTTTGTCACAGTAGTCTACCAGTGCACTTTCTTTTTGTTTTATACCATATCGTTGTTTCATGTAATTAGAATGTAAATATATACTTTTTCCATGTACCCAGGATCAAGTTAGGTTGGAAACCTTATAAATAACGGTAAGTAAAGAGGATTTTGATCAACGTAGAATGTCATTTACAGTTGTACTTTTCCAGTATATTGGTAAAACTATGGTTGTACTAATCTTATTTCAATTATTGTTTTAATTTATTTTGTATTGACACATATTTTTTTATCACCAGAAAGGTTGCGTGGTAGATAAAGCTTTGTAGCTTTTAGTCCGTATTTTGCACTTTATCCAAACGAAATTATAAATAAATAAAGAGGCAAACTTATGGCCTTCCTTTGAAATTTTTCAAGTCATTAATATGAGATAACACTCCTCTATATGTAAATTTTCAATCGTTTTTAAATATTTTTTTATTCATCCACTTATGTTAAAATATATATTTTATAATTTTAATGGGCGACTTTGTTAATACACTTGTTTCAAATATTATTTCATTATTTAAATTAATTATGCGAAAAATTGTACTATCTTTTATGTATGTATGAAATGACTTTAAGAAGTTTGTGGTAGATGACATTGGAATTGACTTTCTTTACATGTTTTATTGTGACGCTGTGGATCTTACGTACGTAAACGCAAACAATATGACATAACTTTCTGTTGTGTCTAACCTGTCAGTGAATAGAATAAATGTAGTAGTAGTAGCAGCCCATTAACGTCCCACTGCTGGGCACAGGCCTTCTCACTCCGAGGAGCGAGGGTTTTAAGAGCATAGACCCANAATATTGATTTTGAATTGGCCCGACCCGGGACTCGAACCCAGGACTTCATGTCTGTAGTCGAACATGCTAACCACTCGACCAATGAGGCAGTCTGAATAAAATAGAATAAATGTAGGCTTCATATATTTAAATAGGTGTGTATATGTATATGATCAATTTATAAAAAAAAAACATTGAAGTAATCAATATATTACCTAGATGGATATGTCTTTATTACCCATAATCCAATTTGGTGGCTTCGTATCTTTAAGTAATGAGCAGTGATTAATATATACAAATGTTCTTCATAAAAGAAATTTTCGTCCATCTATACATTAAAATTAATCGGCTCAGGAGCCAAAACAAAACACGAGTTACTTCTGAAGGCCTCACTGGCGCAATGGTGAAAGTAGTCTAGATATAATTCCCAGCAGGGCTAATTTAGGAAATGGCATTTTCTAAATTGTGTAAAACTGGACTGGTACGAGGCTTCGGTTGTTACTAGTTACCTACCAACAACGCCATGCCACCAAGTAAAAAAATGCGTTTCGTTACAACTCTGCGTAGAAACCAGAAAAGGTAAAGTACCACTTAACAGGTCAGCGCGTTTCTATCTTACACTCTATGATCACTTACCATCAGGTGAGATAACAGTTAAGAGCTAACAAAAAAGATACCTAGCAATATTACTCATCGAACTTAACATCAAGTAAAGTAGCCGCTTCAATTGTATATATAAAAGTTCATAAAATATTTAAGAATTCATCTTTTGAAAGTAAGTTTAATTATAATAAAAAAAAGTTATAGTACGAATCAAACTTGACCATCTCGTTCGATGTACATCTAGAATTCAGAATCAGACATTGATATAATAATTCACGACGGGAACACCAAAGGAATATAATTTCAATATTCAATTATTATTTGATAATGATGAATGAATGCCACCATTTTAATTATTAAGGCGGCGTAATCAAATAGAAATGTAGTTTTTGAAAAATATATTTCATCAAAGCACTTGTGAGTACTGATTTCTAAAGTTATAACGCAATAAAAAATAAAACTATATTTTAAGCCTTTTGTCCAAGGCAGATTTTTTTGAAATGTCTTACTCGTATAAAAACTCCAATTTATTGTAAAGAAATTTTAAAAGTGATTATGAGTACAGACTAAAACAATAGATTAGGGTTAAATCTAATATATTTTCGATTAGCTGAACCTGCGACTTCGTCTGCGTGGAATGTTTTTTGGGTAGCACTTTTATTCATTTAGGCAAATTGTTTCACAAATAAGAAAATAATAAATAGAATACTCGGCAAAAGGAATATTCCTACCAAATTTCTAGTCTCTACGCTTTATGACTCCAGTGATATCGGGATGAGTCAATAGTTAACACCGCCGCAACCCCTTTGCGGGTAGAATTTCGCAAAATCCGTTCTTAGGTGACCTCTACTCAGCAAAAGAAATATTCTTACCAAATTTCAAGTCTCTACGCCTCATGGTTCCAGAGATATCGTTACGAATCAATAGATACCTGGATATCTCTTATATATAGATATAGATTACACGTATAACCATATACTTGTCGTTATTAAATAATGAAGTACAAGCGTACACGATAAATATTGCTCTTTTAACAATCACGGCAACATTGAAACATGGAAGCACTATTTCAAAATCCTTTACTACCACAATATAAAATTCATTCCAAGTTCCAACAGACGACAAAATAAAAACGAAACAAACAGCACTTTCAACCGATAAATTTGAAAATCATGTAGACGCTTGACTTCCGCGGGAATAAATCTCGGAGAGGGATAAGTTATGCGGACAATATTTTATAGTAGTATGTTAGGGGCCAGCGAAGTTTAAGGGGTAATACAAAAGACCGCATCAAAATTCTGCGAGTAGCCTACGGTTTCTTATTGAATATCACATTAAGTACGACTGGGACATGACATTTGCCTCTGGGAATCGATGGCAGATGCGGCTAACAGACCTCCCACACTCCAACCACAAAGGAGCCAAATTACAGATTGTCGTCCCATTGCTCTGAAGTACATTCTACGCCTGACACGGCAAGCCTATTCGAATACATATTATTAATTCAGGTAATGTGTTAATCAATACATATAAATAAAATTGGAGTACTTGTTTGTAATGACAAATGAACAGCTATTCAACAAACGCGTATGAAAGTATACATATACTACAGTACTTTCAATATTCTCTGAAACGAAGGGACAAATTTTGAGGGACTTTCACTGGCAGATAGCTGCTACTATAAGGAGTATTAAGGCTATTTTAATAAAAGAGAAAAAGACGTATGGAATTAACACAGCTAGTAATACAGTGAGAAACATCTTGAAAATAATATATTTAATATAATCTTAGTTTTATTAAGTTCTTGTTAATTCGTTTAAATATTTTTATTACTTTTATATATTTCTTTCGAATTTATTCTATATATTTCCACAATCTTCTAAATGTAACGTTGTCACGTTACGTGATAATAAATTAATTCAAAATTGAATGAATTAAAGTAAAGGGTATATTTTTCCAGAGGGCGTGGAGGGATAAAAAATTAAAGATACATAATAAAGTCCAATATTTTCTTCAAGTACACCATATGTTCCCAAAATTTATTAGATTATTAGCAACAATAGGATAAGTTCTTTATTGAACGAATTCCTAAACGATTGTGATGTTTTTTCTGTTTCTGTGGCCTCATTAAGATATTCTCTTAAGAGTAAATTACTTTAGTATTACCTCCTTTCCTTTCTTTTATTGTTTTGTATTCTTTAGTTTTTTTATAGTTTACATTCTTTAAACAATCCTTATAATATTATAGTTTTCTTTAATTTTAGTTTATTCTTTAATTATGGTTTAAACAAGCCGTGTTTGTTTCGAATAGGTGAAATCTATAAAAAGTTTAATGGAATTTAAACATACTCTCATTAGATTTCACCCGTTTAACTAGCCAAATAATAATAATAATAATAGAAACACTATTGAAAAGCGTATAGGATGTGTTTTTTGTTTTAATATTACATATCTTTCCACTCTTTGCCAATTCCCACCCACTAAAAGTGTAAAATAGGCAATCTAAAATTTAGGTGAATTAGTGTTTTATGGTGAAACTATGGTTATTTCCTGCTTACTTCCATAAAGACAGAAAATTCCAGACATAAGTAATATCATATTAACACAAAGTGGTTTTATATTATTTTTTCCACTTTTGGGATTACATGGACGAGAATACATTAAATAGTTTTAATCTTTAACAGCTTGAGGCAATAAATATTATACCCTTAAATTTTGATCTAAATTATTGAAAACTAATTTACTAATGGTTCATAGCAAGAGGATTACGTGGAGTTTCATTCATAATCTCGTATCGTTACTAGAAATGTTATTCGCAAATAGTTAAACCAATAATTGCACCCATTATTTTTCCGTCCGGCATACTTGTCACAAATGACGTCTGGACTCTTGGCGTGGTTTAATGAAAGCCACTGTAGGATTTCGAAAAGTTTAAAAGCCGGTCTCAGGTGGTGTGGGTCGAGGGCGCGTCATAGCCTCTTGACCCGCCGCGAGACGCCGGTGTTCCTAGGAATAAGACTTTACGTGTGCAATTTCTTTTATTCTGGAATTCACTGTTAAAATACTACTTAATTTCTTCACTATTTCACGTATTTTTGAATGATTCATTCAATTTAAATAGAAGTGATCTACTTTTTACCAACAAGCAAACCAAAGCATGGACTACCGATTCTGGTAAGTCTTCAATTGATAATGAAGCGAGTTATATCAGCTAAACATTAAGTCCAGAATGATTGTAGAACATTATATATATTATTAATTAAAAGCCAATAAAAAAATTGTACAAGAAATAAGCCTCTTCATCATCTTCGTGCATGTATGTAATTCTGAAATGAGTGAATCTTGATAACCAAAGCAAGAGGAGCCTTATTTTTTCTTGAAAATAAAGAATTATTTCATTATACGTCTAAATTTATTCTAATTTTCTTTCAAAAGAGAATTTTCAGAGAGGTATAGATTATTCACGTCTCTACGAATGCGTCGCTGCAGGCGACAGTTCACGTCGCAAAAACCCGCCAAGCATTATTAATATTCAATACGCACCTCAGATAGTACAAATATGCTGCGAATTCAAATTTAAATGCACCCTATGAAATATTATGTCTTGTTATTATTTAATCAACATTGATTGCTTATTATTTACGTATGAAATAGAATTATCTTTTAATTGGAAGTTAGATGGAATTTATAAACTAGTATTTTTGATTTTTTTAATTGCCATAATTTATTTGAACCTTTACCTAAAAGTGTGTAGAGTATAGTCTACAATTAATTACTTATATAGACAACATCACTATAAAGAATGAACAGCTTTGTATTTAGTACGATAACAATAAGCTTACCCCGCGTAATTAAAATTCACTATCACAAGCGCAAAAAACAACGTCTACGTTTTATTTAATATTACATATTCATTAATTAAATTCTATAGCTTTTTTAATTGCTTGCTAAGTTCCCTTGATTCGCTATAACAGACGACATACTTTCCTAACTCAACTTTTTAATGCTTTTCTTATAAAGCAGTGGCTCGGCTCTGTCACTAGCAACGGCACAGATATTAATTATCTATCGAAGTTGGTAATTAACTTTATACGTAGTAGTGTGCTGAGTTTGACACTCGACGTTACCTTATGAACACAATTTACAGCACCAATTATCTAGAGCACACGGTGGCACTTTGCAGCTTTCCTGGCTATAAACCGCGTCTACAAGCTCCTGTGTTCGCAAGGAACAGCAAAATTTCTCCCACTACAATATAATATTGTGTCTTAACATGTTAAGTAGGAAACTACCACTTATTTTGCAATATTAAAGGATTAGGATTAGACAATTTAAAGAAAAATTTAGTGGCTCTAATCAAAATCAATTAACTTTTTAAAAGAAGTACACCCACCTGAGTTTGTAATGGGCTCCTCTCAGAACAAGGCGTAAAGAAATCCTCATAACTTTAGAGTGGAAGTCGTTTTTTAATATCATCATCAATCGTACATGGAAATAATATATGGAAAATCACTATATGAAATATATAAAACTATACAAAAGTGCTGTTAAAGCCTCCTTGAAATAACTTTAAAATTTAAATATTTCACAAAAGGCAAAGCAAACTCATATTTCTATATTAATCGATTTCATGTAGTCTTGCGGTTACAAGTTAATAAAGTTCAATTAAAAGATAAAATACACTCACTCCCTCTTACAAAGTATGTGCAAAAGGAATGGGACGTTAATATACTTATTCTTGTGGATACAGATAATAGAAAAAATACAAATACGAGTTAAAGGCGGTCAATACCTAAACTTATGAAAAAAATAAGTAAATCTTTTAATTTAGCAGAATGCTAAGCTAGGCAAACATAGAACTAGATGATTTCATTAGAGTATTTAATGTTGTTTAAAGACATTTTGACTAACATTTTCTAACGTTCCCTTGGTACTTTATAGAAAAAGGAAACATAATGAACGAAATATCGTATAATGGATTCCAGACAATAGTTTTTTCCAGACCTTATTGGGTGGTATCTGGTACAAAATCGAGAAGACTTAATTGACTCATTCAGAAACTATTGTGTCATTGACGAAGACTTACATATAAAGTATGTCATATTTTAATAACATTCCTATCATTAGTTGACATTGTCCCTAAATATACGAGTATGTATATAATATTCTTGAACTGTTCAATCGTTAATTCAATAAAAAAAATATTTTGCGAAAAATTATAGTCCCATCTGTCGATACATCAAACAAAAAGTTTAAATGTTTCTTTCTGTGTAGTGAGTTTAAGAATTTAGTCTTAATTCCTTGTTTGTTATTTACAAACAAGGAATTAAAAACAACACTAGTAAGGGATAGAAAATCAGCTTTCTCTTTACCTTAGGTAACAATGATTGTGAAAATACATAATGATCCTTAGTTTAAAACAAATTATCACAAAACCACAAATGCTTCCCGAATGCTCCCACAAAATTGTTTTCAATTTCCAAACTGGCGTTGACATTTAATGTTTTCAAACATATATTTTCATACAAACTCAGGAAATGCCCTACTTCTCAACGAATCGAAGTATTTTGCAACAAACGCTAAAAATGTCAAATGTTATGCTCTTTTAGAGGAAAGAATTTGTCCATGATTGCTATTTAACGTGGTCGTTTAATGGCGGCTGTTAATCTGCCAGAGAGATATATCTATAAAACAGAAATATATGAGAAAAACTGACTGTCATATACAATAGAAAATATTTGAAATTATTGTTAAAGTGTATAGCTTTATATAGTGGGGACTTTTTCAAAGTTTACCTACAACCTAGCTTTCAATGCCGTGGGAAAATTATATATATTAGAGTGATGTGATGTCTTGCACTAGGAATCTATTTGCAAGAAATAATTTCGGTATGAGAAAATATAACTTGAAAGAGTTGAAATAACAGATGAATGTTTATGTATCATCCAACATTTTTTGTTTGTCGACATTTCAGCGTTTTGAGTAAATAATACAGTAAATATTTTAAGCGCTGTCAATGTATATTGTGAATTTATGTACACACGCTTTTATTAACCGCAGACATATTTTGTCAAAAAGAATGCTTGTAATACTATAGTATATACATTACCTCAAAATTCGCCAATAATACTACTAGTATTATAATAATGTTATTGTATTTCTACTTGATAGACCGTACGCAGGTATCTTCCGCCCAATTACCACATGTATTAATCAAGCAGTGTATTATTAAATACCAGCTATAATATCAACCGCATCCAGTTAAAAATATTTACTAGTTATATACAAAAATTGGTCGTTGTGGCAACGAATATTCGCCCGTGTAATTATTTATTGGATTAAAAATGTTTCGCTATTATTTGGGAATGACAATTCGTTAACGCAATTTTATGGACGAGCATGTGGGTACAAGTGCTACCCATTATGTCACTACAATTTTAAACATTCATTTAATATTTATACTACTAATTATGTAATAAATAATACAATAGATGTTACATTTAGAGGTCAAATATTAGAAAAAACAATAGAGGTATAATTCAACTGAGTAGAAGCAAAGTTATCGGGGATTGATCCAAGAGAAAAATATTCTAAAATATTTATACGAGTAGTCATTAGTGATCATCCTTCCCAAACGGCCGCAACAATTTTAATGAGATTTGTTGAGTGTTTACATGGGGATCCAAGAATAGATCAGATTATCAATTCGATCCGGATTTTCCTATATATCCACGGGACAGAGAACCAAGCGGGTGATACCGCTGGAATAGCTAGCTATTGATCTAAAACCATTTATAAAAGTATTACAATAACGAACGTACTTTAATACATAGTTATAGATACAATTACTATTTTAACAAAAAAACATAGGTTTCTATCCAGGAGATGTGAGTGCAATTTGTCATACATATGCCATTTTATGCAAGCTTTCTAGCTTTTGAGTGTTACACAAAAAACCTCATTCATATGTTAAGGGAAAGAGATCGGATTTTAAATCGAAAATGCTGGTGATTTGAGCATTCAGACGTTTGATATAGCCAGGAACAAGTTCCTCAATAAACGAGATCTTATACTCACAAAAGTAACGTCAAATAAGCTGACCTATAGAAGTAATAAGTGCCTCTTTACGAATTTTTACATCTAACAAAGCATATCTTTAAAAAGATAGACAAAGATCTGACCTGAATATGAAAGAAAAACCTATGTGAACATAGTTTAGTTGTAGACAGTTGCAAATAATATAAGGTATCCAGTAAAAATCGGTATGAATACAAATTACACTTAATTAAAGAATTTCGATAAATGAATTTTCGATACGTCGAAATGGATGCAGAATGCAATAAAGAGTCATTTCATTTTATCAGAGGCAATAATTATTCAGTGAATATCAACGAAAGAAGTCATGATTAATTACACTCCATATACAAGCTGTTGATAAAACTTTGTTTGCTAAGTTACTAATATATATTATCCATATGTGTATATATTATCATCCTTACATGTATGTGTTTATATTTATTACATAAATTATATGTATTTACTCACCGTTTTATGTCACCACGCTTACTCCTTTCACTTATTAGCAATCTCTATTTTGAGAGTGAGTAAATAGTTTAAAAAATATGTACACTTATACTACGTACGTACTGCTCGACAGTTTGAACTCCTCAATACCAGGTTTATATAAAAAAAATTAGAAAATACAAAATAAATTCCTGCGAATCTTACACTATAGAAAAAGTAATTCTGGAAATAATACTCAATACTCAGTAAAAACTTTTAGTAACAAGAAGAAACATTAAAGATTAAATATTTTATTTAAAATTTTTCATTACTTAGTTTACTGTAAATTGCTCTAGAGCAATATTTATTTCAAATGTCCCAGGAACACTAGTGTAAGACACCAATTATTGTTTTTGGAACCTGCACCTTTGACCAACTATGCCAAAAATATATTCATCATTTATCGATCATATCATATTTACTATGATTTGTGATTATGTTGACATCATGCACGATAAAATGGATGTACTCGTATTTAAGGATAGTCTACACCAATGTTTAGTGTAAAATTATTTTGTTCTTTTTTGTGTAAAACTTTTTTCCTTATTCTTTTTAATTGCCTTTTATATGCATTTTATTTTACATAAACAAACTAACATAATCTTGTAATACGTTATAGCTGCCTCATTGGCCTAGTGGTTAGTATGTTCGATTACAGACATGAGGTCATGGGTTTGAGTCCCGGGTCGGGCCTATTCAAAAATCAATATTAAGTTTTCTATTAAGATTTTCTCAATATTTGCCCGAAGTTGGAAAGTTAGCGGTGCGATCCACCCCCGTGCCTCGGAGAGCACGTTAAGCCGTCGGTCCTGCGCCTGATCTCTCTCCGGTCAGGTCGGATTCCCGTCACATCGGACTATGAGAGTGAATAAATAGAGAGTGCACTTGTGTACTATGCCTGCCAATCCTCAGTGGAGCAGCGTGGTGGGTCTATGCTCTAAAAGCCATCGCTCCTCGGAGTGACGAGGCCTGTGCTCAGCAGTGGGATGTTAATGGGCTGCTACTTACTTTTACTTATGTTATAGCTATGGATATGTCTTGGTAATTAGTGGAAACCTGACTGATTTTTGTGTATTTATTTGTTATGTAGTTTTTAAGGTATATAATAATTGTTTGTTTCCCAAATAATAAATAAATAAATTGTAAATTTCAGTGGAGTATAGCTCCATTTAATATGGCTTTATAGTAGAAATAAATGAAAATTGTTTTGATTGATATGGTCATTGCGTTCAAAAGGAATAAATGAAACGAATGAAACGCTTCTTTTTCACTGATTTACTGGCATTCGAACGGATGTGATATTGTGAAACGCGTATGTAGCTAAATGCTATAACAACGACAATATATAAAAAGTTTTATAATACCCAGTGGAAACTTATGTTAGTAGCAATATAAAGAAAAAATATTAGTGAGCCAGCTTGTACCAATAGCCGGGCGTTAGCAAAATGTTCTGTTCATATAGACAAATTAAACATAAACATAGTGCTTGCTGAGTGCGGACATTTGTAAAGTGTGCGCATCAGACGACGCATTAGGGAGATTAAAACTACTAAAAGCAGGAACTACAGTTTTCGTCTCACATATTTACGTATCTTAAAACAGGAAATGTAAACGGCCCAAAGCATTCGAGAAATCAGAGCAACACGATGCAAAAAATCTTCGAAACCAATTTAATTTCAGAGAAATTCGGAACTATATTCAATTCTGTCTTTAACTCTATCGTAAAATATTTATAATAAAGTTTAGTTTGTCACAACGATTAAGGGGGAAAGGTTGCACAAGTTCTAGATTAAATTTATAAAAAGCTTTATCATAACCTATTAAGTTTTGGTAATAATTTAGCTAATTCTTTATAACTGCGTCATTATTAGATCACTTTATAACTGAATATTTTTTTTGGAGAAGATATGGATATGAAAAAGGATATGAACAAACGACACAAAATTCTGGGTAATAATAATATATCACCAAACAATTATGACGAAATAGAGCTTTAACCAGTAGTACAGCGTAAGTAGATTCTTAAAATAAATATAATTATATAAACGGAATAACTTCAACCACGTTACCTTTACGTATGGAAAAATATACATATACATATCGTAAGTAAATAATTAAAACATAACATTTTTGTTTTGATCGAAGAATTGAAAGAAAATTAAACAAATGTTTCGATTATTTTCCATTCTACCTAGGAAATGTGTTTGTACGTAGATTAAATAAATGTAAAATTATACAATAAATGCGGTTAAGCAATCAACTAACGCTTACAAAAATCTGAAATAAACAAATTTTGGAATAATTATTCATTGACCGAGTTCGGAGAACTTGCACAAGCACAATGACCTATTTCTCACAAGGTTTATTAAATAATTTCGCTTATTATAAGCACTCTGTCTGAAGTCCTAAACTAGATGTCATATGACTAAAGTTTGCTTCTAAATTTCCTGCTTTCCTTTTTGTTTCCTGTTCATATTAATTTAATAGCACGTAAAGCTATCTCTCTTTATGATCATTACAACACGTTTTGGATCAAACTATCGTTAACATATCCATTAATATCATTTGACATGATTTCAATTTTATTAATTACAGCTTACTTTTTTGTATAACATATCCGAAAAGGCTAGCATTAAAAAAAATTACAAAAGTGTATATATTTCTTAAAAAGGGATACGTGTTTTTTTTTTGCTGGGGCATGCTTTATGCATGTCGGATGAAGTCAAAACTTACATCCAGGAGTTTGGGACTCGCTGCTCATACTAGGATACCTACTGAAACCCAGCAGAACCCTCTTCATCCAGGTGTTGGGGTCCAAATGTCCGCTGACGCATTCACTTCTAGCGCCTCGGATTAATCCGACTTAATGGTTTAGTTGAGGGAGAACAGGCAAGCAAAATTACGAACCCTGGCGCTCCCTCGCCTCCGATAATAAATAATAAATGATTATAGAAACGAGCTTTTCTTTTCAAAAATGCAATAATCTGTTGAATAACGATTATTTGGCAAAATACTCTAAGAGCATTCATTATTTAATTTTTCGCAGAACACTGTACTTTGACCTCTGTATAATATTGCAATACAATTAAATGTCTTTACTTTCTCTACTTTCTTAGAAGTATACAAAGTACACATCAACAATTAAATATCGATTACTTTTCTATACTACCAATATTGGTTGAGATTTACGAACAGATGCTAATGCAGATGGTAATAGCTAAAGAAAAAATGTATAAGGTATGTTGCAATTACTAGTTTCTGTTAAACCCTGACTTAGTTATAGAAGAGCACGTATGTAAACTCACCAATGATGAGCCGGAGGAGGCTAGCAGCAAGCAGACCCACGTCCGGCGAGTTAGCCATGGGACACTATACCGCGCGTCGCAATAACACCGGCCATCACACCAACCGCACACTGCGTCAATAACTTTACTCCAACTGTTCTAAATTCACTCTCATATCACTATTTCACTCTTTTTTAAGAACTGATGTCATTACCTGTTCTAATATGAGAGCTAAGATAAAGTAATCCCTACCGATTCATTTGATTCAGTAGGTTCACCTGCTACGCGTGGTAATAAAATAAAATATCAGGAAACCAAAATTTCTTTGAAAATTTAACTGAATTCGTGATTATTTCATAGTGTGACCCAAATGCATTGTAGAATTAACTTACAATGACATATATAATTAGGCATTGCAAAGCTTACCGGGCATTCATCAGTAATAAGAAAAAGTAAATTATTTATGCAGCAGAAGATTGTAGTGCATTTTTTTCGTTTGTAATCAAAAACTTATACATATTTGGAGTATTTTGTGATTTTTTAGTATAATTTATTTGATTTGAAGTGGAAAATGAAATGCTACTTAAATATTTTAATTATGCAGTATTTTTCTATTGTATTCTAAATGTAAATTTAAAAAATGTTGCAGCATCAGTTACGTATCAATTTTTTTCATTTATTTTATGTGGCTTTTTAACTACCAATGTCAACAATGATACAAAATGTCTCGAATAGAATATATAATAGCCTATAAAAATTAATCACATCGTAACACGATAGTATATTATCTGTTATCTTTTAAGTATGACTCACTGTAACCAATTTTTTTTGGTAATCAGACTTTTAAGAGACAAACAAAGTTGCGCGGGTCAACAACTACTTTATAAAAAATATTAACCATTTTCTTCTCAAAAGCTACGTACACAATCTCTGAGATTTAGATACATATATGTATGATAAGACAGAAACGAGAAATCTCGTGAATTTTTAACCGTTTTAGTGTTTCGTACGTTAGGATTCCTTCAGACGAACCTAAGCATCTTAATGTTCACGAGATATGCATTCTAACATTGCACGTAACACATATGTATGAAGAGAACATTTTGCTCAAGGCAAAAACATTTAAGCAGACTGCGGTAATTTCTTCAAAATGAAACATTTAAATTTATAAAATAATTAGCGATAAAAAAAATATTTAGTCGTTTTCAGATTACTTATTACAGATTTTTTCCTAAAACTTTTTAAAATTTGTACACACTGGTATCGGAAATTACTCGAAACAGAAAGAAAGTTTTCTAATTAAATAATTTAATTTATCGTTTTCAACAAAAGAAAAGATTCAGAGGCAAACACTTAGGTGAATAACATACATTTTATAGCTATGTGTAGAAGACAAATACCCACGGAGATTGCCTTTGAAAGGAATACATTTTGTTGTCATTAATATCGTAGAGAAAATACTATGCTCACTGATAATTATACGAGAAATCAAGCTTGCAAAAAACGACCTTGCACTCTGGAATGTTAGAAATATGCACGTTAGGTTCGTAGAAAGAGTTTGCATATATCATTATTAATTTGGGAGAATATTTTATGGCGTATCATCGGCCTTAACCTGAAAAAACTATCTATATTTTTACCGTACCCGAATACAAATCTCATTGTTTGGCGGTACGTCTTTACTGGAAGGGTGGTAACTAGACTAAAAAAAATTAGAAAGTACAATTTTCTCATTTCGCCCTACCGGGGATTGAACCCGCGACCTCTACTAGCAAAGCGGAGTACTCGCACCTCTGCGACATCGAGGCCGTCAAAAGATATTAGTTAATTGTTGGCAGAAATGATATCTTTGAATTTCTCGGATTAAATAAATTTTATATGTAAAAAATGTATTAGAAATGAAACCTTTATACCCTAATTCAAAAAATCTGTCTTTTAAATCAATAGTTAAGTCCAACACTTTGACATAGATATTTATTATGCATATAGAGGTAGGTAGATAAAACAGTCATTCTGTTAAGTATTTTAATCTAAAAATGAAGTATAAATACACGACCATTATTTGATTGAATCAACCAACGGTCGAAATTGGGAAACGTGTAGTCCAGGCTATTCCCTAGAAAGCACCAGACAACTGTGCACAATAACTCACGTAAAATTGGTGTAACTTTTTTAATTTGCGCTTCGCAATAAACGTAGGCTTTTAGCTTGTGATTTATTTGAAATATTGCTCATAATGTTTAATTTGGAAATAGTCAAACATTGCACGACTATATTGTTAACAAATAATTGACATTGCGGTTATTGTTACAGATTGTATACGCGTTAACTATTAAATATACTGGTTTTATTTGAAAATTCAAAAAAATACTTTAAATTAAATAAATATACCGTAACATGATTATGTATTTAAGAATATTATTAAATTTACATAAGTATATCAAAAATATCTCAACTTAGCTTGGTAAATCAATTTTAATGTTTTTAACCTTCCGGTCAATGACCAAACTTTCACCATTCGTTCAATAACCAGGTATCCGGGTACCAACATATCTTATATTTTCAATATTTTATTTATTTGTTTTATTTTCGAATTAATTATTTTATATTTGGAATATTTAAAAGAAAATTAAATAATCAAGTGAGATATAAATAATCAAGAAAGTAAAAGGGACGGTGTCAATAATGATTGCAAAAGATAGTACGACATCACCAAGTGAACATCAAGTTGAAAAGCGTAATATTATGCGACAGAGATGTGGACCTGACAGGAAAACCAAAATGTTCTCCATTCTCGAAACTTTCAGATTATTTTTACTTCAGAAATAATAGATATCATGATACGCTATGCCAATACAAAAGCTGTTTCAATACATGGAGCATATAACCTAAAAAAATAAGAATAGGGAGAAAAAACTATTAGTATAGAAAAATCTTGAGCTGCAGGAATTTTATGCATTCATGGCTATTTGAACAAGCTCTGGTACCAACATCTCAAATACCAACAATACAATGGATATGTGGCAGTCATATTCATATTATTTTTATTTTATTTATCTCATCATAAGGAATACAACAAATATTCATTTTACAGGGTGCAAATATACTCTCAAGAGTTCTTCCGTGCACCCTGTAAATATCGTGCAGCAATAAGCATCAATAGCTTCTGGAACATCATTCCTTTTATTCGATTTAATGATTTATAAATTTTTCATGCGAAAATAAAATGGATACCGGTCATTGACTAATAATGCAATTTTTAGTTTTGATAGGTTCCTGTTGAGATATAATGTCTATTAATATATAGATAACACTTCTTCTAAGATATTTTGGGGAAAAAATTAAGAAATATCTTTTTCGTTGTGGCATATTATCACAAACATTTATATAAAAAAACTTCATAGAGTTAAGAGATCATAAAATCAATTCAATTTATTGCAAAACCTTATATTCTAGAGAATATTAATCAGTATTACCCTGGTGATTATTTTAGTAAAAAGCAAAAATAAAAAGGGAATTTAGAAAACATTTTTGATAAGACTCGCTTAAGGGCGATACGTGCCCCGTTAAGAGGTAATTTATAACAAGAAAAAACGGCAATGCTTCTTTTTTTAGTAAAAACAAGTAAATAATCTTGATCTCAGTTTCTTCTTACAGTGACCCTATGAATTTTTGACCACGAAAACTAAAAAGATTTCGTAAAAACTGGATATATCGTATAAATATCGAAAACTATAAAAATATATATTTTACCAGTATATGCGATAAAAATCCGTAAAATACTAACGTTTCAGAAAATGTTGCAATTTTATAAGTTTCAGTCTCGTTAGATTCCTACTAGTAGTTCACACTCTCTCTATATACTTATACTTGTATATAATGCTCAAATTTTCGATCACTCATACAACACATTTTTCAATTGATCCACTCAACATTTTTTAAAACTTGTAATTGATAACAATTAATATTAATGCAGTAATGTTCTTTTCATCAATTGAACTTAATAAATTCATCTCCTAAGAATTTAACATAATACATTTAAAATTCTCGTTAAAGGTTTCAAAGTTTCTTTCTATATAATAAGGATAGAAAAATTGTGATAGCTGTCGCTATTTTTTATTGTGATTCTAAAATAAAATAACGGGCAAATATTAAACAGATAATACTATTATAAATTCATTCTTTCCCTATATATTATTACATAGGAATAGATTATTTTTTCTCGTTACAAAATAACAATATACTTGTGGCATACTTTTTATGTTGTTTACAGTTAAGTGCTTAACCTAACTTAAAATATAATATTTCCAAAATCTCCTGCAGGGAACTGAAACCTGGGCCTCTCACTAGCGAACCAACGACTTCAATCATTACGCCAAGGAGGCCGTCAAAATTTCAAAACGTATAGTATTCATCTACTACGTCCTATAAACCTCCCAAAGCTTATTGCAGGCCTACTCATTCATAGGAAAGAGGACTTCACATCATAGACCCACCACATTACTCCACTGGGATATACAAGTATCACGTTGTCACATGTTTTCATTCGGTGAAAAGCACGATGATGGATTAGAAAGAACAATAAAGCACATCTGTTCCTTTTCATACACAAGATTCAAACACGCGACTTCTCTGAACGAGACCATCGCAACTTTTGTGTATTGTAATATATTATATATTATGTATAAGTTGACTGTAATTTATTTATATAACTTGTTACAAAATATGCCCGTGGTTTACCTAACCTTTTTAGGCTTAAAAATTGTAGTTTGATATGGTAATTGCCTTCTTTTGTTTGCGCAGGTCGATTGACAGCCCAAAGCGAGGCCTCGCACAGCAAAATGCTAAACGCATATTTGCAAATCAAGCTGGCACACGTATATCTCGTTTTAGCATATTCAAAAGTCACAACCGCCGCCACTGTATAATTACTTTCTCTCATATCCTTTTACTAAAACCGCACAGTTACATATAACATATAATATTAACGTACCTACGAAAAGAGATTAAATTACGTTTGTAAATTCTGAACTTTGGTATGGATTTCTTTCTCTACAATTCTACTGCAAAGTTTGGAGCCGAGGTTGGTTCAGTGTTAATTAGATCACGTGGTTTTCTCAATGCTATACGCCTTTGTAACTATAAGTGGAGCCCGAGAAACATTTAGCAGTAACATTTTCCAGATTAATACAATTATTTTTTAGTTCGCAAAGTAGGCTGAAATAAACCGAGTAAAACAGGTCGTAACTGCTATTTAAAGCCGCAGCAACGTGTAGTTTTTCTAGCTTAAATCTTTTCAATCGGATTTTACTTTTCATTAAATTTTTATAACCACACCAACGGATACCAGACTGAGTTGTTTGCGGACTCTTCTCAGAACAGGGAACGAAATGACTCTTATAACATAAAATTTTATTCCTTAATATCAACAACGATCGTATATTGGAAATATACGTGGGAAGACATTTTATTTAACGTTTCAAAAGTGCTTTAAAGACCTACTGAAATAAAGAATATCAGAGACACGGTAGAACCGTGATGTACTAATGACTTTCTTCGTCGCATCACAAAGTTGAATAACTTATGTGTATAAAATTCATTAATATGCTTTTCTGTTGTCGAAAACATCATAAGGATATATGTAGCCTGCCAACCCCCCTTGCGGGTGGAATTTCGTAAAGTCCGTTCTTAGCTGACCTCTACTCGGCAAAATGAATACTCCTACCAAATTTCAAGTCTCTACGCCTTGATTCCAGAGACATCGTGATGAGTCTATATACCTGAATATCTCTTATATATAAATAGATAGATTTAGGTAATTTTAGTAGCAGGCCATTAACGTCCCACTGCTGGGCACAGGCCACCTCACTCCGAGGAACGAGGGTTTTACAAAATACGCTTGCAGTACTCGCGATATTGTATTAAACAGAACATGGATTTTCTCATCAATAATAATGTCCCATAAAAGTTTGCTATGACTAGTAGTATTATAAAACGTGTTTTAGTATTTATTTACTCTAAAATTTTCATTCAAAGTGTGAAGCTACTAATAATTATGATGAAGCTTGACATCAACATACAAATAGCGACACCAATATTACTCACAGTGTGTATTGCTCAATACGATATTCACAGTAGCATGTAAGCCATCTGCCACATCTGTACATACTCCGAAATAATATATTCGAAAAGTTCGTGTACAAAATACAAATACGAGGTTAGTCTGTAGTGGCTCAGTTAAATAAAGCTTCCAAACAAAACGGTTGCCTACGGTAAAGGTACAAGTACTTTTCATTTCAATTCATCCATTAAACTGACCCTCTCATCCCTTCTTGTTCCGAGAAATAGATCTCTAAACTTATATTATAATTAAACCTCAAAATATGCGGTCGAGATCCACAGTAACTAAACACCGTTTATATTTACCAGTTATTCATTATCTATTTTAAAGGGAACGTTTGCAACACACATGTAAGCAATAAAATTGGGACAGAATTTTGATATATACAAACGTTCACAACATTAACAACTAAGTAATAAAGACTGTCACGTGAAGAACATATACATAATAAACTTAACACTAATTCCATTACAGAATAAAAATAATACACAAAATGATAGAAAAAAATCACAACAAACAACATTATATTGTTAAACCGCTGAAGATCTTGTTCTTAAATGTATAATACGAATTATGATCTACCCGTTTTCCTAGTACTTCTTAATCGCATGAGAATATAAGGAAATCTTTACTTAGTTATCGTCTACGTCGCGAAATGTCAGGCCATAGTTTTAGAGATCTCGCAGTTTACTTTTTCGTGAATATTTCCAATATCTTAATAGGTCTACTATTTGGGTTGGAGACGATTCCAACAAATGATAGATTGATCTATGATTTTATTTATCTATTGTTGACTTTATTGCTGACAGTTTAGCGCTTGACTGTGATCTCACCTGATGGTAAGTGATGATACAGTCTAAGATGGAAGCGCGCTAATCTGGGTAAGAAGCGATATACCCCTACGGTTTCTACACAGCATCGTACCGGAACACAAATCTTTGTTTTGGCAGTACGTCTTTGCTGGTAGGGTGGTAATTAGACACGGCCGAAGCCTACCACCAGACCAGACTCAGACAAATTAGAAAATACAATGTTGTAAATTCAAGCTTCTGCTAGCAAGGCGAGTACTTGCGCCACTGCGCCAGCGAGGCCGTCAATAAATGATGTAATTTACACGACTTTGGTATATATGCAACAGGTAGCGTTTTTGATATTTAATTGTATTATAAGCATATTAGGTTGTTTTCCGATCTGAGTTTAAGCAAAATGTTATATTATTTACGTTTGAAAAGGGAACAGTTTAATGACTTTCATTTAAAACAGTAAATGGAAATTCCCAAGAACCAGCGTAACAGACGACTGCAAAATCTTATTAGGATAATCTAGTTACACAACAAGACGTCTGAAGTCGTCTCGTTTAAGTGGTGGTTATAACAAACTTCGAAAATAAATGTCGAGGCGTTTGATAAGAGTGTGAATAATAAATGAATAGATGCCATTTGTAAAATATCCCGAAAGAAATTTATGATGACTTAGCGAGATCAACATACAAATGGTTACCTAAATCATACCCTTTATTAGGGCTGTGGGCACATGATAATTCTAAAAGATGATTTAATCGCCTTTGGTGAAATAAGGAAACATTAAAGGGAATTTAATAAGCGATATTTTCAATTTTGCGAATCATGGCAGAATTTCTTATCGGAATAATTAATTAATGGTTATTAAATTACATCATATTTTATTATGAATTGTTATTACGAAAAATATCGAAAACGATCTTCAAACAACCTTGAATATAAAAAAATGCAATGTAAGATTTTTTAAGTGAAACTTCTTGAGGCGCATGAGGATAAAATTTTTACAGATGAAACGCGTGATTAGCGTCACGAAAATATGCAGCATTTTTATTCGTTTAAAGGTAATATGCTAATTCGTTTGAAGGTTAGGTAATTTTAATATTCACAAATAACGTGTGGTATTTTAATTTGCCACTCGTAATTTAATAATTTAATTCTATTTTTCATGAAATATAAAATAAAAATATTTCATAAATTCTCTTTTTTAAATTTTAATTTGAATAACAAAATTTTATTTACAATTCGTCATTTGAGATTTCAATAAATTATTTCCATTCATTTGTAACAAAGATGCAGCATTATAAATGACAATTAAATTTTTAACATATCTTCCTTTTACCTTCCCTCTAAGTCTCGGAAATCTAAAGTTTTAGGTTTGTATAAATATAAACAAGACTCAATAATTAGTTTGCCAAAGAAGATTCACTTCTGACATGTGTACTTTGTACGCACTTTTATATATTTTTTTATTTATACAACATAATTCAAACACTGAACGGGGGAAAGAAAATATTTTGTCCTTTAACACCTTTCTGTAAACAGGTTTTTTATTTAAAATAACATTTGTGTCGCTTTGTGAATATTGGATTGAAATAATACTCACATTAATGATTTTCAATGCGTTTAATAAGTTTTTATCGCAAGCCTTTTCTTATTTTATATTAATTTGCTAATACCAGTCACATGTCGCAGGCGCTCATTCTGATTTTAATTACAATAAAATGTTCTGTTTGTATAATAATTTTGCGTTAAAAGGTTATGCATTTTAGTGCATATAACGTCTGCTTGTGAAAGTCTAAACTACTAAGGACTAAAATTCAACGATTTATCTACATTGTTCGTCGTAAACATGCAAAAAGTAAAAACTCCTTAATTTGACATTGTAAGCTTTTGTTAATATGTCTAGGCACGAATATTGTTAGCAATTCCATTGAAATGTTAATAATTTTCTTTTATTTTTAATGTAACACAATTTTTTTCTTTGCATTTTAACATTAAAATTTGATTTATTAAAAGTATAACGTTAATAAATATAAAGTGAATAATGCCTAATAACCCAATTTTATGGAAAGTTATTTGGAAATATTTTAAAACTTAGTTTTAGATTATAATAGTAAAAGTTTGATATACACGTATTAAAAATGAATTCACATTTATATTTTCAGCCGCTTCAATGTAAAGTCAAAATAGGTCAAATACAGCTTATTTCACATGTCCTAGTCATCGCGAGCTTATTAATTTAAATCTGAATAACATTTTCGATACTAATGAAATATGGTTTGCCGATAATATTAACAACTTTAACGAACAGTACGGCAATTTTAAATGTCAAATCCAATTAATGAAACTAAGCCAATAGGTAATTTGTTAATTATTTTAACTACAATAATCAGGAAAAATAAACAAACTGGTCAAACGCCATGTTTTGGCGTATTTCGTATTAATGTTAGACTTTGTTTTATATACATGTTTTATACATATTATATAATATTATATAATATAAAAAAATATTTAATATGAATAAACTTCGTCATTTTATTCCAAATTTATATTAGTAATGGATATGTATTAAAATTGAACTAATTGAAATCATAAACGAGTGGATGAAAGTTAATTTGTGGCTTATTTTTGGATGCATTTTGTTATACTATTTTTTTTTCACATCCAAAACCAAAATAATTATAGTTACATTAAACGCCAAGAAAGCTTTTTTCTTTGTAATCCATATTTATATGTTCTTTGTTATTTAGACGTTATTACTAACGGTCTGCTCGGTGTCCGAACTTGCAGATCAGTGTAATACAAATATTTCCTTATCAAAAGATAATAGTAATATAAAAGATGTGATTAATGGTAAGAACGTTAATAATGAATTTATCAGTCAATGATCAATGAATCATTCATATTATTTTCTTTTTTATTGTTTTTCCGTGCACACTTACGACACTTTAATATATTTAATTAGAAGAAATTTGTACGTAAATATTTCTCATATACTTAATATGATTAAATAAAACGTTTATTTACAGGAAAGTCGCGTTGAGAGTAACATCACAAAAGAAAACAATAATGTCGCGAAAATTTTTATTGCAAGCTTTCATATCTTTGGAGGAAACAAAGCAAAGAATGTTCGTGAAAGTAAACAACGCGAAAAAATGCGATAATGTAGTTACAGCATTATGCTACTGTGACATATTGTTGTTAAGAAAATATTATAAAAAGTTAGAAAATATAATTTGTTTCACCGCCAGGTACATTTGATAAACAAAATATATATACATTTTTAAAGTTAATTAAATGAATTAAGTTACAAGCATTGTATATACAAACTTCGGTTAATATTTCTTAATCAGGCGACGTAAGGGATATTTTAGAAATATAATAAACACAAAAATATAGGACAAGGAAGCCGTTAGTTTATCGAAGACTAATATATATATACACACTAAACTGTGATATTAATGGGTAGACTATGTCTATCTATTCTTATTAAATGACGTCTGTCTATGCTATACATTTTATCGAATAGACACAGTATAACTTAATTTTTTTAGATACAGTTTGATTTGGAATGACAGTCATTGTACCTCATTAAGGCAAGAATCAGCTCAACTCATTGTTTATTGACAATGTTTTACATGGTTAAAGTACATAAATAGATAAAAAAATTCATATCGTGTACATAAATTAACATAAAGGATGTTTTAATTCATTTTGAAAATTTGCTTTGGGGCTGTCGTTACATTTTTTGGTGTGATTATAAAACAAACAGAAGTAGCTAATCGTTTTTTAAATTTTTATAAATATACCTTTGTATTTCTAATTTTATACATTAATTTTATGCAAAAACAAAATGTTCAAAAACTAATTCGAATATTTCTGCTTTAATTTGACGAAAAATTATAATTGGAATGAAATAAATACCTAACTCGTTAATTGACAATTTTATATCAAAAATAACAAAGGTTTTAATTCCGGATTTGAAGAAAAAATCAATATTAACTATTTTGTTCGCCTGTAATCAATCAATTGTATTCAATCTTTAAAAAACCATCACGGAGTGCCGTGAGAATATTATTTCAAGTTATACAATAACAATGTTATCCAATACAAATCGAGATATATATATATATATATCAAAAATGTCACTGTGACGCACTGTGACAAAATTTCATCATGTTAGTAGTTGATTTGAACATTTTGTTTCATTTTGAAACGGCTCTCCTGTAAAATCAGCTTTTTTTTGTTATTGCTGACAGGTTTGCGCTTGACTGTATCTCACCTAGTGGTAAGTAGTGACACATATACAGTTTAAGATGTAACACGGTGAGAGGTAAATTGCCTCTTAAGGTTTCTACATAGCATCGTACCAGAACGCGTTTTCTTTGCTTGGAGGCATGATTTGCAGGTAGAGTGTTGACAAGTCACATTATCCTACTAGTCAAGATACAGACAAATTAGAAAATACAATTTCTTAACTATTCTCTACCAGAAATGAAACCAGGGAACTCTGTTAGCGAAGCGAGTACTTGCATCATTTCGCCAACTAGGCCGTCTGTTTTGAATTAAGACACAATTTTTTTTATCAAAGCAGCGATATGTCTCTCTTACACGTAAACAGAAATCGATGAATTTACTCATTGTTATTTCCTTCTTATTCATTTATTGTACGGCCCGAAAACCTCGAGATAGCGTCGGTCTGATTATTTTCTCATTTTACTCTAAAGGAACAACGTTCATATATTATGTACCGCTTCAAGTGAGTACTATAATAAAAGCTATTTCGTGCCGGATATCAGAAATCGAAATACATAAGCTTTGATCTTAGATAGTGATAATAAAGTTGTTTTTCGGTACACAACATAATCTACAACGAATTGTTTGCGAAACTCACCATACAGGAACACATAATTTAAGTGAAACTGTATTAAACTGTTCAACTTGGAGCGGTTTGCTATAAATCATATCTCATTTTAACGCTGTTGTGTACGTGAATTGAGAGTAAAATAGCGATAGAATCAAATGCTAGATACCATTAGGTAATATCTCACGTGAGCTTAAAGGTTATTTTAAACATTATATACCATAAAAAAGTTTTTAACGCCACCATCCAATTCCTACATTTTTTTAAAATTTGAAGCTGGTAGGTAGGTATTTGAATAATGTGAAATTTTTAAGGAGGTATTTATTAATGTGAGGCGTTAAGAGGGATGGATTGAAATAAATCTTCCATTTTTTTATAGGAAAATCTCTCGTATTCTTTTATTTCTCAAATAATTTTTGCATTCTAAAAAAATGTCCATTGTTTACCGGCAACTGGCAAATCATACACGCAATATACTAATTTACAATAAGAAAGAGTTGTCAAGTGACATTTTATGTGGTAGGACGGGATCAAGCTAAATATCATGATATCTCATCATGAAGGTTGAAAAATTCCTAAAACCACCATCACCATCACAATCTAATTAATGATTGTTTTCATTATGCCAATAATATTATGTTGTTTTATTTCTTCATTGCAAAAAGGTAAGGAAAATATAAGTGAAATAATTTTCACCTAAAATCACAATATTGTCGACTTTGGTTAGTGTTTTTAATCAAATAAATGGTAATGTTGTATATTTTATTTACGTTTTAATATTCTTTTCATTCGACTGGCATAATATTTTGATATAGTATTAACTTAATTTAGTATTTGGCACGTGAATCGTTTATATACTATGGCACTGCAATAGTAATAATTTATAAATAAAACAACGTTATACATTTCTATTATTTAATACATTTAAAGTGCCTAATTTAGCTTTTTGAAGTAAATGTGTGATACAAACTTTATTTGAAAAAGTTATATGAAATAATTTAGCTTCTCCTAAGTCAAGAGCCACTTTTTATGAGCAAAAAATAAATGCAAAAGAAAATTTAGCATACAAACGCATTTTCATGCAAATTTTCGGCACAAAACATTTTTGAGCTACTACATTTTAACGTGTAATCCTATTTTTCATGCAGGAAGGAGCTCGAGGTTTATTCTTTAAGAGGATTTGTAAGATTATATATACAGCTTCGTATATACGAGTATGCAGAGTCGTAAGAGTAAAATAAAAGTTGAAACGCGTCTGTGAAACCCTACTGTTTAAGTTTTAACGTCACTGTATGGAATGTGATAACGGAAAATAAATTCTAATACTGGAGTATCATTATATCTTTGTGTTTTTTTAATTTAACAAAGATTTCTAAAAATTGTTAACGATAAAAACATACACACTCACAAAAACAAACATACATACGCTCGCAAATATACGTATAAACACAGAAGTTTAGCTGTGATCAGTTATTTAAATATTATTATTATAGGTAAAATGTGTTTTTAGCGTTATATTAATTGAAATCTTGCAGGTTTTTTTCTATAAATAAATAGTTATTTAATAAATGATTTGCCCTCAGAGTCTTATATAGGTTATAAGACTCTGAGGGTAATTATTTGTAAAACGGATTCTTTAATTAATTTGAAATAAACCCTTAAGGAATTGATTGGTTATAAATTTGTATTTATCAGAAACTCGCATTTACTCTAATCGTCTATTTGCAGGAAATGCAGTTTGCAGACAGTTATCTCGCGCCTTTGCATGTTAAAGACACCAATTACAAGACCGCATCTCATTATACTCATTGCTAAACACTAAAGCCTCCGAAAACAGACGGAAAGCTAGATTAATTACAGTTTAGAGTAACCGCAATACCGCAAAGCTAAAAATACACCACATTATTTACAAATAAATTGTTGAGAAAGCTTTAAATAATCTGGCCAAGAAAAAACATTTATCCTTGGATCTATTGAAAATTTAATTCATTATAAATGTTGAGATTTTGTTTCACCTAATATTTATTATTCCATTTGAAATTGTAAGTCGATAAGTCTCCAGACAAGGTTATATTTTAAGTCAGGTACAGAAAAATTACTTGATAATGTAATTAATAAAAAAATATTCTTGTTTTAGGCATTATTTTAATTATTTAATTTTATATCCTAAGGTCGTTTTCATGGTTATCAGATATCGTGCATTTTAGAGTAGGAAAATATCCTAAATAAAGTGATTCTAATATAAATAAAAATAAATATATGTTCCCTTTTAATACGTTAAATACATAATTCGGTATTTTTCACATTTTGGAAATAAACTAAGAGTAACGTCAAAAGTTTTATGACAAGATATTCAGCTCAGGGTCATCTAAAGAATTAAATTTTAATAACATAATATTTTTGACTCAACTGAAATTATTTTTAGTAATAACATTATTATTTACTCATTTCATTAATAAGACCAAGTTCTGTTCATATAAATTATAGGAAAATAACCAACTAAGGAAAAATTATCGTCGTTATTGGAAAAAGCAGTGAATGTGTGATGCACAAGCGATGTCAAATAAATTTCATTAAAATAATTTTATTAAGACTTTATTTACAACTTTTAATGTCATTTTAATATCAATATCAAAACCTTTCATGTACCAACAATAACAAGCTATGGTCCTACTTATCATACCCATTATATAAAGGGAAATATTTTTTTTTGTAGAATATCAACAAAAAATAAATAAGCGCCAGGAAGCGAAACGTGAATTCTTGTGATCGTTTATGAAATATTTTCTCGTATTATCTGGCATTTAGTATGTGATCCATAATGCAAATTGCTTTTATTTCATACCGCCTAATAGCCCGGCATTTTTTTCAATGCCACATCATACAAGTAACTCGAGTGCCATGTAAAATATGTTGATACAACTATAATACAAATTTTTTATGATAGAAAGTATTAGCATAAAGTTAGACACAAATCAATTAAAATTATTCCTTCATGAAAACGTAACAAACTTCATAACATCTTAAGTAAATCTTAATCGTTTTTAAAATGCATTTTTTATTTGTATTTCTGCCACAGCTCGTATTCTGAACGATAAAAATGACGATATGATAACACAACATATCATTGGTTGATGTATGATTTAACCTTTGGGTTTAATTTTCAAATGTCGTCGACGTCGCTTCAACCGATGTACGTCCACTGCTGGACATAGGTCTCACAAAACGATGCCCACAAGGCCCGATTTTGCGCCGCCTGGCTACAGCGGCTACCGGCTACCCTCTTTTTATCATCGGTCCACCTTGTGGGGGTCTACCTACATTGCGCCGCCCGGTGCGGGGTCGCCACTCCAGCACCTTCGGGCCCCAACGTCGATCGGTCCGTCGGACTTTGTGCCCCGCCCATTGCCACTTCAGGTTTGCGATTCCATCGCACGCTGAGTGACTCTGAACTTTCGTATAAGGCCCATAGTCAGCAACCACGTTTCAGAGCCTTAGGTCATCACTGGCAACACGCACTGTTCGAAGAAAATCACCAACCCGCCTGCCAAGCGTGGTGATTATCGGCAAAACCAGAAACGAAAGTCACAATTATCAAATGTGTCTCCTCTAAAATTAGCATTTTTGAATTGCGTCACTTTTCTTCCAAAACGAAGTAAATCAAAAGCTATATTTTTTTTAGAATGACATCTACCCGTTTACAAGAAAACATTGTGAAAAGTGTTAAATGATGTAAGGCAATTTATTCGACGTAAATAGAAAATAAGGGTGAAAATTACCATCTTTGCTTGGGCGCNCCTCCTCGCTCATATGAGAGAGGGTTTTCAAATGTATCTCCTCTAAAATTAGCATTTTTGAATTGCGTCACTATTCTTCCAAAACGAAGTAATTCAAAAGCGATAATTTTTTTAGAATGACATCTACCCGTTTACAAGAAAACATTGTGAAAAGTGTTAAATGATGTAAGGCAATTTATTCGACGTAAATAGAAAATAAGGGTGAAAATTACCATCTTTGCTTGGGCGCGCCGAATAATTCAGTTCGTTGATAAAATCGAGCATATTTAAATGCGTTGGTGGGCTATAGGTAATAAATTTCCCATTGACGACGAGACGATGAATTGAACAAAAACGGTTCTTGTCGAATTCGAAGCCCAACAATAGGTAATTTATCGGAACCGTCTCACTCATTCCGAGGAAAACGGCTGGAGATTACTATTTTTAAAAGCTGAATAATTTTACACTTAAAGTAAATCTTATGGCATTGCGATGTTTTGTATATTATGTTTTGTATATTATACTAGCAAAAGCACTTTTATATAATAACAAAAAGCTATTCCCCGCGGTGTTTCTAGAATTATTTCTGATAGGCTTTTTGTTGCTATCTAATAATGAAAGTTCCGTCAAAATAAGTCTAGCCGTATAAATAAGCCGAAATAAAAAAATAGGAAAAAACTTATTAGATTAATTATTCTATCAGAAAAACAGTATTAATAGAATTCGGAACAAAGTAATCTTAAGTTATTCCTTATAAAAGCATTTTGTAAAAAGTCTAGTGAGAGTTCACATCGGAAATTTACAGATGAAGCATAATATGTAATACTTAAACATTCATTAAATTTACGATGATTAATTAGACATCAAATACGAATATCTTTCCGCTTGTAAATTTCTGTAGAGTAAAGATAAAATTGATGTTTTTGCCTTTGAACCCAATTAATAATAATTAAAAGTCAACTGGTCTTTATACCGCTTTGTATAAAGTACTTATTTTAATAAATAAATTATAACTTCTTTACTTTTTGGACTTATAATAATCCGGCGCCCATTATCATCAAAATCACCAGGATTGTAAAACTACTAAACACAGCAGAATACAGAATAGTCTATATAGAGTGTGTCATAACTTATTTTCAAATCGAAAAAATGACGCTCGCAAATCATAAGTTATTATGTCATTGGTTTATTTAAATATTTTGTTTAATTTTGAACACAGCTGTAAAAGTAACTTTTTTGAATAATGTCATTAATCGCAAAGAATCGAGAATAATGTATTTTATTGAGTTAAAAAGATGTTCAAATGGGCTAAACTAAAGCTATTTAACCACAACGCGATACTGTGGTTAATTTACTAACAGACCTGTAAAATTTCCTTTTTTAAATTATGTCACTGTTTTTCCAAAGCAACGACATTTAGGAGTCATCGATATTATAATTCAGCCGTTTAATAAACAATGCTTTGTTAAGAGTCGTAAAGTTAGCGTCACAAAATCATTTCAATTCGACATGATTTCAAAAGAACTGCTTCCGTCCTACTTAAAGGAACAAAGAAACCCACATATATACATACGTATGTATACCTGCACTAATTAGTGCTACGCTATACGCTCACGAATATGGAGAAAAAGAAAACGACGCTATGATACCTCAAGGCGCTGCATGCATTTCTTTGGTGTTTTTTATGAGAACCAACAATGCGTGTCTTAGAAGACAGGCGGTTATGCAGAATATATATTTCCCTACATAATGCTACATTTTAAATTCTTTTAATTAAAACCTTTTTTGAAAGTTAGTACTAACTTGAAATATTAAGAACGTATAAATCTATATCCACATATTTTTCAGATTAATTAACATATTCATTTAAGAAGTTTAAATTGAAATATTAAACTAAAACCCTAATCAAATACTTGGTGGTTTCTATTTCCAATTTTTTACATTAATTTGAATTTTTACTAAAAAAATGTATTTATATTAGTGCGGAAACAACTTCGGCTTTTCGTAAGCCCTTTAACATAGTGACAAAGATAAGGCAATCGAAGTTACTTCCACTTTGATGTCTTATAGCAATTATTAAGACGTAATAGATAACCATATAATCTGGTTAATAGACTTTAATTAAGTTAATGTTCTCAAGCTACCACTGGGCAGTACTTATAATCCAGCAGCCCCAGTAGTGTGTTTTAGATTGAATAATAACAGGCTAAATCTTCGTGTGTGTGGCTTCCCTTCGACGAGACGCCCAAGGTTTTCTTCGTGATAATTCTGGATAGAAGTAGCAAATTTACTGCGCAGCTGATGATGGTGTAACGAAATTGTCTGACTAACAGTAAGCTTTTTATTAAAATGTAAAGATGATTATATTGCAAACTTGGAAAACCAATTGTCCTTAATTATCACGAAGAAAAGCTTGGGCATCTCGTCGAACGAAAGCCACTCACAAATATTTAGCCTTGTTATTAATCACTCAAAAACACAGTACAGGGGCTGCTGGACTATTATAGTACAATATTTTATGTTTTAACTTAAAAATGCGTATATTATAACAGTATGAACTAATTTACAAAATAACCCTCAAAAGAATGCGTTTTTTATTACTGACAGGTTAGCGCTTGTATGTAAACATACCTGACGGTAGGTGATGGTGCATATTGACCTGATAATAGGTAATTTATTCTTTTATGGTTTAATTTTTGTGCTTGGTGGTCTTAGCTAGTAGGATGGCTAATTACCGAAGTCTCCTACTAGTCCAGACTCAGACAAATTAGAAAACATAATTTCCCTGTTGGGATTCAAACACAGTACCTCCGCTAACGAAGTGGGAACTTGCACGATTGCTGCATTAAGGCCGTCAAAAATGGTATACATTTCATTGGAATTTATTTATAATCTTAACATTAACAAACATTATGGCATTGTAAATATTTTAAGGTACTGCTGCTTTATTATATCAATAATATATAAATCATTAATATAAGTGCCTATAGCGACAATATTAAATATTGTGTTAAATACCAAAGCCTCCTCAACATTGAAACTAGACACGTTTCATCGAAATCAGCTCAAATTAGAAAACCCGTCATATATTTTGATTCAACAACCCTTTGAAAATTTACTCCATTACAGATCAGTATCAAATTGTAACAAGAACCAACCTAACCGTTTTTAGGTCTATTTTCCTTTATACAATGTAAGCGATCGAGTTTTAAGTGTTTATTCAAACGCCGACAACGTTTATAAATCATCAACCACGCTCACCGAGGTTTAAAACAGAGTGATTACAGATTCTAAGTATTTATTATTTATTTCCGTTACAAATACACCTAACATAACATAATATAAGATATGATAAAACTTTATGCAATAAAATAAAAAGCTTGGTTTATGCTAAGCTCAAACGTCAGAAGCTAAAACTTCATCAAAGTTGAGGTCAATCATTGAGATACGACCACTTTTTTATTCTATATTCATAATGTAATAACGATATATAAATTAACTTTATAGATAGTAAATAGTTGTTCCTGATCCCGTGGAGATACGGGTAAATTCGTTATTTATCGGATCGATTTTTCAATCTAAACTATTCTGAAATCCATCTCAAGACACATAAAAATTATATAATAATAAGATCATTTGTGTATACATAATGTTGTCAATAATGTATTGTCAGTAGCGTTACATTTAATAATAATTAAAACTGGTTGCGTACAAAGTACACATGTCAGAACTTTTTTAGCAAACTAATTTTTAAGTCTTGTTTATATTTTTACAAAACTCAAACTTTAGATTTCCGAGACTTAGATAGAGAGGGAAAAGGCAAGATATGTTAAGAATTTAATTGTTATTAATATAATAAAGATGTCTAAAATTAATCCAAATAATTTATTGTAATTTCAAATGGCGAATTATAAATAAAAACGCCACGTGTTTCTTGTCAATATTACAAATTATTTTTTAAATTTTGTTTTTTTTTTTAAATTTAGAAAAGAGATTTTATGTAACATTTTTATTTTATATTTTGTGAAAAATGGTATAAGAAATTATNTTACAAATTATTTTTTAAATTTTGTTTTTTTTTTTTAATTTAGAAAAGAGATTTTATGTAACATTTTTATTTTATATTTTGTGAAAAATGGTATAATAAATTATGAAATGACGAGTGGCAACTTAAAATGCCACATGTTATTTGTAAATATTAAAACTACCTGACCTTCAAACGAATTAGCATAAAAAACGCGACTCATCGGTTAAAATTTTACCCTCATGCGCCTAAAGTAAAGTAAGTTTCATTATAGTATAGTGTAAGGAAGAAGTGATTCATTGACGTTACTCTCACGGTCTATTTATCGACAAAAGCCAACTAACCTAGAACGGGCGTTACTTAGCTGAGCGTGACGGCTCAATCTCCTTTAATAGTATCAAAGTGTACAGCGCGTGAAACGAAAATATAATTTGCCATTACCCTGCCAAAAATTCAATAAACAGACCACTGTTTGTGAAGCATTACGCCAACATACCAACAGAATAACGTGAATTTTATGCTATCCTTATAAAAATAAATACAAAGGTACTTGGGATCGTTTAGAATAAAAGGTGAAAAATTAATGATCTCCATTCACAGAGGGCCGAGGGGCAGATATGATGAATGATGTTGCGTCACGCGCGAGGAACGAAGAAAGGAAGCAAAAGAAGTGCAATAGGTCAAACGATGATATTATATACGGATATGAAAAAGATAAATTAGATTTACACTATTTAAATGTTTTGTAATACTTTAAGATAAAGCAATAATGATACATTACATAAACAATTTTCCTTGAATTTCTTTAGGATTTTAAAAGAGTTATCAATGTTTCAATATATTATGGACACGTTTTAAAATGTTGTTGGCGTGATATGTCAGTCATTTAAAACTCCTAAAATATGTTTATTAGATATCATTAAACATACTTAACAATATTGTTATATATTAGTGTATATATTTATTTTATTGCCTACTAATAGAGGAGCTATTACTTTCAGTTTCACTTTTAACCTAAGGTTGTCTGGAAGAAATCGTTATTTAGCGAAAGGATTGCCTATTATATTATTATTTCTTTTATAATTAAGTTTATTACATATCTTTCCCTTCGTATGCTATATAATTTTACTAAGGATAGTTGAATTTAAGGTGCCAATGTCTCAATTAATTAGGAACACTTATTAAGATATAGGACTGATATATCAGTCATTTAAAGTTCATTATTTTAATTTTATTACTTTATATTTACATATTATAATATTTTTTTCGTATTTATGCTATTACCATTTCTTTCACTTTGACATCTTGTACGTGCTCTCTGAAATTACTGAACCGATTATGTTACAATGGTGTCAACTGTGTCAACATACTTTGTCAACATACAACTTAAAAGATTATTTTTTGCAGAGTCAATTGCAAATAATTATGGCCCACAGGTGTGTAGAAAGTTGATCCTTGGACATGATGACATATTATTTAAACAATAATTTTGATCACTACTACTTATGTCACTTACGTACATTTATTTGTCTAAGAAATACACATGAGAATATTTAATTATTCTTAAACGAATACCAAGCAATCAACGAAAATCTGTAATAAATTTCCTAATAAAAAGGCGTTCAATTAAGAACATTGTAAATAAAGCAAAAGCAATTTTGTAGTCTAGACATCTAGAAGTCCATTAGCTTTTTTTGTTTCAGTGGAGTTTCCAACAACCCCTATTTACTTACTACTTCGCAAAAGGAAATTTATGACTTTTCACGCAATGATTTTCACTGAGCTAATGTATCGAATTAGCTGCAGAACTTTTTTTCTAAGAAATACGTCCATTTTTAAATAGTACAGTTTTGTAAAAATATTATTTTAAAAATAAGAAATGTATATATTGTACAATACAATATTTGATATCAGTATTATATAAGATTATGATACTAATATCAAACCCTTTCTTTATGTCCCGCTCAATATGCCGGTTTGTATATATATATATGTACATACCTCACTATTATTTTGGAAAGAAATATAATTGCCATTCGGATTTTGAAGTCATACAAAATCACTCAAATGACATATTACATAAAATTAAACTATCTAAAAAGAGAAATTTTTAAATCGAACAATATTTCAGAAAAAATAGTACTTTTAGACTATTTCTTTATCAAAAACCATTTTATTTTTCTAAAAGAAATTCTCTTAAAAACTGATAGTACCATATTATATATAATGCCATTAGAATTAACCATAGCAAAATGTTAATCTTAAATTCATTTTATTGAACCCACTTACACATATATTATTCAAAGTTTTAACAGTTAATAAATATTTTTTACTGGTTCAGATACAAATACATTCTTTATAAGCGTACTGGATGATACTTAATGTTAATACAGTTTGAAGAAAAATTGCCTTAATTATTTTTTATATTTCTTGCTTCAAAGATTAATGGAATAGAAAATGATAATGCAGTTTAAGATAAATTGCTTGGGAAATTAAAAGATCTGAAATAACTTGAGAGAAAGTGAAAGTCTAATTTGTCTAGTTGAGAACAATTAACTCGAAACGTAAACCCAGTCTATGACTGGAAAGCATCTTCAAATTTTAATATTGAATAACCATCGCTGAGAGATTATCATATTTACTTATTGAAGGTATTAAAATAATTTAATCTCTTAACAAGAGAATTAATTAAAGGTAATAAATGTTTTTTGTGAATTAATTGAGCATCGAATTTCACTTTGTTGGAGGAAAACAGAATCTATTTTAGGCAAACCGTTGGTCCGACGATAATTGATATAGAAATTATTAATGAAAGAATATAGCGAACATATAATTCTGCCAATCCAATTATAACATTTTTATCATTGCATAGTTTTCTACAATTTGATTGCCTTATAACTCTTAATGTATATATTAAATGAAAATTTTGGTCTTTTTTAAATGCTTTAAAAAAATTGGTTACGAAATATTATCTCTCTTTCTCATGAATTCCCATTTAACAGACGACTTAATGTACATATATGTGTATTGTTTGTTTGTATTTATACATGGTTATAAGTCCATATATTTTGTAAATATCCATATATATGTGTAAAGTATTACTTTTCTCTTTTGAACTACCATCTTAACTCTCCCAACTTCTTCTTTTAAGGTTATCTAGACGAAATCGCTTCAAAGTGATAAGACTGCCTATTATGCGAGACTAATTGATTAATATAAGTTCCTTTTGTATATATTTTTAGTGGTTCAATAAGGAGTTAAAATAAAAATCAATTGTTTTCGCTGTCTCTTAATGTACTCGTAATATTGTATTATCTATGCAATCGGAGTACATATGCTTCAACTTAAACAGCAGCATCGTCATGTCAGTAATTTTAGATGAATCGGAAAAATCCAAATGGCAATTTTTTATTAGTTTTCAAGAGTGTAATAAATTTTACAAAGTCAAACATTAGACCTGACGTTGGCGTTGTCTTCCCTATTATTATTTTTTAAATATCTTCTTAAAATAGAAATACTACTTTTGGATTTGCAATCTAAGAAACATGTGTAATACAAGTTTCACCTAGTTCAGCTACAGAACGAATGTAAAATGGATACACCAAACCAATTTTAAGAAAATAATTTTGTAACAAAATATTGTATTTTTGGTAAATTATTAAATTATTAATTATTATTATTTCACAAACTTGATTCCATTTCTGTCAATATCAATAATGGTAATAATGACAAGGTTTATTTGTTATTGGCGGGATAGGTATATACAAATTATTTTACGTTTTTCATATGTTCATCTCATGTTAGAATACGTATAAATTAATTCAAGAAATTATATAACAATAATCGCACCATTAGTTGTGGAAGTACTATCCAAATCTAATTAACAGGGTAGGTCATGTTAATCAATTTCTAGATATTAAGGGTCATTAACAGATCGCACGGTTCATTACTAACTATAATAACACCAAATCTACCTATGTTATGATACTGCAACTGATACTAGCAAGTTATAATTATTTGCGAACATTTGTTAAATAAAATAACTATCCAATGTAATTTGTCCTATAAATGTCCCTTGAAATTCTCTGATTAAAAATTATAATGTCAGTTGGACGTGAGTTAACTAATTTCTTTTAATAACTGAACTAATTTACATTATTTCGCTGACAATGAGAATTTAATTTACTAGTGTATTGACATTATTAATATTTTTATCATCGTGAAAATAATATATAGTAATTTATATTATATATGTCGGAGGGGAGATGTCTGTGGAACGTTGGCGCCAACTATCGGCGTGGACAGAGTCAATGGTGGCAGTCCGGCGGGAGGCTCTCGGCAGTTGTCGAGTAGCGCTCGACCGTAGCGCTCTACTGCTGGAACTATCGCGTTCCTAGCTATTACTGTTAATGAGTTTGTGTAAATTAATATCGCGAACGCCCACAGCATAAGAAATTGAATAATGGATCTAATTAATATCGATGTCGGCGGAGAACCCTACGCCCCTGTGCTTTATGCCTCTCCGTTCTCTCTTATTCTCCGACAATCAGCATCCACTCATCTACTAAAAATCTCAACAGCATCGTGAAAATAATGCTGTTGAGATTTTTAGTGAAGTCATGTTGAAGAGTGGTTTTACTACACCACCAAATTAATGAGTATAATTAATTAATTATATTACTTTATTAATTATATTAAGTATATTAGTATATTAATCAATCTCAATTGAGATTGATTAATTATCTATCAATACTCTACTCACTTTAGTAAGCATTGCAATCAATTACAACTAAAATGATGCCTCATTGTTCCCGGGTCGGGCAAATTCAAATATCAATATTGAGTTTTCTATTAAGATTTTCTCCATTTTTGTCCGAAGCTGGGAAGTTGGCGGTGTGTTCCACCGCCGTGCCTCGGAGAGCACATTAAGCCGTCGGTCCTACGTCTGATCTTCCTCCGGTCATGTCGGATTCCCGTCACATTGGACTATAAGAGTGAAGGAATAGAGAGTGCACTTGTGTACTATGCCTGCCAATCCGAACTGGAGCAACGTGGTGGGTCTATGCTCTAAAACCCTCTCTTCTATGAGTTAGGAGGCCTGCGGTCAGTAGTGGGACGTTAATGGGCTGCTACTTTTCTTTTACAACTAAAATTTGACCGTAAATTTCACCTCTATTTATATTGNCTACCGGGGATCGAACCCGGGACCTCCGCTAGCAAAGCGAATATTCGCACCACTGCGCCAGCGAGGCCGTCACGGTCGGCGTGATCAGGTTGGATTGATAAGCCTCAAAATCCTTTTAGAATATATATCAAAACAATGGCATGAGAACTTAATAACATTTCGCTATTCAAACCTCATTTGTGGGCTTATTGCAATACGCACTTTAGAGAAGGTAAAAATTACGAGAGGATAAGTTCTACATTAAAACTTTTTAATATAAAACATATGCCTAAAGTTATAAAGACGCGTTTTTAACGTCGTGGCACGTTAATATATTATATTAGTATATTGAATTCACTTATATGTAATTAAATTTATTAATGTTTTAATTGTTATTTTCTGTAATGAATCAAATTAAACGTTATGCCAACGCTAAAATTAGACATATGCTGCATTGCTAGGAAAAGTATAGAGCAACTTCAATTTATAATTGAAATCATTATCAACACTGCACTGATTTTATTACTCGACGCCTTGTGAATTTGCAGGAAATTCTGTTAAAATAATACACTTCCCCGATTCTATTACACAACAGTCTATCGAATTGCCAAGTTCATTATTTATTAAATCCAGCATGTGTTTGCTTTATTATATTTTGTAAGTTGCTACTTCGAAACTTAAACAATAAACAGCTGCTACGGTTTCTAACAAGAATATTAGTTATTGGTTAAATATTGATACGTCCAAAGTTCGTACATGTGACATTTACGACAATGCAGGTTATATGGTAGATAAATATAGGGATTCGTATTACCTAAAAATGTTCTTGGTAAATAGTTTAAATTTCATTCTAAATGGATTATGCATTTACATGAATTATGAAAAAGACTTCAAATGAAATCCAAACTTATTAGCCATGATCACTTGGTTGTCATATTCCTTAAGCGATGGTAGACTCTTAGGTGTTTCCGTTGAATTAGTAGTTGTAATATCCATAGGTTTTAACAGCATTATAACAATAGAAACTTTACCTGGAGTTAAACCTTGGCTGGAAAGATATACGATCATTTTAGACTTAGACGCATTAGAAAATATAATCGCCTATATTTCAGCTGTTGATACTTGAAGCGGCTTCGCTGCTTTAAAATCTAACCAAGCCTAATGAAATCGATGATACGAATTCTTCGAGTAATATTTTCAGATATCAAATCCTTTTAATCATGAAGCAAATAGGTAGTTACTGAGGTAATAATTCCAAAAACAATGAGGAAGATGATGTAACTATCAAAGAACAAGAAAGTATTAATGCTTTCAGAATTACATAGGTAGCAGTAGTCACTCTGGCTTTACAAAAATACTTTTTAAAGCAAAATGTTATAGAATTGTTGTTCTGGACAATGTTCAAATAGAATTTAACCTCTTATGGCGCTATTTTTGTTTATAATTGTTCATAAAATGTCTTCGAAGCAAAACAATACGACGTGAGACGTTAAAATAAACATATTTTCGGATATCATCTATAAACAATTACGATCCCAACCAACACGACGTGATACGAAAACGCCACCTATATTATTGCTAACATATTATAATAATTATAAAAATGTGTAAAATAAATGTAAGAAAGCCGCCCTTAATCGGCTCAAAATAGGCCAAGAATTTGTAATCTAAAGCTGTTTTTGTAAGAACAATCTCTGTCTACTCAAAGGGTTTCCAGTAAAAAGCAAGTTTTAAGAGACGAGGAGGTAATTTTTTTATACAATTTACAGAAGCTGAAGCTTGAATAAACTTTTTATAGAAAGTACGCTTTAATGTACATTAGTACTCGTTTTCCTTAAGCACTTTAAGTCATTTTTCATAATCCGCTTTACTAATTTACTGCGCTCTTTTTTTACAAAAGATCCGTCATTTTGCCACGTCGAGTCACTTTTATTTTTTGTTGTCATTCATATTTAATATCAAACAGATTTTGTAGAGTGAGCTTTGAATAGCAAAACAATTAAATGAATATGTTTTATATATTATAAGGCATTTTTTTAAGTACTTTATAATAATTACATTTATTTGATGAGTTTACTATTTGAATTCAAATTGTTTTAAAGTCATTATTAACAACAAATTAAAATCAGTATATTAAAAAAAGAGCTGATTTTTATTAGTATATCATAAAGCACCTAATAAACTCATCAATAGCAGAGTTAACTTGTACTTTCAAGAAATAAACGTTCACCTCTAATCGCCTTTTAATTATTTAAAGACATGGAAGCTATAATACTAAAGGTATGAAAACAAACAAAATACAACTAATTTCACTGTTACATTTGGTTGCCAATGAATAAGGTACTTAATTTTAATATGAAAATTAACTCGGGACTTTAATATATGTAAAATCATATAATCTGAAAGAAAACATGTTTTTTTTGTATCCTTATATTTGTACAGATAGTTTTAACTACGTTGCAATTCATTCAAAAGTATTCGTTCTGTTACGGAGCTGGATCTAACTTCTATATTTGTAAATTCAATCCATGTTGTATATTTATATTTTTTTCATAGATAACAATTTGACGGTTTGTTATTCTTTATAATTAAATTCAATTCAACTACCATTAAGTTTCTGTTTATAAAAAAGAAGCTGACATGCTTGATTGTTCATTTGTAAACCATTATTATGTTTTTTGATGAAGGAAACATCGTGAGGTAACCAGCATTTCCGAGAGTACTTTTCTAGTGTATGTGTAGCCTGCCAACCCATAGTGGAGCAACGTGGTGAGCCTATGGTATAAAAAACCTTGCTGCTAGTGTGAGTGAGGAGGCCTATGCTCAACAGAGTAGTATAAGCTGTAACTTACCTTTTCCCCTTTTGATGTAGTAGTAGTAAAAGAAACACCTTATTGTTATTGTTATTTATAAGCCAGAAATAAAATATTTTGTTTTTATATGCAAAATTAAATTAATTAACTAGGGATTCTAATTCTAATTGGTTTGTGGGTTTTATAATATACAACTATTAGTCTAAAGCTGACAAGTGACTGGAATGGCCGATAACCTTTCCATAAATGTGTATAGTTTTTATACCGAGGGTGAGGGTAAGCTTTGAATCACATTTCGCTAACCGTAATATATCCACAAATGCAAATAGATTAAATTTTAAATCCTCAGCTGAGCTGGTAATGTTTTCATCCTTTTATATATAGGTTACTTATATATAACTATATGGGTTTAAGTATGGAAATTTTCATTATTTCTGAATGACTGAAGATCTAAATAATGCCTTCTGTAGTCTATATGAAATATATCTTTTGGTTAATAGTTCTTAATGGCGAAATGGCACTTAATGTTTGTGATAAAAACATCCCTGTTTTATTATTAACTTACTTCATTCAATACAGCGTTTGTTGTAAACAACACAGTACGTCTATTGCAATACAAAGTATGGACGTCATATAATTGACTTGTAACTTCCAAATTAAAATATTTAAAATTAAAATATTTTCATCTTTAAAACTTTAAATAATGTCTGCAACTAAATTCGATCTTGAGCTTTGACTTTGTCCCGAATCATGTTTCTGGTTACGAACAGAAACTAATAAATATAGTTTTCAATTCCCTTCAAGGATAACAGGGGATATGTTTAAAAAGTAAGGAAATAACTTGTTGTAATTTTTAATAATTGTGTCACGGAATAATATTCGGAGCTGCCTCATTGGTCTAGTGGTTAGCATGTTCGACTAAAGACATGAGGTCCTGGGTTCGAGCCCTGGGTCGGGCCAATTAAAAAATCGATATTGAGGTTTCTATTAAGATTTTCTCAATATTTGCCAAACGTTGGGAAGTTGGCAGTGTGATCCACCCTGTGCCTCGGAGAACACGTTAAGCCGTCGGTCCTGCACCTGATCTCTCTCCGGTCGTGTCGGATTCCCGTCACATCGGACAATGAAAGTGAAGAAATAGAGAGTGCATTTGTCTACTATGCCTGCCAACCCGCAGTGGAGCAGCGTAGTGGGTCTATGCTCTAAAAGCCCTCGTTCCTCGGAGTGACGAGGCCTATGCTCATCAGTGAGACGTTAATGGGCTGCTACTTACTTTTACTTTTATAATATTAGGGTTTCATGGAACAGTACCTACATGTATTTCTCGCTTTACACATAACCCCTATATTAAATGATTAATATAGTAATTTGAGTAATTAAAGGACCATTTAATTCACGAAGGATGACATTACCTAACCAACTTGTATAAACATAATTTTGCATAATAATGTTAAACGATTATGACAAGTAATATGAAGGACATAATGAATATAAATTATATAACAAGTTATTTAATGTTGTGTAATATGGAACCATTACTCTTCCATTATCTAGTTAAATAATGAAATGTAGATCAATTTCAATTTTACTTTAAAAAATGTATTGTTACCATAAACATATGGAACGTCATAGTGAGAATTCATTCATATAAATATATACATACGCATAACAATAAAAAGAATATTTAAACATTATTACGCCCTCTGAATTATTTAAACCTTAACTAGAAATGGAGATGTTTTAACCCTTTTGACTTATAAATTTTTAATTTGAATTAAATACATTCTCCGTCAATTTAGACTACATCGAATTAGATCAGAAATAGATTTTCCCATCGCTTGTGATCAAGCGTCTATACGCAATAAAAACAAATACTGAAAAGTATTTAATACTACAGATACGATATCACCAAGAATCAAAAACACTACGTATAACTATGTATGTATTATTAAAATAAAATATTTCGTATTATAATTTTTTGATGCAATTCCCGGTCGCATTTGTGTTAAAGTAACACCCTTAAAGCTTCAAACCGATAGCTAAATGGCGGTTAATAGGTTGAAAGGAAGGAAAGTACGCAGAATGCACCAGAACATATGAAAAATCACTCAAAACGAGGGCGCACGCCTGAAAGACAATTGGTGCGCGTCGCAATATGCTGCCACGAAAGAAATGTACGAGCAACATTAAATTTATATGTCCTATTACTAGAACACAACGTGGTTGTATATTATAAGTGAAAATATTTCTGCAATATCTGAGACTATTTTAAAAATCTTTTTCGAAACATTTCGCCTTTGTCTCATTCTTATAGAACGAAATTAAAACTTATGATTAATATGAAAGCACCTAAGATTGGAACTTCACGGGTTCGTTCAAAGTCAAAAGAGAAAATACGCGTGATAAGTTTATATTTACCGTCAAATATGTATTAAAAATGGCATAAATGGGTTAAAAGCATCTTAATGGAAATACCGCAAACAGAATGTAGGTGCTACAATTTTAATTAAAAAGCGTCTACTTGAAGTTTTCTATTAAGTTTATAATTACAATATATTACGTCTCTAATACTTTTCTCTAGATAAATTTCATCTTAGTATGGATTTTGTAAGTCTAAAATATAATATTTGGTTTATATTTGTATGTTTTATATTAACGCCCCAATCAATACATTGAAAATTAATACTCACAGGACCCCTTTCAATATCTGGTGCTAGTGTTGAATCTTGGTTTGAAATTGGTCACCGTGATCTAAAATCTAGTCGCATGTACATGTCGTTCCTCCTTTAATTATGATTAATGATAAGATTAAATGTGGATATCATTATAGAGAACTTAAGTACGAGAATGATTATTCAATTGATAAAAAAAACAAACTTTATGGTAATAAGTATTTTAAGAAAAAAAGTAGGTAACTGCAAAAAACGTAATAATATTTCAAAATTAAGACCCAAATCTACGATTGCGTAACATAAAAACGAATGCTCACCATCAACAGAATAGGTTCGATTTTCATGTGTTTATTTTATACCAAATTGGGTTATTACATTATACGGTAGCAATTCACAGCAAACAAGATTCCTGATAAAAAATAAACATATTTTTCTGTCCTCGTTCGAATCTGAAACTATTGAGCTTTATTTTAAAAATTGTAGTTACGACTTTAATCACGACTAGTTCAAGGCTAGCAGTATGTAATGAGTAAGTTAGTGAGTGGTGAATTTAATATTCTAAAATCATTTTATAACCACCTTAGGGTGGTTGGTTTCACAGTTTAGAAAGAACATAGGTAGAAACGTTTATATGTAGATCGTACGTATCCTTACGTGCTAAAATAATATTTTTCTTTGCCCCAAAGGCAAACATAACATAACCAATGTGTCGTGGAAGAAACCGATTTCGGAAATAATTTGATCAGATAGAAATAGATGTTTCCTTTAAGTATCTCGTATAGATTTATACGCTTTTTACAAAAAGCTATTTCGACATTGCTAGCCGATACTTTAATTTCATTTATTAGTATAAATTTACATGGCATAGCAATATATTTCAGTTATATTAATTCAAAATATTCGATTAATATAATAGTAAACAATTATAATAAATTTTATTACAGCTAGTCCATATATATTGTATTAATTAACATTCAAAATTGATCGGCAATCATGAGTTTGCACAAGTCTATAGTAACTAACTGGCACTCCATCATTTTAATTAACATTAATGAAGCAATTACTGGTGGCTGAACAATACATTACGGCTGAAGAGTACATTTTTGTTTAAAACAATAGCTGGAGCGCCAAAAATAAATATATTAAGTTGGTGCTGTCATTCGTAGCCGGGTGCTGTGAGAGATATTTTCCGGCACATTTTCGCCAGCGAGTGGGTTTTTAATTTATTTCCACGTTTTAGCCGAGTGACGCTATAATTAAAGTAGGACATGGTACGCCATAAAATCACATACCCTTTATTTGAGTTTAATTATTGTTATATATAACAGCCATACCTGTGGCATTATCCGCGTGATCTCCATACAGAATTTGCTTATTCGAAACAAGAATTTGATGAACGAAAACGCAAACATTTTTAAACTAGTTGTACCGTCGTATTACTCGTGTGGTTTGTGATTGCGTATGTATTTGGATGAATTCTTCTAAGTAATCTTTTACAACATGAAAGTAGTCACTTTACTAAAATTATACGAGTATGTATATATGGAGAGAAGATCTAACGTGTGTTAAAAATAATTAATTAATTTTTAACTTACAACTAAATTAACATTAATTATAAGAGCACAAGACGTATATTTTGAACTTTATTTGAGTTTAATTAAAGCTGTATCATATAATTACCCTACATATTTCATTATCCACTTGTTGTATATCGGTAGTTACGAGAATTTGATAAACAGAAACACAAATATTTTAAAATGCTTTTCAAGATCTTTGTCGAAAATAGTTAACTTACATTAAAAAAATCTTCTCAATATTAGTTTTTAGATTCTACTGTGATTGTGTGTGTATTTATGAGTATTTGTATGTTGATACAACACAAGCCGATTTTAGATAAATAGACTTATCTTTAAAAATCAAACACTGATTTTATGTGACATTAAATGCCATGGAATAAATAAGAACATTAACAGTATAACGTGTTATTATAGAATTTGCCTCTCTCTCTTATAATGGAGCAATATCATGTTCAATCTATACTACATAGCAAACAATTCAACTCTCCGTGATTGTAACTCATGTCAATCGTACCAAAAAGTTACGCGTTTCTGCAAAGTTTTCGTATTAAACTTTTACAAGTGTCTTATATTAAAGTACTTTTTGGTTACAAATGTAGCCACTTCAAGGATTATATTGTTGCAAAATCATAAATAAGGAACTAGTTCTGCCAGTTATATTTCATCCCTAAGACTGAAACGCCTTTGATCCATTTTCATATACAGATAAACGGAACCAATGGAAAGGGCAAATGCTATTTTTTTGCCAAAATATAACTAGAAAATGGTCAACAAGGTGGAACGACGATATAATAAGGGTCGTTGGTAGCCGCTGTAGCCAGGTGGTGCCAGATTGGGCCTTGTGGGCATCATTAGGTGAGACCTATGCCCAGCAGTGGACATCCATGGAAATATGTCATTGTTACGATCATCCTTGTATTGTTTACGTATGAACCAGCTATCAATGAACAGTAATATTTATCCTTTCTAATAATACGGGACAGGACTTAATGATGATGTCATTAAATTGTCGCATTGTCATCGGTTTTTGATTCATAACTTAATTTTCAAGAGATGTCTTGAGGTTGGTCAAAATTTCATTGAAATATTTAGCCGTGTAGATATAGATATAGGTGAAACAAATAAAAGTGTAATAAAAAGTTATATCTAGAAATTCATAGAAAGTTTTACTATGAAACCGAAATTTAACATAAATGACTCAATGTTTAATAAAACTCAAAATATTTTCAGAGAAATGTACTACGACACCATAGGAAGAATGACAACAATATAGGGAATTCTAAGGAAGTTTAACATAATTTTACGGTAGAGTAGGCGCGCGCTGAGAGCCTCTGGGATACGAAACGGTGTTCAATTCTTTCTGCCATAAAAGAGATTGAACTTACTTCGGCCGTAATAAGTATACCTATCTCCTCAACGCACTTCAGACTGGCGCCATTTCAATCAAAATATACACTTTCGTCCCCAAATAAAAAGGCTAGAGGTATAAATCACTCTATAAAATGACTTGTTGAATAACGTACAAAATAAATTTTCGGCGTCAAGGTTTAAGTATAAAAAGTCAGACGCCAGAAAAGGCGTGGCATTCGGTGATTGTCAGGGTGCTTTCGCAACAGCAAACTGAGACATTCTAGGATATTGGTTTCTTCGTATAAAGAGGGCTCTTGTATCTCGTGAAAGTTATCACATTCCAACATAAAAACGTTTCTATTTAGGTACTTATACAAAAAAATATTCTAATAACAGCAAACAATAACTGAATTTTTAAATAAAATTCAGAATTAAATATGAATGTTTATTGAATTTATGAGCGTGCCATCAATGTTTATTCAGGAAACGGCAGACAATTTATAAATTCATTAAATGGAACAATTTTTGAAATTGAAATGCCTGCAAAACCTATTATTGAAATTAATATTATAATTTTTTAAGTTTAATGTTTTATAGAACGAACTGCTATTTATGTTTAAATAAAATCTTATAACTTTTATATTATTATGAAATTTTATTTGTTACATGTATAATATCGATTACGTAGATTACGTAGAGTACGTATTTAACTACATGACCATTTTTACAGATTACAAAAATTGACATTGTTAATAAACACAAAATTTAAAAAAAGTCATATTGATGATATAAGCTTTTTAATAACTAGACTTTTTTAAAAATAAAAAATTAGGATAATTTTAAAAGTAACACACATTATAAATATTATATAATGAATTAGCATTTCAAAAAATTGTACAAACATCAAGTGCCATTCACTACAAGTTAAAAATATATTTGAACTTGGGACAATTAATAAAAAAAATATTTTATACGCGATTGAAACCACGAGTAAAACAGATAGAGAAAAATTGATCAGTTCACTATATATTAATTTATTATTTATTTGTCTGTAATGAGTTTAATTAAAAACACATTACAGACAAATTTCTGAAGATCATATAAAATACTTGTAGTACTAATAACAAGTTGACTGTTCTTGTTCTTGTGATTACATTTCATTATGTAAAAATTTTGAGGGTTCCTTGTAACGTCATCCTAAAACATTTTTCACTTTAATACTACAAAAACAAAAGGCACGTCTAATAGTCTATTAAAGAAAACTGTCAAGATGGAAGTAGATCCACAAAGGACCAGTTTAGTAGGTTCAGAGGTTAGTAGTACCGTTAGGGATAATGCTAACATAGAATAATGTTAACAGTTGACTCATACATAGGTCCACTCGCTGACACAACATACGGTTGTACGATATTATGTAAATGCTAACTGCCACATGTGGACAAGCAAGCTACCATAGTCATTTTATCATACTGTTTCATACATATTTGTCATTGTTTGTATTATTTTATATTGTTCATTAAACTGGTATCTATCTGTCTTTATGATTTAAAATAATCTTTCGGAGAACATTAAGAAGATGTCAATTCTAAAATTGAACAAAGCCAAGCTATTTGTAAATTATTGATAAAACAGCACAGAACAAGTACCTAAAATACATAAAAAAATTAAAACTATTCCGTTTAATGCTAACTCATTACATAGAAGAAATCCTTAAACTTTTTATGTGAATATTGAGATGACGCTATATTTTTCTTCTCAAATACGATTATTGTTATAGATATATAAATATTGAAAAACTTTTACACCTGTATTTATATTACTTGTCATCCACTACAAGCATTTAACTTTGAGTGAGTTTGTGTTTAACATGAATTGTTTTACTAGTGGATCCGTAAAATAATAGGAAATAAATATCAAATAGGTGAAAGGATGATACATAACATAAAGTAATATTAGTTTAAAACGATGTTAATATGTTTATTAACATCGTTTGAAACTAATATTTACAAAAACAAATGTGCTTCCCATGCACTAATTTTTGTTAATGTTATTTTGTTACTTAATAAAATGGCCATAAAAGTTCAATTTCAATGTACAATTTGATGTAGGTTTACTAATAATCGCTTGAATGTTTTGAACTTGCAACTCAAACTCAGCTTAGTAAATATTAATCAATGTTTTTACATGTTTAATAACTTTGTTGAACTATAAAACTATAAGCTTCTATATACAAAGTTATCTGAAAATGATGAATAACAGCGAGTCGCATACGAAAAAGCATCCTAAAATTTTTGTCAAAAAATTATACTCGTAAAACAACGAAAAATGTTTCCTAAATGGGTGACGCAGCACAGTTTTTCTCGCGTTCCGTATGACATAAAAACGCTCACATACGCTTTTGGGCATTTGGCACATTCACATTGGGTTGTAGTATAGAAGAACTCTTACCACATAATATTTAAGTACAATACGTTAAAGATTTATTTATTGCTGTGTATCTTCCTCGGAAATATATACAGTGTGATGAGGGTACACTGCCGTGCCAACTAATGGATATGAGATTATGTATATACAAGATCGCATTTCGATTCAAATCTACTTTAAAAACCAATTTAACAATAGAAAATTCTACTCCCATAGTTCCATCGCCGTCGCAATAAAAGGAACTATAAATTCAATCGAATTCTTCGCCACTTTGACGGCTATTCCCACATTGAAACATGGCGAAAGTGTGCCGCTCTACTAAATCTAATTTGTAAAACGTGGTGCTTTAGTGTAATAAATTTGGATTTGAGATTCCAAATGAAGTCCTATCAGTAACAAAATCGAAATTTTAGGCACACTAACGTTTATTGTCAGAAGAGAACAGGGTCAGCGAAAATGGGATACATCCATGTTTTAGTTTGCCTATATTTTCTGATAAAGAAAGAAATAATGACTATATAATAGAAAAAATATGCTGTCTGATACAAAATTCAATAAAATTACTGCTTTTGAGAACATTTGCAAAAATATAATTACTTACCACAAGGATTTCAGTAGAACTTGTTATTGACTAATTATAGAGAGCGGGGTAGCGCTGTAAGTCGTCGGACAAATTAAACTAATCTAAAGTTGATCAGTAAGACTTTTATGACATTGAAGTAGATCAAAGTGTAGAAATGATAGCTATTTAAAATATATGACGTGACATAAATACGGCTGTAAGAGATGTTGTCACTGCAGAATTAAATCATGTCAATAGTTGAATAATCACACTGTCTAAGAATTTCATCATGTTATTAAGGGACACACGAGAAGCCACAATAGCCTATATTTTATTATGGTAAAAAATAATCAAATCGACGAAAATGATGCTGTGGCTCCACGAAATGTCATTGCGTGATTTATTGATTTGTTTAATGTTTAATTCCCCTTGAATATTTGCTTCATTGCATTGTGTCATTATTCCGTCAAAAAAACGATTTGTTTCTATGTAACGGACACCTTACTAAAGTTCTAGAGATAAAAATGGTTCACTGCCAGTAATAAATAGGTAGCAACTATTAATAAATTTAGAAACAGTTCTTAAAATTTTTCAATAAAATGGAAATCTCTACTTTAATTGAAACAAAAAATAAGTATTTCTGCATGTTTAAAGGTTTGATAATGTAATTTTAAATTTTCATTTTCGCAAAAGCTCACCAATACAATGCAACAATTTCAAATTCACTTTATGCAACAAAATAGTAGAGCGTCCATCTAAGTAAATATTAGACGTAAAATTGTTCCAAGTTTTCAACGTCGAGTTCACAATATACAGAAAAGGTACAATGCATTTGCAACTACTACCTTTAAAGTTTGCAACTCACGGTTCAATAACTCGAGTCGCTGATGCAATCACAGCGATTTATATTGGACTAACCAATTTTGAACAATTTAAATTTATAAAAGTGACAAAAGAAAAATAAATTAATTGAAAAAAACTAAATAAAATTTAAACAAAATAAAATGTTTCATATGTATTCAATACACATAATAAATAGGGTAACATAAGCTTGGCCAGAAACAATTTTTATATATGTCAAGCTTTTTCTTATAAACTCGTGTAGGGGTATGTATGACTTTTTGCTTAGGAACTTTTTCATAAGAAAAGAAAAGAATGGCTAATAGGTAATATACCGAGCAAATTGCAGATTTGATCAGAATATTTTATTATTAAAATTCCTCACAATTTTAGATACACGATACATCAAGTCCTTAGTCTTCTGATATATGTATCAAATTGTATTCATCATATAAATATTGTCCAAATTTTTAATCGTTTATACAAAAAAATATCTTGATATAGGTGGCGTTTGACATTAATAAATTTTTAAACATTAAAGTAAATAACAGCCTATTAACGTCCTACTACTGGACACAGGCCTCCTCACACATATAAGAGAGGGTTTTTAGAGCATAGACCTACCACGCTGCTCCACTGCAGATTGGCAGTCATAGCAAGTAACTGTCCTCTCTATTCCTTCACTCTCATAAGTCTGATGTGACGAAAATCCCACACGACTGAAGAGAGATCAGGCGCAGGACTGATGGCTTAACGTGGTTTCCGAGGCACGAGATAGATCACACAGCCAACTTCTTAACTTCAGGCAAATATTGCGAAAATCTAATAGAAACCTCAATATCGGTTTTTGAATTGGCCCTACCCGAACCTCGAACCCAGGACCTCATGTCTGTAGTCGAACATGCTAACCACAAGACCAATGAGGCAGTCCATTTAAACAACTTTTAAATATTTCTTCTTAAATATCACCACGTTACAACTCTGATTACAGTTGGAGGTTATATAATTTAATATTATATGTTTATGTTCGCAGCTTTGTTGCTGTATCTAGGAACATATATTCACATCAACGTCTGCAATAGTTTAGAAGTGAATGCCAAGTAGTTAGTAAGTCGATCGAGGATGTGGTTAGACATACAGTTCCGTTCCTGTATGAGGCGAAGCAGAAAACAAGTCAAGTTTAAACGTTTCATGTTAGACATTAAACTCGTATAACATTTAATTATATATTCCAGTTATGATTATGAATTTCATTCTATCATCTGGAAATAACTTAAAGTCAGCCTTGACTTCAAGCAATCTTGTTGTAAAAAAATCATAGAACGTTATATATATATATATACTAATCAAATTGTTTTTGATTATAAAATCATTGACAGAATTATATTGAAAAAAAATAAAATTTATAGTTTTTTAATCCAATTGTATAGAAAGAGAAAATGCTATACGTAATCTTTTATAACATATTGTATCTTTATACCTCCTAAATTACCATTTTTCGGGCGCTCATAATTTTCAGCTCTCTGTTTTTCCTAAAAGTTTTTATAGTATTCCTTTAACGCTATAAATCATTTAATAGGGCATATTAATTTATTTAGATATACCTATGGATGATAGATTATATTCCTAATAAGTATTATATTCATCGGTTAGAGCTTTAGTCAAGTAATGCCGGGGTTCTTTACTTTATTACGTGCCATAGCTTAGTCTGCGACGGGAATTGAATTCATTCAGCACGTACGCTGAGCTTAAGTAAAAAATTATACACTTTTATTATAAAATCCTTCAATTTTTAAGAGTTTCAGATTGGTTTTACCCTTTATTTGAGATAACTGTTAGAGACGTGTAAGTCGTCATTATTATTGTTGGCCATATTGGTTGATCACTCAATTTTGAGGAGGCGCTCCTAAGTTTTAGTTATAATAACTCTGTAACCATAACATAATTCATCATTACATAATCTAACGAAGGAATACTCAAACCTACAAATCGGATGTTATTCTAAGATACATGTTGCCTTAAATTAACTAGTAGACCCATAATAAAGTAAAGTAAGTAAGTAGCAGCCCTTTAACGTCCCACTGCTGGGCACAGGCCTCCTCCCTCATATGAGAGAGGATTTTTAGAGCATAGACCCACCACGCTGCTCCACTGCGGATTGGCAGGCATAGTACACAAGTGCACTCTCTATTCCTTCACTCTCATAGTCCGATGTGACGGGAATCCGACACGACCGGAGAGAGATCAGGCGCAGGACCGACGGCTTAACGTGCTCTCCGAGGCACGGGGGTGGATCACACCGCCAACTTCCCAACTTCGGGCAAATATTGAGAAAATCTTAATAGAAAACTCAATATCGATTTTTGAATTGGCCCGACCCGGGACTCGAACCCAGGACCTCATGTCTGTAGTCGAACATGCTAACCATTAGACCAATGAGGCAGTTCCATAATAACCAAGGATATATCTAAAAGCTATTTTTATATTTTGCATTATATTATTTATTTGAAGCAGATCAAACAAGTAAAGAAAGCGTTAAGTTGATAGACTATTGTGGGGTTTTGATAAATAATTTTCCATATTTTTTATTTCTAAATCCTTGCATCCTCAGTGTTGGTAATAGCACTATAAGGTTTCATCATTAATATTAAATGTTCAAAAAGAGTTTGAATTTAATTAAATCGATTTTTCTATATGCATTTTAGTTTTAATATTATTGTAAAAAAGCTGAAATACTAACAGAAATACAATATACTTTATTTATCTTTCACAATAAAATCCTTAAACACTTGCAATGAATATAAATTTAAATTTCCAAAACGAAATTAAATACACATCTCGAATAAAAATTTAACTTTAAATTGCAAAATTGCTATTTCCAGGAAACTAAAAATCCCTTCAGTCGGATCAAGCTATTTTACATAGAAATTGATGAATTTACCGTAACCGAGCTTATGGCGTAACTATATATCTATTCTGTGGACCGCTAAAGTTATTAATATTCAGTTTCTGACACCTGCGACGTTAAATAACTTTCTCAATTCCAGTTTAGCCAGAACACTGTTCTTAACAATGGCTTGACTTCAGACTAATCGTGCCTTTTTATTATTTGTTATCATTCTTATGTAACATTTACTAGCGACCGTTATATATACAATTGCAGATTTTTTGGGGGATCAACAAAAGATAAATTAAAGTGTTATATATTTTTTTGTTATATTTCTAAGGATTAGGCACCATTTTCAATGAAAACTCCCAAGCAGCTTGATTTTTTTCTTTAATACAAATTACTTAACTATTGGTGAAGGCCGCATTAAAATCCGTGTCTAAGTGTTTCTTGTCTTCATTGTTCTTAATTTTATAAATTGTAAATCATATTTGTTGACGGTATAATATTGCAAATACCCTCTTTCTAGCAAAGCTTCAAAGTTCGATTCCTGACAAAACAAATTTATTATCCTATTATTATCGCATTAAATAGTATAATAAGCCTAGATTATGATCGGTAAGAGATTTCAGCCAGGGCTAGTTACCATCATACCAGGAGAGCCGTGCCTTAAAACAAAAAATGCCTTGAATTGCATAGTTATAAATCCTTAAAGGGGAAACTAAAAACTAGCGCTCTATAAAATATCATCATTTACTATCAGACGTGATAACACTTAAGCTTCAACCTGTTAGAAATAAAAAAAATGTAGGCTGATATAATTGATGTAAGAAAAAATGTCGCACAGCAACAAAATTAACACTCAAAAAATTATATATTATCATTTTGAACCTATTTTTATGGTATAATAAGAATCAATCTATATTTATAACAACAACTTTGATTTTATTTTGAAACTAATATTATCCAAGTTCATTGGTAATGCACTTGGAACGAAGATAAAGTACCAACGTGTAACTGTAGCCCGCTAGATATACGCAGCCATAAATAATTGTCCACGAATCTATGTAGCGCATTCTTTACAAGAAAAATAAAGAAATTACAAAAGTGAGCAATTTATTTCTTTAGCGACTTTAAATGGTTGAAATTGCTAATGTGATTTTTAAATAACTTAAAAATATAAATAACTGACAACCAGCCCCTGCTTTGCATTGGTAGTAGACGGTATTATGCCTAAATGTTATATCTGTTGTGTGTCTAATGTGTATGTAATTAGTAACGCGTGTGCTTTATGCAACGAATAAGTGGATAAAATTTAAATGCAATGCAATATAATATCTACACTGCATGAAGTATATTAATGTACCTTATTTTTCAGATATAACAAACATAAAAAGTAAAATAAATTTCATTATTTATGCGTAATTATAGTTAAACTTCAAACCTTCATCAATAAACACTGATTATGTTGGTGAAAACCGCATAAAAATCTGTGAAGTAATTTATCGCGATATGACACACTCATAGACTGGCACTGCGAAGGTCTTTGTTTTATAATCAGTAAGGATAAAAAGTATTACTTTACAATGTCAGTAGGTTACTCTGTATTATTCGAATTATTATAAATCACCATGTTCAGTAGAAAATACTTTATCTGAACATAAGTGATGATACAAAAATATAGGACAACAGAACATGATTTACATTTATTCCAAATAAAAAACTTATGTTCGTTTTAACACCCCTTGACACGTCTAACCTTGAAAACAGTAAAGAACTTTATTGTTAAGAAGACCTATATAATACAAATTATTTGATAAAGATTGTAAATATTTAGTAAGATATTTTTCCACCGCACCGCAGATAATCATCTGCCGTATTAAAAGTTATCTCAAAATATGGTATAATATGGTTTCCATAATAGATTCAATATTATTAAATGTGTTCGAAACGCAAAAGAGAAATGAAACTTCTATATCGACGCTACATCAATTAGACTCTTATTTATTTAGTCAACATTCCCTGGGAATGAAAGTGCGAGGAACTAATTATTTTCTCTTTAAAGTCTCTATTGAGACTAAAGAGATGAAAAAAGTTATACAGTATATAATTTATATTAAAAATGCAGTAAAATCGCTAGCGACATAACGTTATTATAACAAATATATTCGTATGTATTAATATAGTTGTATCGGTGTGGAGTTACTTGTATGTGTTTATTTTATTGCCTACCTCCTTCGTTCTTTACAGTTTTATTTAACCCAATGTTGTCGCTAAGACCGCTTATTGTACTTTTTATTTTATTTATTTTTAAAGTGTATTTAATTCTATAAATAAAAATTTTAAATTAGAAAAGTCTAATCGTGGTATCGCATTAGTTCAATTATACTCTAAACATTATCTCAAATATTAGTAAAAGACATAATTAGGCCTCGAAAAGTAAATTTTACATATAAAGACACAGCTAGTTTCATCGTTTACAAGTGATGCCGCTGAAAGAAAACACTTTAATTTTTTATGGTGGCAATTATTTTTTTTAGAACTTTACATTTATCCTACTATGCACACCATGATTATGAATATCTTACGATAAAACTACGGATGAAATTTAACATAAAATAGCACAAATTTAGTGACAGGTTTCATCAGCCTAGCCCTAAACAATCTGTGTTCTAACTTCTGACAGAAACTTTACTTTAGAAAGTTCTTGATAGAAAGTATTTTCTTCTTCCTTGTTATTAGCCAGGACCAGTTGAAATATGTTATGCTTGTACATATTTACTGCTTGTAAGAAACGTAAACATTATTTTGGTGGACTTGACTGTGCTCTAGTAATTCAGCTCCTAATGGTGTTTATATCGAACCGGGCTGAAATTTTTTACTTGGTGGCACGTCTATGTTAGTTAGGTAGTATTTACGGTCGAAGTCCCTTAACAGTTCAGACCTAGATAAATTATCAAATACTGAAACCCGCCTGTTAGGAGTTTAACCGAATCTAACCTCTACTGGTGTAAGCAGCACTCGCACTACGTGTATTAAGTCAGCGAGACCATCAAAATAATAATATTAAACTGATAAATGACGTAAATCGTGTTACAAAATAAGCATAATAGAACAGGTTGTTATATATTCTCTACTTCTGTTAACAAACTATCGTAGGTTATAGTCGAAAGTATATATATAACAATGAACGAAGTTCGATATAATGTAACTCAAGCGGCCGTATACTCGGGCGGACGTCGTGACGTAAACTCCGAACGCACCCTACTTGCCTCCAGCAGCGCGGAACAAATACGTATCATTTGTTTTTAACGTTACACTAACAACTGAAAGTAGTTACTGTAAAATAAATGTACATATTTTAATGTGAGAGTGCGAGACGTTATCTAATCTTTTAAACAATGCGCAGATTAAAAAAAGACGCTCCTGAAGTGAATGGAAATATTTTCTAGAATAACGCCTCGTCTTTGTGATAACCATGCTTAGGACTCGAGAATGATGTTAATAAATTATTTTATCATCGGTTCTTGATACATAAACTTAATCTGATGATCTTAAAGAAAATACGTTATAAGTTAAGTAAGGACGCTAGGTCAATGTTATGAAATAATTGTATTATCATTAGTTGTTAATACGTGAGTTAATGTTCAAGAATCACCTTGCACTTGTAGAAAAGGACATTAAAAGTTTCAGTTGATATAGATACATTGATAGTTAAAAAAAATTTGTTAGTATTATATGCGTTAGTATTATATGGATATATTTATGCTTTGAAATCGATTGTATACCCTGACTCCTCTCTTCGCCGTCACGATGCGTTTATTTGCTTCGTGTACAGATAATCATGACCCAATCTAAGTACCTATATATATCTATAATTTCTAGAGAAGGTATTATACATGTAAACCTGTATATTATATGCATTTACAATTGTTTACAATACAAGGAATGAAGGTGTTCCGTAAGAACGTAATAATGTAATAGCTACATAAGCATTTACCGAATTATTATATTATTACTTTTTGACTTTCAATTTATGTTTAAAAATGAAGTTTTTATTTAGAATTAATTAAATCCAAAGGCACGGTTATGTACAAATCTGATAGTACGAATATTTTCTATTGTACATTAGAAATCACCTTCAACAAGACCTGTGGTAGTTTGAAACGTCGAAAAGTATGTTTCTTTAATAAAAGAAAAAAATGTTAGTTGTTCCAACCCCAACACAAGTGTTGTAACTCAATTACTATAATTAACATTTCACGTTTCTGCTTAGTCATATATAATACAAAATTATTAGCAAGGTTTCATATATAACTTTGTAAACTTGCTTTGGTTGTTAGAAGTTCGCCAACAAAAGTTAGTTCTATTTGTTTTGTACCGTATTATAAGATGATAAGTTTAATGAGATTGCCTCAAAATTCATCTAAAAAAGTATCTTTTAATGTAAATAATCAAGATTATCTCAGAGCGAGATATAAGAAGTGTTTAAAAGTCTATTTTAATTAATGCATTTAAACTACATGTCATCTCAACATGCTACGTCGTGTTACAGGCAATGGGCAAAAAGAAATGACTGATATATTCTTGGGCCTAAATTTAAAACATTTAACTGTTTCAATTAACTATATTAGCTAGAAATTTATGGATCTATAATTGAAAATTCTTGCTATTTGATCAATTAGTAATTAAGAGCAGAGTTAGTAAAAACTTATTTATTGATATTACGTAAAATGTACGAAATATGAATAGAGCTCTGTACATGCATACTTGGGATCCGAGTTTTGAAACGTTTATTATCTTATATAACTAATAGATTTTATAGAGAAGAAAACTTTCAATAATAGTACAAAATCAAATTAAATCAACTCCTACGGTATTAAGCTAGGGTTTCTTATACTCATATTAATGAAATGTATTTTTAAAAAGTAATGAAATTAAAATTAAAAAACTGTAGTAACTTCAAGCTCCTTTTACTATAACTCAAAAAGGTGTATTTGAATTTAATTGAATGAATAAAAAGTATTTTAGTGACGATTGAAAATTTGTTGACGATATTTGTAGAATGTGAGCTAATGGTAGGGATTGAACAAGACATTTTAACCCTTTTACTAACAAAGCAATGCGAGTTCAACTAGTTCTGCAAATTTTTAAGGGCGACGGGATTCACACAGTTTTATACATGTAATTCAAATTCAAGATTTCTCTTTAAGATGTTTATGGAAATTACATACATGTTACATATGTTATGAACATATTTTTATTTTAATTATCTATGCGATATGTTAATTTAAAGAGTATTTATTATTTTAATGACTCATTGCGAGTGATAGTTTTGAGTATTTCCTGATTGTAATTTCTCGCCGACTTGGAAAACGAAAAGTATAACATTTTTTTGTATAACAGCTCGTTTATTCAAATCGCCGTCACATTTTCATATATATGCAATAAAAAGATAAGGTGAAAAACATTCCTCAAATGACAAGCAAAATGTATTTTTCCATCCGAATCTACGGTTTTCATCTATATGAACTCGATAATCAAGACATATTGACAAAATAAAAAACACTTCTTTCGGAATGTGTGCGCTAAACTAGTAATAAGATTGCCGATTGATTTGTACGTGACAAATACGTATACTTTGCCTCAAAATACTTTGCAAGAAAACCTTTTTGCGTTACTAAAATCAAGTGACAAGTAAATATTTATATAAACATATTTGCCCATGTCAAACTTTTGCCAGCTATTTATTAAAACGAAGTTCCTTAAAAGTGTGCTAAAAAGTTTTTTCTTACACTAAAAGCAAAATTGAAGACTGGGTGTTGAAAACGGGCCGGTAAGTATTATCCGCATAAGCGCTAATAACCTTTTCTTTAAAATTTCATGTAGTTGAAAGTACTTGGTGCGTTTAAAAAGTAAGTTTAAACTTAAAATACCATTTTGCATTTCATTTGCCTTATAAAAAAATTGTGTGTTTCTATGTAATATGTGGTTGTGTCCAGAAAATATAAACAGAATTGTTGTTATACGCTGTTAACTTAATAATAAATCTATTAATAGACAAATAATGGGGGTGGTTAAAAAACAAACAAAGTAACAGTGATTTTAAAAAAACACGTGGGGTTTTATAAAGTCCCGATTCTAATGTAGCAGCTGATGTGAGCCACGGATAACGCCATATTGGTCTCGTCTGCTATTCCAACGTCTTTTATTTGACCCTCAGTCAGCGAACGGCTGGAAAATGACTAGCGACAGATGGATGAAACAACTTGAGGTGATGTAAAAAAAGTTTCACTTTATTAATGAGACTATATTATTATTAGAATTTAATAATGAGATTATATCAGAGCATTCGACTGCAGATCGAGAGGTCCCCGGTTCAAACCCGAAACTTCTGTTTTGTTAGATGCCATTTTTTCTTTTTTTTTCAATTTATTGTTTATATTTTCATAAGAATTTCTAATTATTTCGTAGTATTCTATGCTATTCTAGATTATGGAGTATCCACAAATTATTACTGCTGTAGTTAGTACTGCCTACAGTATTATTAGTATTATAGTATTACTATGAGAATGTTGTTCTGTGCTTTATATCACCTATTATAGTATTGCAGGTACCATTTGTCTACAAAAAAGTTTTCATTTCAAATTAATTTATACAGATTAATATCAAATAAATTTTCCAAAAATTAATAATCCAAATGGATCATAACAAGAACACAAAGTAACTTCAGTAATGACAATTTAACAATGTTGCGACGGCAACACAAACATCAAATTAACAAAGTAATTCCACTAAGATAAGGGAAAATACTCGTAGAAGGATAATATTACGGTGATCATAAGAAAAACGTAATTGTTTATATAATATTCTTCCCACTAACATTAAGTTACCACCATATCCACAAGAAAACTGCAATATAACCATGTTACGAAGTGTTCTTTGAAAATGTACGATATTATTTTTCGATAGTTTTAGAGTAATCGGATTATGGTTAAATGAAGACATAAAAAGAGGTACAAAAAATACTTTCATATGTGGAGAAGATATAACGTAAAAAATTGTAAATATTTAAATGCAAGTGGCTAGATGTCTAAGGATTGTACGACGATTATGAGTGGATAGATAGCTTTCTAAGCACTTAAACCTATTCCTACAGGTACTCAACATAATGCTGGCGTGGAAAAAATATATAATATCTATATTTCTATCATACAATAATAATATAGATTTATAAAAACAGATTAACGAAGCTAGGACCTTGAAGTTTGGAAAATAACATACAACTTCACTAAAACGCAAGTTTTAGGAAAAAATCTCATGCAAAATATACGCAACGGTATAGTATGAAGGACGATAAATATTCTCTATTGTTTTTTATTTCATAATCATAGATTATTACCTACATTAGCGTTATCAAATGTAATTCCCTACAGTATTCCCTACATAGAAGAACATTAATTTTACGAGACCTATGCCTCCTTTGACGAGATAACAGTCTAGCTAAAGAAGATAACTCCCATCCAACCAAATTTACTAGCAAGCATTGAGCTCTCTATCTATTTTGCTCTCCAAAGATCTCCTCCGACCAACTACAATAGAAGTTGTCCCTGGAGCTTCAATGCCGGACACTCTGTCAATGTATGATGCACCACATTGGCAAAGTAACAGGAAGCAAACGAGCTGGCGGGATACCTGTTTTGTAAACCAATTTGTCTTTGCCTTCCAAGTGACCACGGTAATCCAACTTCAGTCATAATGTCGACACAAAAGATCCCAATGCATTTAGAGGTGATGCTGCCAATGTTTTGGATGCGTGGTGCCGACCTGTTTGGAAATCTTTTGGCCGTAAAAGCGCACACTTAAATTTATGATAGACAGGCTTTTCCTCATGACCAATGATACAGTGCAGGTACATTGTACAAGAATTGCACTTGTGACTGTGACTTTAGGACCTGACACACTAATAACGGGTATCGATGTCTACGTAATTTCAAGTTAAAGTTTGACCTAAGATAGCCATAAAGTTTTTGCAATTTTCTGGCTATCCGTAATCAAAAGCTAGTGGAATCATAAATTATTTCTACTTTATTCACTGTCCATGTGCCAGATGGACAATAAACATTTTTATTACAAAACGAGAGACGTCCCTAGCGATAAAAAGTGACTACGTTTCTTGCGGCAATTTAATTTATAAGCCAGTTCGAGACTTATGAAATCGTTTTCGGAAGAGAATTCCAACAAATTTCTATATTAGGGGATGTTGTGCAACAAAAGGAATTTTATTTTTATATCTCTCATGCCTTTTAAATAAACAAGTTCGCAATTTGTTTGACAAAATTTATGTGTTTCCTACGGAATAACCGCCAAACTTATCTTTTAACAATGTTCTTGATCTCTAATAGACGTACTTTTCTAACTTGTCCGTTAACTCAGTCGCCTATATATAATTCTAAGAATTTGTATGCAATTAACGATGGAAAACAATATCAGGCAAATGGTGACTACAGCTACGGTTGCGGCACCAGATCATCTCCATGGAATTTTCCGTGACTAATTCGCATATTACTGACTCTACTTACCTCGATAACCTCACGAATTCCACATATAATGTCTTAAAAATATTAAGGCACAAGATCTCGAGGACCTATTGTAATCATTTCTACAGAAATGACACACACAGGAAACATTTCTTCCTCTTCACAAATTGCTGCTGTTGAGATAATTATGTGGCATCTGCATGTAAACGCGTGTGTGTGTTTATGCATAGATCATCTAATTTTTTAATTAACATTTATTTGAAATTCTTTTTGTCAAAGATAAATTGTATTTCAAATTCAGAGTGCATCGAATACTTGACTTATGTTATTTTGGAAAAAAAAATGTTATCCATGTATCTATATCAAAACAAGCTGTCTGCATAACAGATTCAAAGCAAAACTGTATTCATCACAGAGGAGCGTTGAAAGCGACATTAATGTCCTTCGGGCATGAAATATTAATAATACGCGATGCAGTTTTTCTCGATAAAATGTTTGTATATTTTCTCTCATACCACGCTAATATTTTGACTAATGGCACCACATTAAGTCCCTGTTATTTTTACTATTAAAGAAATACCAGACTAAAATATAATGTTATTTTCATTGTAGTTTACTTTAACCATACATTTTCTAAATCTAAACTGATGTTATAAAAAGGAAAGATTCGTGTTTTTGAATGTAAGTATGTATGTTTATTAGGTTTTCACAGAAAAACTACAGGACCGATTTCGAAATATTTTCACCATTAGTGAAAGATTTTAACCTTTCATACAAGTTCGTCGGTTTAGAGTACTCTTGACCTGGCCGTTATTTAAAATGTCCTGGATTTGGTCCAGGAACGTTCGCCTCGGTCTTCCCCTTCCAACTTTCGCATTCACTCTTGACTCATAAATCCTTTTTGTCAGTCTCCTTTCATTCATTCTCTCTACATGCCCAAACCATCTAAGCATACCTTTTTCAATTTTAGTCACTACGTCTTCTTTTATACCACAACGTTCTCTTAT